>OY796886.1:31928997-32290308 GCA_963680785.1 Diplosoma virens
TGCACACAAAACAATAACAGTAAAAATAATTATAATGAAGAAAATGAGTGCGTTTAATTGACGTAATTTGTTACACGAAAAAAAAAAGATAATAATTATACCGAATGTAGGCCTATGCGGAGACTGCGAAGTGACCAAAAAAAAATTAATTGGTCTTCAAGTCGAGCAGCCACCGAAATAGAATAATAATGAAGAACGTTTATCTTGCTTGCTGTGAAGCTTTTGATGTTGAGCTGGAGAATAATGAGGCCTTCGTAACTTGTTGGCAATGTGCCCTGATAAGGGCAGTTTCTCTAGATATTGCCCCGTTCTGAAAAGGACGTTTTTCGATAAGCAGACCCTCGCTATACAGCAGAATGGGTACCTTTCCGTTTGGGCAATTTTGGTTTTGGTCTGTCATGTGTAATAACAAGAACACACATCCCAAGCTGCGAGAAAGCAACTGCCACCTTGGCCATAGAATATTTAAGAATTAACAGCTTTTTTTAGGATATAGTCGCTTGTACAGGCGATTGTTAAATTATCTCACTATAGTTATACTTGTAGGTTGTAGCCTACAATTTGGTATATTACATAAGCTACAATTTGGTTTTCTATAAGCACTGTTTTTTAGTTCGTGTGTAGCCTACTGTGGATTCAAATTAATTTTCATTTTTTTGATTTTTTATTCGTATCTTCGTGGCGATTTAAAGCGCCTAGCCTAAATTGATTATTATATAAACTTTTTACGTATCTCATGGCAGTAATTTACGTATACTGTACTTTTTTACTTTTTCTGATGACTAACTGCCGAATATTTTATCGCTTTAGGTCTACTACCAAATTACTTACATAAAAAAAGCATGTAATTTGTTTATTTTTAAGCACATAAAATGTAGTTATCATTTACGCCTAACCAAGCTTTTGATTTTTTAACATGCGTGCTGTAGAAATTAATACCATACTAAGAAATTTGCAAAAAAATTAAAGTGTGTTTTTCGCAATTTTGTAGTAGATAACTAGTAATGGCTTTAATAGGGTGCAAGCGATGCGGTTGCACCGCCCCCCCCCCCTAAAATAGAGCAAAAAGGGGCCCCCCCTACACAAGAAATTACTCTATTTTTACAAGGAAGTATTAGGACGTTGATGTAAGGTCAAAAAAAGGGAAAAAAAGTTCCTCCATATTTTGTGAAAAAATATGCACTCTATACTATTACAATTTGAAGTGAAACTCGAAAAGTTATATAGGCCTACTATTGGATTTAGTACTGAATTCGAAGTAAATTTGAAGGGAAAATTTTTGTTTTTTTTTGAGAACACCAAGATTTTTGGGGAAAAATTGGTAAAAATGGAGATGAAATGAAAGCGAAAACCTTTCTTTTTTTTGGGGAGGGAACACCACGATTTTTGGAAAAAAATTGAAAAACGAGGGACCTTTTTTATGATTAACCTTTCATATGCCAAAATCTGCTTCAACTGCCTTTTTTTGGAACACAAAGTAGTGGCCCCCTTACTTTTCCTGCATCGGGCCCCCCTTTTTGTAAGGCCATCACTCCAGATAACATACTTCCAAGGTTAATCATGAAAACGCAACATTTGGCTACGCTTCGAATTCGATAGAAAATTACCAAACTCGATTCAGTAAAAATCGAAAATAAAGAACTTGCATCCAGATTGCTAATTTTTCTGAACTCAAACTTAAGGTTGAAACAAATGTATCAAGATAAAAAAAAAGATGACCAACACGACTGCAATTAGCCGCTAAAATGCAACAACAAATTATCAGCTGAAATGAGCACCCTAAACAACTCTTCTTTAATCAGCTCCAAGCGACCTTAAACTGTGAAATTATTTGATTGGCAAAAATCATTACTTCGGCACAAAAAAATTGGTCTCGTAAAGATAAAAAACGTTTATAAAGAAATTTTCAACCTCTAATGACAGAGCTAGATTTAAAATGCATCGAATTCGCAGCGCTGCTGAAGTGCGTAATTAATAATATATGTGCCCAGGCCAGCGCATGTTAATTTTTGATCTACGTTAAGATGCATTCCTAATCTGTGCCTCGATGAAAAACTTAACATTTTTCTAGGGATCCCATCGCCGACGTTAAATCGTGCCGTCATAAAAAAACTTCACGTGATTAATTTTAGCCCCAAACTTGTGTTTTCTGCCTCTTTCAATCGTCTTTGTAAGAGTGCTTTTTCGTCACTTTTGCAAATATTTATTAATCTACGTTACCGATACGTTATTTGCCGATGAAATAGATTTCTGAACATATTTGAAGCCTTTCATTTAAGAGCGAAATTGTTCAGCAATTTCGATAGGGTTTTTATTATTATTTTTTTTGTTTCAGTTGAATAATATTTAATACCTCTTGTTTTCTTTTGCTTTCCAAAGTTCTCTAGGTTCCAGTTATTTTCGTTAAATATACATTTTTACCATAAAATTGCTATGGAAAGCAGTCATATTGGATTAAAAGCATTTTTTAATTGATTTATTTACATTATTAAAGCGCGTCAAAAATTTAAATTACTTGAAACAAAAATGAAAAAACGAGCAGATTTTTAAAAACATTTTTTTAAAATTTGCTCATTTTTGATATAAGTAATTTAATTTACCACCAATGTGTTTACAGTGTTTAAAGTTGCTCTTTTTGATTTCTGCTTCATGTATTTTAATTACCGCTAATATGTTTACAGTGTTTGAAAAAAATCTATCTTCGTCTTGTATGAAATTACTTAGCCGCATTTAAAAATAGTGATTAATTCTTTATTTAAATTGAAACCAGGAAAGTCTTTTTACCACGAAACCTGATGAGGGTTTAAGTTAGCCGAAAACGTTTGTTTTGTCTAGATTTTATTTCTGTCGTGCTTTAATAATGTAAATAAATCAATTAAAAAAATGCTTAATCCAAAATGGCTGCTTTCCATAGCAATGTTATGGTTTAAAAAAGTAACCGCTCTCCCGAAGCTATGTAAATTTTAATTTTCTTGTTTTATGTTTCAGATATAATCGTTTAATGAGTTGTTTTTGGTGAAACAGTATGCTAACTGTTGTGGTTTTTAAGTTTTTCAATTTTACATATAAACTGATTATGGCGGTGCAGTGCTTTGACGATGGGTCTAATTCAGAGATTCTCAAACAGGGGTGCGTGTTTGCTAAATTGTCAACGTTGATTAGGTCTATGTCACTGAGACACAGTAAATGTATAATGTCTTATGCACCAATAATTTACTTTTTTGCTAATTTAAAACTAACTCACATTTTAGTATAGTGTTAGTGTTATTAATTACTTGCTTAAAATTTAAATAACAATCAGTTTCTTATTCAACCAATTCTAAAACGGTGCGAGAATTGGTTGCTGATTTCAAAGAGGTGATAGCAAAAAAAAGTTTAGAAACACTGGTGTAATTGGTCAAATAAAATCATCACGGCCAAAGTATAAAGAAAAGTTATTAAGTAATCATTTTAGCAACCCCTTCTTTTCCCCAACCGTAAGCATTGGAAAGCCCTCGCTGTCCTTTTGTGGTTATGTGATGTACATGTAACACCAAAGGCATCACGGCAAAATACTCGCAAACAAGCAGCAACACCACCCTAATCTTTCGATTACGTTCTTGAAAGTGAACAGAAAAACCAAAATTTTTAGCAAGTGTCTGCAAAAAAAAAATTCTAGTTACAGGCGTTCTTGTGGTAATCGCTTGATGTCATACAGCCTGGGCCGTGAGTAAGTCTGCTCATTGATTTTAAAAATGACAGACCGAAACCGAACCTACCAAAACGGAAGGGTATCCACCCATTCCGATGTTCAGTGTGGGTCTGTTAATCGGCAAACGTCCTTTTCAGGACGGGGCAATGTCAGGATAAAACTGCCCTTTTCAGGGCACATTGCCAACAAGTTCCGAAGACCCACTATTCTTCAGCTGAACATCGAAGGCCTCACTGCAAGCAAGATGAATGTTCTTCATCACCTCGCTATGCAGTCTGAGGCACTCGTCATCCTACTGCAGGAGACCCAATGCACTGATGCAGAGAAGTTGGTGCTACCACACTACCAACTAGCTGGGTCTTCTTTAAGCAGGAAGCATGGCCTTGCCACGTTTGTTCACGAGCGACTGAGATACACGCTTTTGGACCAATCTCCACCGACATCGGAGATCGAGTGGCTGTGTGTGGACGTTGGTGGCTATAAAATAGTCAACGTCTACAAACCACCGCCAACGCGATTGCGAACCCTGGATCTCCCAGTGTTTCCTCACCCCTGTCTGTACGCTGGCGATTTTAACTGTCGTCATGCTGACTGGGGTTATGATGACAACAGTCCGGATGGTGAGTGCTTGGCTGGATGAGCAAGTATTAATTGTCTTGCCCTCCTATATAATGCCAAGGACGCTGCCAGTTTTTATTCCGGCCGCTGGAACACTGGCACCAATCCAGACCTAGCTTTCGCTAGCGTAGGTCCAAACAGTCGCTTACCGGATAGACGTGTCCTTGAGAAGTTTCCCAGGTCACAACATCGACCCTCGCTTATTACACCACCAAGATTTGCTATGGCAGTGCCAAGCATGCCTGTTAAGCGATGGAACTTCCGCAAGGCCAATTGGAGTCACTACATTGCTTTGACGAATAAATTCGCTAAGACTTTGTTGCCGCCTGATTCACTTGATGTGGATGCGGCTTACCAGGACTTCTGTAACATCATTAAGAAAGCAGCCAAGAAGACTATCCCACGCGGGTATCGAAATAACTATATTCCGTGTTGGGATGCAGAGTGTGAATCCCTCTATAAAACCTTTCTGCAGTCTCCTCAGGGAGACGACTCAAGTTTGGCTGCTACAGCTCTGCTTGCCAAGCTTGACAGAAAACGGAGGGATCGATGGTCCGAAGCAGTTCGGAGCATTGACTTCTCACACTCTAGTCGAAAAGCGTGGAGTATCTTGAACAACCTTACTGGTAGGTCACGACACTCTCCTCGTCACTGTCCCGTTTCAGCCGATGCTATTGCATCTCAGCTGGTTAGAAATGGGAAATACGAGGCTGTTGACCGCAAGTCATCTCGACTTGTCTGTAAAGAAGTGTCTGACCTTTGGAGGGCCACAACACCAGATGCAGTAAATATCTCTGACAATTTTTCACAGAGAGAATTTGCTGCTGCCCTTCAACATTTAAAACCAGGTAAAGCTCCGGGTCCTGATTCCATCTGCCCCGAGCTTATACTCCATGCTGGAGCTGCTTTGAAGTCCTGGTTACGTGACTTCCTTTCTTCCTGTTTGCACCGACTCAAAATTCCCAAGATCTGGAGAAGAGCGCTTGTGGTCGCGATCCCAAAACCAGCAAAGCCCGTGGGGGACCCAAAGAGTTATCGACCGATATCTCTGCTCTGTGTCCCCTACAAGATCCTCGAGAGGCTTATCTACGCCCGCGTTGAACCATTAATCGATCCACTGCTCCCTAAAGAGCAGGCTGGGTTCCGACGCGGGAAGTCAACCGTAGATCAAGTTGTTCTGCTAACCCAGAACATCGAGGATTCTTTCGAGGCTAAAAAGAAGGCCGGTGCCGTATTTATCGATCTGACAGCTGCTTATGACACTGTCTGGCACCGTGGCCTTACCTGCAAGCTGCTGAGACTACTTCCGGATAAGCACATGGTCAAAATGATCATGGAGCTTGTCCGAAATCGAAGTTTCACCCTTACCACCGGTGACAGCAAGCAAAGCAGGCTACGCCGTCTTAAAAACGGCGTTCCTCAGGGATCGGTCTTGGCTCCCCTCCTATTTAACATCTATACGTACGATCTTCCTTCCATGATTTCCAGAAAGTTTGCTTATGCTGATGATTTAGCATTGTTGCACTCTTCTGGAAACTGGAAGGACTTGGAGGGGACATTAAGCCAAGACATGTCCACACTGTCAGCATATCTCCAGACTTGGAGGTTGAAGCTCAGTCACACTAAGACGGTGACGACAGCCTTTCACTTAAACAACCGAGAGGCCAAACGTGAGCTAAAGGTCTACAACAATAGTAGACTTTTACCGTTCTGTCCAACCCCTACATACCTTGGGGTAAAACTGGACAGATCGCTCACGTTTCGTCACCATTTAGTGGCATTGCGCAAAAAACTATCATCGCGCGTCACACTGTTGAGGCGACTCGTGGGCTCGGGATGGGGTGCTGGTGCTAAAACACTACGCATAGCCACCTTGTCTCTAGTCTACTCAACAGCTGAGTACTGTGCGCCAGTCTGGTGTCGCAGTGCTCACACTCGCCTCATTGACAGTGTCTTGAATGACGCCTTGCGCATAGTTACTGGATGCCTGCGTCCCACTCCAACGGACCACCTACCTGTACTTTCAGGCATCCAGCCAGCTGAGCTTCGCCGACTGGGAGCGACACTCTCCTTGGCTTACCGTGGATCTCTGGACCCCGATCATATTTTGCATGGTCTTTTAAGTGGGTCCTCAGATACTGGCCAAGTGAGACTAAGATCCAGACGCCCGTTTGTGCCAGGTGCGCGGAATCTCTTGGACAATCTTGCCAGACTTGGCATCCGCGCCTCTGAATGGACAAATCATAAATGGAACGCGGAGTACTGTGAAAGTGCTTCCAGGCTCCGTGCTTTTGTGCCCGGGACCAGTGTCAGGCCTGTTGGGATGGGCTTACCCCGAGCAGCTTGGGTTAAGCTCAACCGCCTGCGGACTGGTGTTGGGCGATTCCATTCGTCCATGCACAAATGGGGTCTCGCTCCTTCACCGAATTGCGAGTGTGGCGCCTCAGAGCAAACCGCAGACCATGTACTAACAATGTGCCCCATACATCGGGCACCACATGGAGCACGCGGTCTGACGGTTTTGGATGACGAAACTCGATGCTGGCTTAATGACATCACTGCCAGCATCTGATCCAGGCAGTGCAGCAGTCTGGGGTAGTAAAAGGATAAACCCTCGTCCCCAGTTCTGTTTGTGTCTGGCCTGGAGTGAATGCCCTTCAAACGATGACGACGACGATGTCATACAAGTTTAAATGTCCACTATTTATTTCGGATGAATACCATATGTTTTTGATTTCCCAAACTCAATTAAACCGCTGTATACTGTACATATACTGGCAAAACTTAACGTTGGTATTATTACATCATTAGTGCACAATTGTAATGACTTCTGCATCGATTTAAAATAAAAACTTTTTCAATCGAAAAAGCATTACCATATCAGAGCAATTAGCAGCCGATAAGATCTTTAAACTAGGCAAGCGACAGCTCACTCGTAAAATGTGCACCTCTCTAGAATTTTCACAGCACTATTTATCCCATACAAACTCCTCAAAAAAGTTTATAACTACAAATTTCAAAGAAACTTTATTTTTTAATCTCAAACTAATTTTACAACCTTTGCTTGGTGTCTTCCCAGCTGAAATCCCAAACAAAAGAAAATGTTATGGTAGCGGATATTTATCAAATGGCAATCGAGAACAGTGGTCATTACAACGCAAGATCTAACCCCGTCAAAGTAAAAAAACAAAGATATATACAAAAAAATCTTTCTCTTATCGGTGCATTAGACAAGATATGTGAAACCTTAAAATCCCATATGCTGTCAAATAAATCAACACCCGGGATCTAAATATTAAAGAGCAAGCAGCTTTATATTTGATTAAAGCTAGCTAGTGTAATTTAATGTCAGTTGTTCGTGTCTACAAAACTATAAGAGACTGCAATCCAGAAACGAGCGAAACTAATATAATGAATCAGTTATTTATTTTAAAAGCGCATGAACTTTAAATTGTCGAAAATTCCAAAAAACAACAATTGAATTTGGTGTAGGTTAGGCGCTTTTAGTGCTAAAAACTTACTGCTTTATAGCCCCTTTTGTTACAGGAAATAAATCAGTAAGTTTATTCACTTTAATATTTTACTCTTACCAAAAGTTCATAGATCAGGGGTGGGGGAGCTTGCGGCCCGCAAGTTTTTCAATGCGGCACACTTTTGGTTGGGATGAAGCAAAGCCAGTACTAGTTTTTCGTGACGAAAATCGAGAAATTAGAAACAATTTCACCATAAGCTTAGGATATATTTTCTTCTTATATCCGTGAAGTGCTAGAAGGTTATGATTTGACCAAACGTCTATAAAACAGAACTATGTTGCTTCCCAAAATTTTATGCGACCCGCACCAAATTTTTTAATTTTCGGATACGGCCGCGAGTGCAATAAGGTCCCCACCCCTGATGAACAGCGGAACATTGTACTTAAAATCAAAGTCATTGCATACCAGCATAGAGTTGTTTTACACTGTGCAATTCGCATTAAACAAAATTCATCAAAAGTGATATAGCCCACTCAAAACAATAAATAATTTGCACATGCATAGATTTGATTACAGCATTACATTTTATACGCTTTTACGTCGTTTTTAACTTAGATTCAGCATTTAAATAATCTTTTCTGATAAGTCTTTTCAACAATATGATGTTAATTACAACCATACATACCATACCAAAAGTACCACACACAAAAATTAAGCGAGAAAACTTGTTTCGATTTAAAACAATTGTACCAATAATCATCCACGATAATGTTACCATTCTAAAAAAAAGATACGTAATAAAATTTGTATGTTTGTTTGCTCTGTAAAGAAAACTCTCCTTGTCCACTTTAGACAAGTGGAAGAGCTGTCGTAAATGAAGAAAAATTGTGTTGACTTCACAGGACAATGCGACGACAAGATAGTTGTAAAAACTAAAATACCAACCGATGGTAAGAAATTCGACAACAACGATCACGTGATGTGCGAGAACTGGCCACTGGATAGCGAGGTTGAGACGTCTGGCTATGTCACAAAAGTCGTAGCAAAAATATCCTACTGATATATTCGCAATTATATGAGCGGCGTCACTTGGTGTAAACGAGCACATGTTCAACCACAAATAGGGTTCGATGTAAAAGCATATGAAACAAAAGACGCTTACGATCGATGAATGAATCATAGAGATCAAAGTGTTGTACCACAAGTTCTTCTTTCCACTCGGCACTTTTGTACTGATGCATTCATTTTTTATTAAAACATAAGATAGTCCGGTAAAAAATGCAGCTGATAGAATGCTTGTAATCAAGTTATCACACAGTAAATTACTATGCATTACCAACACCAACTTTTAAATACCACTTAAGAACAAACCTGCCATGATTAAAAATTTATAAGTACTATTACAGTATGCTGACAATTAAATTTAATGATGTTCTGTAGTCCAACAACATTTCAAAATTTTATCAAAAAATAACAGATTAACACAGCAACTACAATTTGATTTGGAAAAGAAAAAAAAAGCATTTGTGTTTTTTTCAAGTTAAAACACCTAGGTGCAACGAGTTCGGCTGTAACATGTAAAGATATCTAGAAATCCTTATCATCAAACTTCAGGTTTTATTGATCAGCAACTTGGATTCTCGAAGGTATCAATAGTGTGGTGGCTGTGCTGATTGACAAACTCGGAAATGTTTGATGACTCGGGCGGGACCAAACCACGAGGATATTACATTCTGTTACATTTAACTACTTTTTGAGAAAACGAAAAATAATAGTGTCTCTTAACTAGAGCTAACGATTTGTTTGTCGTTTTAAAAGTTATGTTCTAAAAAACTTTGAAAAAAGTACTTGAGGTTCTTTTACAAAGAGTAATTATGGTGTCGCTTAAAACTTTGCAAACCAGCAATATGCTACCGTCGCATAGTGCATCAATTGCAGCTTTTCTGGTTTTTGCGAAATTCCAAAAACAAATGAAAACCAAGAAAAATAAACTTATATTATGATCTGGACGGGTAAAAAGCACAAGCAATGAGTGATTTTGCAAAGACAACCATTTGTTGACAGCCATAATCATATTTTGATCCATTTTGTAGGTCAGTAAATTTTTAAGACATGATAATATAAGCTTTTTGGTTTTTGCTTGTCTTCTAATCAAAGTTTTTAAGTACTTTGGGCTTTCTGTTTATAATGCTTTAGAAAAGTTTTTCCAGTCGCAAGTCAACGTAACTTTTCTCCCAATCCGCCGAAATATATCTTAATTGTACGATCTTGGCAGGCAAAAAACGACAGGGATGAAAAAGGCACAAAAGTTCAGAATTAAAACAGTAAATTTAAGATTTAAAACAGTTAAAAGATAGTAGCACATTATCATTTTAAAATACGTATCTAATCAATTTATGCAATTCATAATCCTTTTTCGACTCAAGATTTTGCCCTTCTAAAAATGAATTTTAAATAAATTGAGCACAAATTTGCATCATAAAAATCCTGAAAATTAAAATGAACCAAATAAATATACCGCTGAAGTTACAACATTGTTAAAGAAACGTTTGAATTAAATTCTTGAGCATACAAAAAGTTATTTTATTATTTTGGAGTGATAAACGTAACAATTAGTGTTCAGAAGTTGAGGTCGAAAGTTAAATTATAGCCAATAATGCGTTTGTACTAAAATTATCAATATACGTAATGATAAACTAAACAAGATAAAAAATAATTTACAAATTTTACAAAATGGAATAAAATATAGTGTTAATTGCAATAAAAATAAGTAAAGAATTGCACTAATTAAAAAGTTGAAAAATATTAAACAGAAATAAAGCTCCATTTTTTTCAAACACGAGAATGAATTCAATTTAATATTTTGACAAGGTTACTACTGTTAATTTGCCAAGACTTAAACGAACATATGTTGGTGATATTAATTACACAGAAAACAACGCGAAAAGGGAACTTGGCTGGGCACAATAAAATAGCCTGCTGTTTTGGTTTCATCTTTTAAAAACTACATCGCAGCCTTGTTTGCTACTGTAGATAATTTCAATCATATGTTTACCAATACAATGCATTAACTTAATCCGTAACAGACTTGGTTTATAAAATTATTGGGACAAACTGTTGCATGGATAACAATTTTATGTTACTGGTCCCTGCAAATTTTTGTTATTTTTACAGCAAGCACATTGCTTACTGGAGCACTAACAATTAAAATCGTGCAATATTCCATATAAAACGAGAAATTAGATACATGAAATGAGTTCTGGCAAGATGTACCGGTAATCAATAATACACAGTATATGATACTTTTAAGAACAAAGAACACTTGGAATGATGTGCAAGATAAGTACGAATAAAAAAAAATTTAAAGTTCTGATTGCATAAAAATAAAGAAACTTATAGGCTAATATTATAATGAAATCAAACAAGGTAACATTACAAAATAACTTGGCAGTGTTTTAAAAAAATAAAGTGTGAGCTTGCATATAAACTTAACCAACACTTGTGGGTTTTAAATGCAAAACAAGGCCTCTGAATCCTTACATAAAAATCGGGTTAACATAACTATATATTTCTTGGGTGCGCCATTCAGAATAATATTTATTAATATTGTTTATGACGTTTCATTCACATTGTTACGTTTTGCAAGGTCTGTAATGTTTTGTTTATTGCAAGTCTTTAAGCATTGAATTGCTTTTTTACACAGAAGAAGCTGAGTACTGAAGCTGAATGCCGAGTACTCAGCAACCTTTTCGCGCCCGCGGCTCACCGACCGAGAGGTGAAGACTTTTTTTGGTCATCACTACACCTTGAACCAAGCATACTTCAAATTAAACATCTGCGAAGAAAATAAAGGCGTTTTTTTGGTCTTCTTTAGATTTTGAATGCATGGATCTAATCTGGAAGACTACTGACGATAAAAAAAAAAAGGTTTTCATTTTTTGGCGTGGGTTTAATTTGTCATAAGCAGCGTTCAGGGATTAGCGCACCAACCGAAAAAGAAAAAAAAGTGTTCACTTTATTTGCAGAGGTTAGAGTTAAAATTTGTAGGCGTTTTTGTCCAATAACGGTAGCGTGGTCAAGTGGTTAAAGCGCCGGACTCGAGACAAACATGGTCTCGGTTCAAAACCCACTCGCGCCATTCTGTTGTGTCCTTGGGAAAGACACTTTACGGCATATTCCCCTGCTTGGTGGTCCTGGCAAGCAGTTCTAAACTACAGTCGTATCTCTATTAAATTACAAGCGGACAGCAATATCTTGGCATCTCCGGAAGCAGGTCGGGGTAATTGCTTACCCTATGTATTAGCGCCTCCGTCGCTTTCCTGCGAGTCAGGAAGATAAATAATAAAAAAATCTTCAGGCAAAGAAACGCGTTCGAAACTTCTAATTTTTTGATCGCACGTACTTTCTATTGCAAATAGTGTGTTCACATTGCCATTTTTCCGCAGCACACTCGGTGTGCCGCAAAACGATACGAGATATGTCATGGGATATCGGTAATCTGAACATACTTTTTTAAAGAAAACTTTTGTAAGGCCATTTATTGAATCAAACTCTAGGGCAGTGTTTCTAAAGCCTTTTTTTCGGCGACCCGAAATGGCTAAAAACAACGATTTGCAAAGATGACTGCGACCCAAGTAAATTTGACTGAGCGTGGTGAAAACGTATTGCTCTCTAAAAAAAAAAAAAAAAAAAAAAAGTATCTGATTTTTCTTAATTTTTGACTTAAATACGTAATAACACCTCCAGGAGGTTCTTTACTTCTCAAATCTTCTGTGCAGGGATCTTTTTCTTTTACGCGCGATAATTTACAAGCCTTCGCGACCCATGGTTTGAGAAACACTGCTCTAGGGTGACACGCTTAACGTGCATTAATGATGCTTTCGTAACGCTACAGATAAATCAAAGTTTTCCAATCGGAAGGCCTCTGATATTAGAGCAGGATGGTTTGCGTGTGTGAAAGTTTTTTGTGGTTAAAGGCTACCCTGTGCTCCTGCTGTTTTAAAAATATTGCAGGGCAGAAGATACAACTGCCTCCTTCCCCCTCCCGCTTCGTCGCGCCTGATACGCGCAAACATCTCATTAAAATTAATCATAAAGTGCATTCTACATATGAATTGAAGATTTTTTCAATTTTTGGCCGAGGTATGCCGCGATTTTTTAAAGGTTTTTTAAGAACGCCGCGAGTAAAAAGGTTGCGGGTTTTAGCGTATATTCATTGGCTCAGTAATATAGAAACCAGAGTTTAATCTTTTTAGACCTGTTTTAACCTCAAATCCAAATTTTCGCATAAAGAGAAAAAATATTTTTTTGAAGATGGACTACTACGATAACTTAAACATTAATATACATGGATACTGATGTAAATTGCAGTTCGTGCATCCGTGATCTACTTCACTTAACATTATTATTATGTGTAAATTGCTTAGTCCACCTTTGTCCGAATTGGAAACAGAGTATGCAAGAGAGGTTTGACTGATAAAGGTCAAAAATACTAAGAAATAATGAGGTCCAACTTTTACATGCGAATCAAATTACGACTTCATTCTAAGCAGGTAAAATACATCATTTAAATACAACAATATTAGTCAATTCACAAAAACTACATTTTTCTATTGCAAACTATAATTAGGATATTTGAGAAGTTTTTTTCCCAGAGGCGCTGTAGTTCATAAATTTACACTCAAAAGCAATACTAATGATTTTCATCGAACCTTATTTTCTTTAACGAAACCAAGATAATCGTTTTTAATAATTCTCCACAACAAGACAACATTTATAATACATAACAAAAATACTCCGAAATTTCCAACAGTTAATAAG
Source organism: Diplosoma virens (assembly GCA_963680785.1). NCBI lineage: Eukaryota > Metazoa > Chordata > Ascidiacea > Aplousobranchia > Didemnidae > Diplosoma > Diplosoma virens. Next base: position 31,942,600 of record OY796886.1, read on the forward strand.
TATCCAGGTGGAAATTCGCCATAGAAGTTTCCACGAATAAACACCCAAGGTATGACGGCAATTCGAACTGTAAGAAACGTGAATATATTCATATGTTTGTTTAATTTGTACATTAGCCGTGTCTGGTCCATTTTTGAAAAATGAAAGAGTTGCCGCAAATGCAAGAAGACCGAATTTATTTCGCTGAACAAAGAAACGGTTACGTAGTTATACAAACCGAGGTACCAGCCAATCGACGTGTACTCCAACACTATGATTACATGATGAATCAGCACTGGCCACTGAAGGGTTATGTCAAAACGCTTTATAGTTTCAATGAAGTCATAGACGAAATACCCCACCGAAATGTTGGTCGTAAATCGAGCAATTGGTTCCGTATTATTAGAACCCATGTTGAACAACAGGCTTGGTTCCACGTAAAAACAGACAAAACATAACATACTTGAAACTATGGAATGAATCAATGATGTTAAAATATTGTACCAAATTGTAATTCGATAACTTTGTACTTTCGCACCAATGCAGTTGTTTTTTGCCAGAAGACGAGATAATCCAGCAAAAAAAAAGGCTGATCCAACGGCCGTCAATAAACTATATAGAAAAAAACTATCTGTCATCCCAAGTTTGTTTTTTGACAAAACCTGAATCAACAGCAGCTGGTTTAACGGCAACTTCGTAGCTTATATTTTACAAATGTAAATTAATTTTGATTAAAGTAAAATGTCATTGCTCGTTTTTGAGTTAAATTAGTGCAATAAAATCACAGTTAAATGTAGATTTAATCTTGTAGTGAAGGATTAGAAAACAACATTGGTTTTAAGCATATCGAGTTTCAAAGCTTTTTCTTTATCATATTATTTATGAGCAGTGTTTTTTTTAAGGCAATTTATGGTGACAAAACGGCCTCATAAATTTTCACTGCGTCACCATAAAATTTCACTTTTTCAATCAATGTCTCCTTTAAAATATTGGTATGCATGTTCTACAAAGAAATTATTTTGATGATCTGAAAATTATCGTTTTTGGAAATTGCCATTTTTTGACGCGACTACTTGTGGTTAGGGGAATTCCTCTTTTACATTTGGGGAAAGCCCCAACTTCACGATAGTGGCAGTTAACATTACTACTCACTAGTTATAAGAAGTGCTGTTTGGAATGGAGCAGTTGGTAAATAATTTCTAAGCAGTACAAGTGTGATGTCACAACAGAAATTTTGTAATACTAAATAACCATTTAAGATTAATTCTTGTCAAGTGAGTTTGGCTGTTGCTTAAATAAATGCAAGTGCAAAATTACGAGGATTTACGTAAACCATTCGTCTTAGTTTTTTCCGTAGCATTGCACTAAATTTTATAACACTTTTCTAAATTTCAGAATATGTCTTTACAAAAACGTAAAGCTAGTCATCCAGATATAAAACAATACTTTTGTAGTAAGGCTAAAGAAAATGTAAGTGTTGTTAGCCAGTCAAAAAAGCAAACATCTGTAGCAGTAGATGTAAAAATAATTTTTCAGCAGTGCAGGAAGAACAGCATTCAACAGTTTCAGAAGTCAATGATTCAAAGAAAAGCATTCAGTTGTCTGTTTCAGCTAGCGGTCAGTTTAACAATGTTACTTTTCAATCATGGATTAAGCTAAAAGGGTTCGATGAATCACTAAACATGAACGTGTTCACTCTGCATGCTGATGGAGGCATAGTATGTTTGTTATGCTCTAAACATCCAGTAGTTAACACAGGCCGAGGAAAGAATTGTAATGTTTTCACTACCGAGCCTGCAAGGCCTCAACGGCCAAGCAAGTTGGATAACCATATCAGCTCTGATCAACACCAAAATGCAATTAACATGGAAAAAAATCAACGTGCCTCGCTGTTTTATTGTATGCATCAGGATCGCATTACAAATAAAGTTAGCACAGTTGCTGAACGAGTGCACTTAATTTATTGAGTTATCAAAGAAGAAATAGCAAATCGAAAAATAGCTTCTTTGCAAACATTGGTGGACCGCATTGGCCATAACGACCGACTTCGCGATTTACGCCATATCAGTTCAACTGCAGTAACTGAGTTTTTATCTCAGAGCATCTGAGTAATCACATTGTTTCTGCTGTCAAGGAGAGCCCATGCTGGGCTACTATGGTCGATGAAACCACCGATATTGCTACATTTCAGCAATACATAACTTTTGTTCAGTACATCAACACAAAGGGATGCCAGGCAACAGCATTTTTAGATATACGACACATTGATGCTTGTGGAGCAACTGCCGCTAACCTGTTTCGACTTTGGAATGAAGTTGCTTGCGATTACGATCTTGATGTCAGTAAACACGTTGCATTTGCATGTGATGGAGCAGCTGCTATGATAGACCGCTGCAATTCTCTCTCTCAAAAATTGACGGAACAATGCCCAGCTACTTACACAGTGCATTGCCATGCGCATCGTTTGGCCTTGGCCTGTACGTACAGACACAGTAAAAGAGCTACAGCACATCCAAGATTGTGAACGCGGTTTAGTCCAGACATGGAAGTACTTTTCCAGATCACCTCTGAAAACAGCTAAACTGCATGAAATACAAGCCGCTGATATTGATTCTTCTAAGCGAAAATTAGTCAAAACCTGCCGTACCCGTTGTTTATCTCATGGTGAGGCTATGCAGAACTATCAGCTGTGTACACTACTCTTAATTATTTTGCTTCTACAAAAAAAGATTGCACAGCAGTGGGTATTCTTCACTTAATTTGTACAAAGCACTTTTTGTTTTCCCTTTACTTACTGCATACTGCTTTAGAGCATCTAAACAAGTTATCATGACTTTTTCAAAAAGGAAGCTTCCATTTTTCTCACTTGCAGTCAGCTCTTGCATTTTGCAAAAAAGAAATTAGGAACACTGCCGATTCGGATCAGGTTATAAATAGCCTGAAACTAGATTGGGAAAAGATTTCAAAAATTTTGCCTGCAACACAAAAGGACCTTTATGAAGATGATGTTAAACAATCCGATGAACTACCAAAACATACTGTGAAGCCTTGCTACGAAATCTTGAAGATCGCTTTCCGGAGCCTCAAATTCTGTTTGCTTTTCGCATTTTTGATGCTAAAGAAATTCCTCTTGATGCCAACCAGCCACGGCTTTATGGAAATCAGGATTTGAAACTGTTGATCAAAAGGTTCAAAGTCGCTTCAGATGAAAAAATCTTGAAAGTAATAAATGATTACCAAACGCTGAAGGATAGAATGATTATGCCAGAGTTTGAGTTTTGCCTGGATGCCATTGCTGTTTGCAGCAAAATTGTTCGAGATAAAATTTTTCAGGAAATATTTCCCGAATTGCACCTACTTTGTTGCATCGCCTTGTCCATTCCACTTGCAACAGCCTGGCCAGAGAGAGGATTTTTCACTATGTGCCGTGTTAAAACTAAACAGCGTAACAGGCTGCTTGATGTAACTCTAAACGTGCTGATAAATGTTTCGATGAATGGCCCAAACCATCTAGACGATGAAAGCGCTGTGGAGGTTGCTCAGAATTGGATAACAGCAAAGAATAGACGAAAAGTGACAAAGCGAGCGTTACAAACAATGATGTCTGCAGATGACATACAAAAAACTGATGCTTTTGCTGACGAGCAGGAGCTATGTGATGAAGTTGAAATTGACAAATTTGTGTTGTGATTTTGTAAATGCATTGTGTTTACAGTATAGCCTGCTTTGCTAGATAATACTTCAATAAGCAGTTGTTCAATTTAAATGTTTTGAAAAAAGCGTCCTCATAAACTTTCTTGGTGTTCCCTTAAATCAAACCTTAAAAAAACACTGTTCATGAGATACCAAGCGTCTTTTTCAAAAGCAAACTGAAATTCTGAAAGGATTGTTTTTGACTATTTGCCACAGACGACGCCGCCGACAACACAAAACCAAAATCAAACCAAAACTTTTATTGTAATCGCTTAATGCTTCTAGGCTTGGCACGATTTCTCCTTTACCATCTCACATTACGCTAGAGCAGTACGGCTATTTACAAATTACGCAAAGGAGTCGAGCTGGTATGAATATTGTGAACGTTTAAAGCGGCCGGAAACTAACTCAAAATATTGGAAACTAACTCAAAATATTGCAAACTAACATCAGCCAATATCTACTAACTAAACTATTTAAAACTGATATCGCGAATGATGAATTATAGAACTGTTTAAACTACCTAATATTTATCCAACTTAATCTTAAATTGAGAATTTATTTTAATGCTTTTCTCAATTTTAGGCACTTTTAAAAAATCTAAACAATAAAAATAAATATATCGGTATATTTATTTCCCTTGCTCTCTACATTAAGTGTTGTATTTAAATGCGTAGTTTGCAGTACTCGTAACATTATAAAATTGCAGTTTCAGGGCTGCGAAACAACAGACGTGTACGCTGGCGGAAATTCTACAAACAAAGTACGCCGAGTGATACGCCAGGAGTAGAACAAACCTCAAGCAATTGGAGTTTTACAGAGAAACGCAAAAAGATAATTTACGGTAGATTTACAACTACCCTTACGTAGGTTTATTTCATTAAGTAAACACACGTATAAGAGCCTGTGATTTAAAATGTCAGGGTGAACATTTAAGATAAAATTTTTTTTTACCTTTTTAAACACGCTAAATTTTAACTTCATTTTAACTTGACAATTTTCTTCTGTTGAAGTTTTTTTGATGAGCACATTTTTGGAAAATGTTTCTTAAAGGAATATTAATTTGACAAAACAAATATTTGCATTTTGTTGTCAGTGCTTCACAACAAAGAAATTTAAATGAATACTTTTCTACAGTTTTCTTCCAACAAACATGTTGAGAATGACAAAATCTATTAGGTCTTTTATTCAGACGATATTGCTCTCTTTAATAATAACTTCCATATACAAACAAAATCTCCACTTTACTTCTAGTTGTTAAAAAGATTACATAAGCAAGAAAGAAGTACAAGTTCGCAAGACAAAATTTTCACTTTAATTAAAACTTTGACTACATTTTGACTTGGTGTCGGAACTGTAAAAAAACCTCGAAAATCCCTTTAAGTAACTAAAGCAAACGCAAGAATATGTTTGACGATAAAACAAAGAAAAGATTTTACTGACTTTAGCAGGTCCAAGTTATGACAAAGAAGAACTTAGCGGTTTAGATATTTTTTTGCTAGATTTACAAACAAGAAAATTCTCTTTCAGCACTTTATCATTTCTTAAGGGCACTTATTGGACACATGCAACGTCAAAAAATCGATACGTCATCACAGAAAATTTATGTCTTTTCCGGTACAAAATGTTCACAAACAGCTAGCGCAAAATCAAATTGTTGGCTATTGAATATTTCAATTATTCAAAAGAAAAATTACGTTTCTGCACATTTGACGAAGAAAAAATTTAAATTTTGTTTCATTTGGGGTCAGAATCAATGAATAGTAGGCCTACTGTATCTTGCCAAATTATTATTTTGTCCGAGAGGGATTTTCACAGTAACGAACAAGAAAGCGCTTTATAATTTACCATCGCGCTTTCACTATAAAGACTGAATGATAGAAAAACAAAAATTGTAACGAAAAAAATACAGTACTTATTTTATCACTTTTACCGAATAGCTACTTTTACCTGATGTTCTACAATAAAGTAATACAATTAAATTGAATTAAGGGGTCTCTTCAAGAAGGGACCGTAACTGTGCTTTGTCGGTGAAACTAACCGGGAATCCCCCTACATCACCAGGAGAAAATAAAAAAGAAAAAAAAAGGAAGAGAAAAACATTCTCTTTAAGAAGGGATAATAACCCAAAGGAGATTCCAGGCTAGTTTCACTAACAAAAGTTGTTCACAGTCGCTTCTTGAACAGACCTGAATTAAGTAGCTATAAAAAAACATATCTTCACCCAAATCTTTTAAGAATTACAAAGTGAAATTTTTAAGCCAAATTGTGTCACACATCATGGCGTCGGGACACACAGTTTGAGAATCAACGAGCTACAGCTTAAACCTAAGTTACGCAACATATATAAGACTTTAGAGGCTTCAATCATCATTCGATTAAAATAAAAAGATGATAACTCATACAGTGGACTTAACAAGAACTGAAACAATGTGCAAATATTGTAGAAATGGATGGAAGGAAATCTATACAGTCAATACAGGATTGAAGTATTACAAAAATTGCAGCTGCAGCGAAGCTAAAGTTTTCAATTTCAATCAATTTTGTCACCTTAAAATAAATTTTCTTTTAGCAATCTTTAAAAAAAAAAATAGTGACTCTCATTTGTGTAATGATGATCAAACGCCTTATCAACGTCAATGATTGATTTTCGAACCTAAAAAAAATACGAGCAGTAAAAATAACTGACGAACAACTGCTATTATTTCGACTGCTAAAGCGTTTTTCGTCAACACACTCCTCGTGTCTAATACCTCTAGTGATTAAAAAACAAATATTATAAGGCTCGAACAAAAACTGAATAGGCCTATGACAACTTGGTTTGCTGCGGTGCCAAAAAGTGATTAAGTAAGCTGCGCGATAAAGATACAAGTCAACTCTTAAGCGTATTAAGTGAGAAAAGATGCAACTTGAAAAAACTTGCATAAAACAAAAAATATAGGTCTAGTCAAGTTATTGCTTTAATATTTACGCAGACCAAGCGACTCGACTTGATGAGACGATAAAAGTAAAACTTAATAGACGACGTACGTCACATCCTTTCTCGCTTGATATGCTCAGCACCGGCATTTAATGCGCATTTAGTGCGTTAGGTTTACTCTAAAACTGACGATTTCAAAACCATCCAAATCTTTCTTATTAAAGCTTTAATTCATTTTTAGAATTAGTAAGCACATTCTTTGTTTTTATAAGGTTTATTAAACACGACTAAATTTGTGCATCGCCTGCAGATCAAAAAAACAACTCGATGCTAAAAACTTGTTGGCCTAGACTCAAAAAAAAATTTGAAATTGGCGTTGAAGACTGTTTTATAAAAAGTCGTCTCCTCACTTATTTCATTTCCTCACTACTTATTTACATTTCTCTTCTTTATCACACATAGCAAATAGTTTCGCTCGTCGTACAGTATTAGTCGTAAACAGCCTTACCAGCCAAAGAAATCTCTCAAAGCACTATTTTAACTCAATAGCCAGGGTTACCATTTGAACTGATCAAAAAGTAAGCAAGGCTTACAACTCAAAGTGAGGGGGAACCAAAACGAGCCGGATATAGTGGTTTTGAAAATATTTGTACTATGCCAACATTAAATGAAGACCAAAAAAAGCTTCAGTTCAGCTTAGTTTCTTTATTTCTTCTCACCCACATGAACAAAAATATAATAAAATGTTAAAAAGGTTTGTGAGTTGCTGAAAGACGGCGTCAGAAAAAGCAATAAGCAACTCTTCACTTACATTCAAACAAAATAGACCATTAATGCAAGGACTTTTTTTAGGGGATTTTTAATTGACGTTTTCAGCAATATAAGCACGTTTATTTTAGAAATGCTATTGAAAATTAAAACTTTTAACTTTATTGATGAAACCCTATTAATAAAATATGCTTTGTTACGATGAACTCACCTGGATACTTGCATTCTTGCAATATTTGAGTTAGAAAGTAATTTTTATATGAAGGAACTTGCTAAGTATTTACTTTGCTAACCAGTTGATATTTTCAAAACTGCTATTAGCTTTAGGCTACTTCATAATCAAAGGCTTCAAAACTATCTAATTCTTTTTCTATTCTGTTTTAATTTTTTACTTTAGCTTTACGTACGCCTGTTCTTTGCCATAAGTTTAAACGTTTTATGACTGTTTTTTCTTTTACCAGTAGCACTATTTAACTGTAAATTTGCTGTTTGGGTCTTTACTGATTACTAATCATTGCAAATTGGAAAGAAATAAAGATTGGTTATTGCGAAATAGGTACTTAAAACACATTTTAGAAATTAAAAAAGCTTTTTACTAAAAATAAACTACCTCTTCATGAGCCAAGCAAAAAATTAAATTTTATTAAGTTGTTTATGCTCATATGTAAACACCATGTTCTAAATAAAACAAATTCTTAAACATTAACTGACATATTAGTTAAAGGTTATCAAGTCTTTATGTAATTAAAATCTTCTTGTAAAATAACAAATCCAATCTGTTCAACTAACGCACTCAATGCAGTATTCAGTCAATCACGACAGCCTTGGATAGCTAAAACTATTATATATTATGACAGCCTGATGAGGTGTTTTTTCCGACCGGAAGCCGTACAGCATTTGAAAATTGATATCGCGGTTAAAAGTAAACATGCAGAAACTAGTAACACTCATATACGAAAAAACCTTGGATGTAAACTCTTAACTTGTTTCGCATTTCGTAATAGCAATAAGCAACCAAAAAAACGTCAACGTTTATCTCACACAATAGCTATATAAAACTGTAGCAACAAATCAGTTAAAACCATAGCCTGAATCGCTTTGGTAAACTGCGATCTCAAAAAAAGAACGTTAACTGCTTATAACAAATCACCGCTTCTAAGAATTTATTGTCTTTACAACGGCAGTTGAAGCGAAACGTTTCTTGCTTTTAAAACGTACCGCTTGACCACGCCTATTAGGTTTCAGCTGAAATATTTAAACGTTCATACTATGATTACGCGGGAAAAAATGCGCTCGAAGCTTTACGTTGCGACTTTCAGCTTCGTTAGATAGCTGGAATATTCAGCTTTTTTTTGTAATTGAAGAGTACTATATTTTGCATTTCCATAGCTTCGCTTAGTAAAATATTATTAGTACTAATAAGTTTCAAATGAAAGTGACTTTCTGTCTTAACTATTCGCTTAAATAGTAACATTTAAAAAACTTATGCATCTATTTCTTTACATCCAAAACAAAAATAACCTATCTGGAAAATTAAAATTCTTACTTTCAGACTGCATCTTGTTTAATTCAAATTAAATAAATCCAGAATTTTGGAATTTAGGCAATTAAATACTTTCATGTGATCTAATTTTTATAAATACAGGATATTTCAAAACATTTGACATTATTTGACATTTAGACTAAATATTACAGAAACTACATAGTCGAATCAAATGAAATTTAACAGAATTAATGTTGAGCTGAACAAGATTTATTCCTATTTAAAGACACCTAAATTTCATGAAAGGTTTTACAAATGTTCAATATGCGCACCGCCTGTGACAGGGCACACGTGAAGTCGGTACTCTGGCTCCTCCTAAACATGCTGCAGCATGTCTTGGGTAACAGTCTCCTGTGCCGTGGTGCTTCTTTGTTCACTACTTGTCTCGCACGAGAGTTAAAGTGGAGACTGTTACCCAAGGCATGCTGCAGCATGTTTAGGAGGAGCCAGAGTACCGACTTCACGTGTGTCCTGTCACAGACAGTGCGCATATTGAACATTTGTAAAACCATTCATGAAATTTAGGTGTCTTTGAATTTCTTATTCAAATTTACAGGAATAAATCTTGTTCAGCTCAACATTACTTCTGTTGAATTTCATTTGATTCTACTATGTAGTTTCTGTAATATTTAGCCTACATGTCAAATAATGTCAAATTTTTTGAAACACCCTGTGGACATTGAATCAACAGGTTTTGAAATAAAAGGCTTTGCTGATAATCACTAATAGTATCTTTCCTTTTGCCTCATTTTCCAATACAGCACACTAGTTAAAAAAATAAAAGTAATTTTTTGCTTAATAGAGAAATGGATGAGTTGTTTCTTAAATTAAATACCGAAAAAAGTTAAATAATTGTTTTTTCCACAGTTCAGTTCAGCTCAATTCAGTTCAGTTTCTTTTATTTCTGCTCCGCCACATGAACAAAATATAACAAAATGTTAAAAGATTTGTGAGTTGTTGAAACAGGGGGTCAGAAAAAGAAAGAAGCAACAAAACGGGTTGACGTTGTGATTTGCTAATTAACTACGGTTGCCATATATGAATAGTCGGAATTCCGGACAGACAGGCGCACTAGCTAAAAAAATTTTTGAAGGGCGGACAACATAAAACTGTCCGAGATTCTAGGATGAAGACCGAAAAAAAAAGGTCTTAACTTAAAATCGGTCTCGCATTTTCGTCTCAAAATCATAATGTTCTCTAATATTGATCAATTGTATATCGATTCGAACAAATGCACAATGTTTTAAGTTGATTCCAAAATTCCGGACATTTGAGTCTCTTTTAAAAATTCCTACCGGACACAAAATTTAACATCAAATTCCGGACATGTCCGGAATTTTCCGGACGGTATGGCAACCCTACTAATTAACTGATAATAACACTGATAATCTTGAAAAGAATAATTTGAATGGCACCTTTATCAATAGTTCTTGTGTAAGATTTTGCAATAATGTGAAAAATTTAGGTGTGCTTCTGGACCAGAAGCTTACGTTTGAATCTCAAATTAATAAATGTGTATCATCTATTTATTGTACAATTAAATTACTTTCTCAAATTAAACACTTTCTCACCAACCGTGAACTATCAATATTAGTGTCTTCTTTAATTTTATCAAAAATTGATTATTGCAATGCATAATATTATAACACAAGCCAACAAAAAGGCTTTGCTGGTAATCAAACTTTTCTTTCGTCAAAAACAAAAAAAATTATCAAACAGAAACGAGGCCAACAAAAAATTTCTTTTGTCAAAAGGTGAAGGATGTTGAATTGTTTTGGGATTAAATCGGGAGCGGTGAGTCTGAAAATGCACTTAGTTTTGCCGAATTGGCTCTAGTTTTGAGGATATTTTACTTTTATTTCTTTATAATTTTGCTTGAGCACCGTGCATTCTCAAGCATGCGAAGCTTCTTTAATGTAATATAACTAGTTTCCCATTCAAAGTTTAATGTCCATTTACTCCATACAACCTATATGTATATCGATTCGAATAAAAACAAATCATAATGTTGATGATTCATGAAAGTTTGATGCGGTTTAGAGCATTATTATCAGCTAATAACTAAAAAATTTACGACTTACTCGTATTAAAAGTTTCTCTTTATTACGTTTATATTTTTCTTAGAGAAGAGTTATCAGTTTTAGTTCATTTGTCTCCCTTTGTGCATTAAAACAACCATGATAAGGCCTAAAGGGTGCTTAGTGTGGAAAGTATGTATCATTCAGCTAACTAAAGTGCTAGATTTTGTGGATTTAAAGACATAATGAACAATGAATTGCTGCTTTTTGGCGATCATTTGAATGGGTACTACATATTTATTTGCAGAAAAATTTAGTTTCATTGTCTTGCGTAAAAGCTATATATGAGAAAATAGTAAAGATGACCACTAAACAAAGGCAATACCAAAACAATCCAGACGTATTTTGCTGCATTTGTGGTGAATATATGATGGCAAAGTACCGATTCAATGCGCGAGATTTCATCAAGAGAGCTTATGAAGCCTGCTTTGGTAGAAGTCAGGGGACCAAGACAAGTCTTGGGCACCCCACAAGGTGTGCAAACATCGTACAGAAACGCTGTGCTTTTGGACCCAAGGCAAAGTCAGTTTGAAGCAGTTTGGAATTCCTATCGTATGGCGTGAGGCCCAAAATCACCATCGTCGTCGTCGTCGTCGTCATCGTTTGGAGAGGTATCTACTCCAGGCCAGACAAAAACAGGACTGGGGCCGAGGGTTTATCCTTTTACTACCCCAGGCTGCTGTACTGCCTGGATTAGATGCTGTCAGTGATGTAGTTGAGCCAGCATCGAGTTCGTCATCCTAAACCGTCAGACCTCGTGCTTCATGTGGTTCCCCATGTATAGGGTACGCTGTTAGAACATAGTCTCCTGTTTGTTCTGAGGGGCCACACTGGCAATTCGGTGAAGGAGCGAGACCGGAGTTCCATCTGTGCATGAACGAATGAAATCGACCGACAGTCCGCAGACGGTTGAGCTTAACCCAAGCTGCTCGGGTTAAGCCCATCTTAACAGGCCTGGCACCAATCCCGGGCACAAAAACATAGAGCCTGGAAGCATTTTCACAGTACTCCAGTTTCCATTTGTAATTTTTCCATTCAGAAGCGCGGATGCCAAATCCAGCAAGGTTGCCCAAAAGATTCCGCGCAGTTGGCACAAACAGGCGTTTGGATCTTAATCTCACTTGGCAAGTATCTGAGGACCCACTTGAAAGACATTATAAAATATAATCAGGGTCCAGAGATCCACAGTGATTCAAGGAGAATGTCGCTCCCAGTCTGCAAAGCTCAGCTGGCTGGATGCCTGAGAGTATGGGTAGACGCAGGCATCCAATGACTATGCGCAAGACGTCGTTCAAGAGACTGTCGATGAGGCGAGTGTGAGTACTGCAACACCAGAGTGGTGCGCAGTACTGAGCTGTTGAGTAGATCAGAGATAAGGCGGCTATGCGTAGTGTTTTGACACCAGCACCCCATCCCGAGCCCACGAGTCGCCTCAGCAGTGTGACGCACGAGGATAGTTTTTTGCGTAATGCCACTAGATGGTGACGAAACGTGAGCGATCTGTCCAATTTTACCCCAAGGTAAGTATTGCTTGGACAGAACGGTAAAAGTCTATTGTTGTTGTAGACTTTGAACTCACGTTTGGCCTCTCGGTTATTTAAATGAAAGGCTGCCGTCAGCGTCTTAGTGTGACTGAGCTTCAACCTCCAAGTCTGGAGATACGATAAAAGTGTGGACATGTCATGGCTTAATGTCTCCTCCAAGTTCTTCTAGTTTCCAGAAGAGTGCAACAATGCTAAATCATTAGCATAAACAAACTTTCTGGAAATCACGGAAGGAAGATTGTATGTATAGATGTTAAATAAGAGCAGAGCCAAGACACAGAGTCGGCGCAAACAGGAAGAAAGGAAGTCATGTAACCAGGACTTCAAAGCAGCTCCAGCATGGATTATAAGCTCTGGGATATGGAATCAGGCCAGGAGCCTTACCTGGTTTTAAATGTTGAAGGGCAGCAGTAAATTTTCTCTGTGAGGAAATGTCAAGAGATATTTACTGGGTCTAGTGTTGTGGCCCTCCAAAGGTCAGACAATTCTTGAGAGACAAGTCGAGATGACTTGTAGTCAACAGCTTTGTATCTCCCATTTCTAACCAGCTGAGATGCAATAGCATCAGCTGAAACGGGACAGTGACGAGGAGAGTGTCGTGACCTACCAGTAGGGTTGTTAAAAATAATCCATGCTTTTCGACTAGAGTGTGAAAAGTCAATGCTTCGAACTGCCTCGGACCATCGATTCCTCCGCTTTCTGTCAAGTATGGCAAGCAGAGCTGTAGCAGCCAAACTTGAGTCGTCTCCCTGAGGAGACAGCAGAAAATTTTTATAGACGGATTCACACTCTGCATCCCAACACGGAACATAGTTATTTTGATATCCGCGTGGGATAGTCTTTTTGGCTGCTTTTTTGATAATGCCATAAAATTCCTGGTAAGCCGCTTGCACATCAAGTGAATTAAGCAACAAAAGCCTTTGCGAATTTGTTCGTCAAAGCAATGTAGTGACTCCATTTAGCTTAAGTTCCATCGCTTAACAGGCATGTTTTCGAATCTATTCGTCAAGCAATGTAGTGACTCCATTTAGCTTTGCGGAAGTTCCATCGCTTAACAGGCATGCTTGGCACTGCCATTGCAAACCTTGGTGATGTAATAAGCGAAGGTCAATGTTGTGACGTTGGGAACTTTTCAAGGATACGTCTATCCGGTAAGCGACTGTTTGGACCTATACTAGAAAGCTAAATCCGGATTGGTGCAAGTGTTCCAGCGGCCGGAGTAAAAACTGGCGGCGTCCTTGGCGTTGTATAGGAGGGCAAGACAATTAATACTTTCCCAGCCAGCCAAGCACTCACCGTCCGGACTGTTATCATCGTAACCCCAATCAGCATGACGACAGTTAAAATCGCCAGCATAGAGACAGGGTGAGGAAACACTGGGAGATCCAGAGATCGGAATCGCGTTGGTGGTGGTTCGTAGACGTTGACTATTTTATAACCATCAACGTCCACACACAACCACTCGATCTCCGATGTCGGTGGAGATTGGTCCGAAAGCGTTTACCTTAGTCGCTCGTGGACAAACGTAGCAAGGCCATGCTTGCTGCTTAAAGAAGACGCAGATAGTTGATAGTTTGGAAGTACCAACTTCTCTGCATCAGTGCAGTGGGTCTCCTGAACTTGTTGACAATGTATTCTGAAAAGGGCAGTTTTTTCCTGGCATTTCCCCGTCCTGAAAAGGACGCTTTCCAATTAGCAGATCCACGCTGAACATCGGAATGGGTGGACACTCTTCCGTTTTGGGAGGTTTGGTTTCGGTCTGTCATTTTTAACACCAATAAACAGACGTACTCACGGCCCAGGTTGCGAGAAAGCACCTACCATTTGGGCCAAAAAGCACCATGATAATCGTTATGTTTGCATGATGGATATGTCGGAATGGAATCAGCGAAAGAAGAAAGATTGGTATTATCCTGATATTGAGACCCATACCACTTGCGCTGAAGTTCCAGTTCCAGTTTTCACTTCCTTACCAGACCTTACTGCAGATGAAATGTTGCTGAAAGCGAAGGATGATACTGAGAGCAACGACAGTAGTATTAGTAGCTTTTCCAGCATGGTTGCTGCAGCAACTTCGTTCAGTGCAAAACCAAAATTCTTTAGTCAAGGCCAACTGAATGACCTAGTTCGTGATCTCGGCCTATCCAAGAAATCGTCTGAGATTTTGGCATCTCGTTTTGGTGGACATGGTATACTGGATTCAGGAACTAAAATTACATTCTAACGTGATAAAGGTGATTTGTTGATTAGTTTTTTTACTATGGAAGATGACTTTGTTTATTGCAACAACATCCAAGGCCTCCTTTCAGAAATGTGTCTTCCAGAATACAACCCAGATGAATGGAAATTATTTATAGACAGCTCCAAACGGAGTTTGAAATGTGTGTTACTTCATAATGTCAACAAGCTTGCATATGTTCCAATCGGACATCCCGTGATTGTTAAAGAACACTATCTGAATGTAAAAATGGTTTTGCAGAAACTGCGTTACAGTGAGCACAACTAGGCCATATGCGTTGACTTTAAAATAATCAATTTTTTTGTTAGGACTGCAAGGGGGTATACCAAACATCTTGTTCTAATACAACGATACCAAAATTGCATATACCTCATATGCATAGGTTTTAATTCATCAAATTTATAGTTCGACCTCATTTCCAATTACCGATATAGTTATTTATAGCCGCCTGTAAATTATTGAATAATTGTAACCTGATAATCT
The DNA here is from genome assembly GCA_963680785.1 of Diplosoma virens. Taxonomy (NCBI): domain Eukaryota; kingdom Metazoa; phylum Chordata; class Ascidiacea; order Aplousobranchia; family Didemnidae; genus Diplosoma; species Diplosoma virens. Next base: position 31,957,847 of record OY796886.1, read on the forward strand.
ACCTACTGAAAGTCTGCTGAAAATCAAATCTGTATCTGTATGTAGGCGTCCGTTGACATTTTTACAACGGAAGGTCAAATTAATGGCGTAACCAGAAGTTTTAAAAACAGAAGGTGATTTCTGATACAGTTTTTTAAAAAATTGAAGAATAAATCAATGTCACCGGATGAAAACCAAGTCTTATATCAACCATTGACAATAGTGCATGTTATTTGTTTGCGAGCGCCAAAGGAGCAGCAAAAAGTTTTAGTTATTTTTTTCGTATATCAAGTTATTTTGAGTTTAAAGTCTCCCAACATTTCTGTGATGCTAAGTATACTATACTAAACCATCACTATGCATCGTTGACCTTTTAGCAACTAAGGTATAAAAACAGGTGTCTTGTTATTACCGGATGACTTGAACACACGGTGCTGCTAAATCTTTCTTTTATGAAACTTTTCGATGGTTTTAGCGATTTACCTAAATTCTGATTTTATGAATAGACCGATGTTAAATATTGTGTACGATTTTTTGGTTATCTATAACTGACAAACCAGCCTAAAATATTTTTGTTTAATTATTTTTACTTAGAAAAATTTTTTTTTTGACTTATTCATCGCTTCTTGTATTTAAACAGTTAAGCTTAAACCTAGAGTATAAGTTATTCTGTTTAGTAGAAAATTTAATTTCGAACTGTCAAGCTGGCGACATAAGCTTAAAACTGCGAGCAGTGGTACGCAGCGTCGTTTAATGATCGACACGGTCTCGGTTCAGCTGCTTTTTTCATCATGTTTCTGTGCTCATGGGAAAAAACGTGACGTCATATATTTGCTAAAAAGTCTTTCTGACACTTTTAAATTTCAGATATATCACAATATGAAATGTAAGAAATAAAATCAAGAATAAAAACGCACAGCATTAACTTGGGATTTACGAAACAAGGGCGAGATAATTGCTGGGTGAAAGCATAGTTATAGGCTACCCGCCCAAAAATGTTTGGAGATCAATACATTTTTGTTCAAATTTTCTCGACGATTGCTTGAGTCATGATCCAGTAGCATTTCACGGAGATCCTCAAATGTCATACAGATTTAATGTGAAGAACTTTTTTTTGGTCTTTCTAGTTTTTGTAGGCAAAGGGAGCAGAAACGATTGGTTTATTCCAACGTCACACAAATTTAATCTAAAGACATTTTTTTTGTCTTCACTTGATTTTATAGTTTAAAATGAAGCAGAAACGATTGGTTTCCCCCTTACAAAGATAAAAAAAGGCGGATGTTCACATTAAATCTGTGTCACATTTAGGCGCGACTAATCGTTTCTGTTGCATTTACATCTAAAAAAAACTAGTAAAGACAAAAAAGCATTTACATTAAATCTTAGTTGTTTTTAATCAGTTAAATAATTTATTCTTCCCAAAAAGTTTATTGTCTGTGCCCAAAAATTATCTTTGCCCGAAAAATTCTGATTTTGCCGAAATTCTTTGCGTCTTAGGGAACAATTTTTCCCTGTCCGCTTGGCTTGTATGGTTACGGATGAAAGATATTTAAATTTGACGACTTCGCAGTTGTCTTTCCTGTGAGAACAATTAAAAGTAGCAATGAAATGTTAAAAAAAGTAAATAAGGCTTTATGTTGCGTACATTTGCGTACACACTCTATTCTTTGAAGATCTTAAGTCTATGTAGGTTATAACAGATAAATTATCTCAATAAAATGCGTTGATTAAGCCATGGTTGGATTTTATAAATAAGATGGAAAGCTTTTTTCTCTTAGTTCAAGACGCCGCATACAACAGTTTGTGCTTTACTTTTTGAACAACTATTAATATATGCCGGAGCAAGCATTTTCAATCAGGAATCTTAATAGCACCGCATAATTCACAAAATTTATAATTTTTAGCAAGAATGATTTTTAATGTAAAACACATGACCACACCACATCGCAAAGTGGCCGAGTGGGTAGAAGCTCATTATTGATGAGCCAGCCTGGTTGACGAAGTCTCTATAAAAAGATCTTTTTTTCATCATTTTGTAATGTTCTTGAGAAAAACACTGTACGACATTTTTCTTTCTTCAGCAGTCAACTCTAGCAAGCATCTCGAAATTTTTGTCATATCACTTTATAAGAATTTAAAAGACGAAATAAAAAACTTTTAATCGGACAGCAATTGAAATCTCTCAAAGCAGTTAGATAATCGCTTGATAATTATTCTACGCCTTACGATTCCGTCTTGTCATGATAGTAAATAAAAATTAGTAGAGAACACGATATTTTCTTTTACAAAAAGATCTACTTGGTAAAATTTAATGGAATTTGTAATTGAAGATACTATTACTGTCGTACTCAAGCAAAGTTTTTATGTCAGATTTTTTGATTTCAGAGCTTTTTACGTGAGAAACCCATTTTATCAATTTATAATAAAAGTTGTCGCAAGCATGAATTTGGCAGCTAAATGAATTGAAAGCGAAGAGGTTTTTACAATTAGTTGAATAATTTCGAAAAAAAATTTATGAACTAAAGCAGCTTACATTTAATTTTGTAGTCAGCTTAGTTTTCTTGGCTACATCGAGGCTCATTTAAAAATTTACGCCCAAAAGTAAGGGCCTAAGGGCCTCCGTGTTAAAAACGATCTATCTTATTGCAGCCACATGAATGGGAGGAACAAGAAGCTCGATTACCGAGAAAGCTTTAACAAAATATCAGGAATGTCAACCCTAAAAATGTTGTGGCAAATTAAAAAATATTTTTTTACTGCGTAGTTTAATACTTTGGGAACAGACAAAAAGATATACAGTAAATTGATGCATTGACATATTTGTTCTATTGGTAGAAAAACTTTGAAAGAGGCTAGCTGGTTTTGAAAATATTGGTGGTTTTTAATGAACACAACAACAAAGAATGAAAGCAATTTTCTCCTCGACAAAGTTTTCATTAATAAAATTTGTTTGAATTCATTTGTTTACAACTTTTCCAAAAGTGGTATTGAATATCAGAGGTGAACTCGAGACACGAAGCTTCGAAACTGAGACGAGACGAGACTTTACATAAGTTGGTTTATTTTAAGTAGGCTTACCATATTTCCGAAGTGGTAAATTGGGACGTTCGTTAAAAAGAAAAAAATTTGTTTCTAAAAAGTAGTGATCTCTAAAAAAAGTCTTCACTATGATTTCGGGACGAAGTTTGACTCGAGACGCAAAGGTCAAAGACTAAGATCGAGACGAGACTTTGGAGTTACGAGACCTAGACTTCGAAAAGCGTATCTCGAGACATCCACCTCTGCTTAGTATTTAAGATTGCACATCAGTCAACAGCGCTTAACGGATGAAAAAAACCTGCGCTTTTTTAAGTCATTTGTCATTCGTCACAAGGTTTCATTTTGGTGTCTTTAAAAAGAGTATTGCTTTTGGTTAAAAGTCAATAAATAATTTTGCTGTTAGACAAGGTTGAAAAAAATTCTTTACAAACTTGTCCTTATTTGAATACTGTATAAAATTAAAACTTAAATCACATAACATAGTACGTTTTTATTTGTTATATATTAATATGTTAAATTCGGTCAATTTAACTTAAACGTCAATGTTTGAGAGTAACCGGGGTTGCGGAGTCGGAAGATTAAGATCCGACTCCTACTCCTAAAATTTTAAAAATGCCGACTCCGACTCCCAATTTTAACTTTGACTACGACTCCGATTCCGACTCCGACTCCGGACTCCGACTCCCTAGTATGGGCAAAGTATTTATCTTAAATTAGATTTAACTAAGCAAAAATCATCCTTTCAAGTTGACAGTTGCACAAAATAATTCCGCTTTAAAATACAAAAAAAGATATTTACTTTAAAAAATTATGTATATGAGTGTATATACATATATAACTGCAAATTACTGGTGCTCTTAAGAAGAGTGCTCAATGGCTTCAATATTCAAAACGATTATTCCTGATTATCAAAACACAAATATTAAACATTTTATTAAAATAGTCCCAACAGACTGTTTCATCTGTAAGGCTCATCAGGGGACACAGTTGAAATAAATTTTTACGCTTCAAATGAAAACACGCCTCTTAGAAAAATAACGCTACCAAAAGTTTGGGTTTAAACGATTATTTTATTAAAGTAAGTGATTTATTAGCAAATAAATTACTTTTGTTACGAGATATTAAAAGAAAACATGCTGTAATATTGCGCATACATCTTAAACTTGGCCAAGCTGCCGAAAAGATTACCGGTAAAGCGTAAAAAAGTTTATGGATCATTAGTTAAAAGAAAGTGTTATAAAAGAATCTTTTTATAAAAAATGTTTTTATAACACTCTCTCTTAACAAATGATCCATACTAATGTTTCATACAGTATAAAAAAATTTTTATAACACTTGCTCTTAACTACTCTTAACTAATGATCCATAAACTTTTCTATACTTTAATCTTTTCGGCAGCTTGGCCAAGTTTAATATATCTACGAGTATGTTGTGAGAATATGCGAGTCTGTTGGGATGATTTTAATAAAACATGTTTTTTTTGTTATATTTATGTTTTGATAAATACGTATATACTTATAATCATATCATATACACAACCCATTAACTATAATTCTTACTGTGTTTGAATGAAACATTAATACAAATCACACTTAGAAAACTAACTCGAAAGGGCATACATAACTCGAAACTAAATATGTATTCTATACTTAATGCTTACTACATTTTCTGAACATTAAAGTATTTTGTGGATAATCATAATGTTATCTCTAGTCTATTTTACAGTTATTATTTTTCCCATGGTAAATCAAACCCACGACAAACCTTAATTTTAATACAATTAATGACTTGTGTAGGCCCTGGGTGTAGGACTAGACCCTGAGTGTTGTCTCCTGCGTGTAGGACTACATCTAGTCGGTTCGAAACTCAACTAGGTATGCATCACTGACAAGCTTTAACAAGAGCAAAACTCGAGTCTGGTGCTTCTTGTTTTAGGTGGCTTAGTTTTGTTTTTATCAGTAAGTAATGAGGTTAAAACGTAAATATGAAAATTTTACAATTGTAAAAATTTTTACAAATGTTAGTAATAACTATGGAATTTATTGACAATGAAAATTTGAAAACAAATGTTTATAAAAATAAAAGAAAAAAAAAACATATGTAAAAGAATTAAAAACTTAAACCCACAATTTTAGATTACAAGAAAAACAATAAAATGCGACTAATTTTAGAATTTTCCTGAATCACCCACTGCATATAAAGAAACTCCAGAGAAAAATGTTGACATTTCCATACCAATAATAAGCTCATCCTTATTTCTCTCAAATAAACTTCAGACATTAGTTTGATGGCATGGAGTCTATCTTTACAGTAATTCATGGTTATATATTGATAGTAAGAATGTATATGTGAATTTTGTCGGATTTTGTAAACAAAATAAAAGGGGGTCCGTAGTTTCTATTTCATGAATATTTCAATTATTGTAATTTTGTACGAGACTGAACATGAAGGCTCCCTGCCGTTTGTTGACATTCATATTAGGAGATTATTAAAAAATTCACCTTGGTTCTCAACTTTTGGTTGATATTTTTTTGAAAGAATAGAGCAAGAAAAGTAAGTTTTAATTTTCAAAAATTTTAATTTAATAATTTGCTCGTAAAAACAAAATTGCTTTTGTGAGTTTTTTCTTTATTGCAGCCCTTTGGTCTGTTCTGATAAGCCTTAGTGATGAAAACAGACGTTCAACACTTGCTAATGTTGGAAGAAATACTTATTTAAAGACACGTCAAAATTAAAAAATGGGGGGAGCATTTTGGAGGCTGAAACGATTAATGGCATTTACATTAATTTCAATGGAAAAATTCGCTTTGTCATACGAGCAAATTGAGATACGAGCTCGGTCACGGAACGAACAAAACTCGTATGTCAAGGTAACACTCTACTATAGAAAGAGGCTGCTTAGGGTAGTAATTGATCATGCACCTGGCATTTGCTTCCTGTCATTGGATTGAAGAACGGGAAGCAACTAAATCGGCTTCCCGAGCATAGCATTGCGCAAAATACTATTTGCTTACAAATTAAAATGTAAACTTTTTACGAGTCGCATGCTGTGCGCGCGATACGCGGCAAGATTCTCTTAAAAAGATTACTGCACTGCACTCCACTGACGCACAGCCGCGTAAGTTGCGCGGTTAACATCACTGATATGTAAAAAAATTGGACATGAGGAGTCGGAGTCGGATAAAATAGTCCGACTCCGACTCCTAGTCCTTTTAACAGTCGGACTCCGACTCCTTCCTAAAACCTCCGTCTCCGACCGACTCCGACTCCGACTCCGCAACCCTGAGAGTAACAACCAAGAAGTACAGTAAAAGCAAAATGATGTAGCCAGCAAAAAAACTTTTATTAAAAACGTTTTCGATAAATTCCTTAAAGTAATTCTTATAAACCTGTTTTGCAAATACTACAGAGCTACACTAAATCACTTAAAGTTATTCTTCGCGCTCCGAATTTTCGCATTATTTGTTTTTGATATTCTTTAGCTCCGTCTAGCAGGGGGTCAATCTTTTGGCGATTTTCTTTTAACTTGTTTACCTAAGTAAAATAAACACTATGAAAAAAAAAGTTAAAAAATTAGTAGGTCATTAAAAATCTTAGGTCTTAAAGCTTATCTATGCGATTTTTTATGCCTCTTTCGTTTGTTTAGTAGTATTATTAAGAAACTATTAAGGCGACCATACCGTAGGAGATATTTCTAAACTTTTGTCTTTTTATCTTTGATGTTACATGGTGATTTGATTCAACATGAAGCGATCTCAACTTCACTTCAAATTCTTTGTCAAATGATTAAAAACTAATCTGGATAAACTCTTGTAAAAGTGTGGCGGTAAATCGAAAATTGTAATAAATAGTTAAATTTTATGTAGAAACAATGAAAACGTAGAAGATGCATCTTTTAAGGCATTATCTGTTTGTATTTGCAGTGCTAAAATCTTGTGGTGTATTAATAATTTCGATATATCGTACTGTATTAAGTGTTTAATCACAGATTAAAAAAATTATTACGCATAAAAAAATTTTTTTTTGAGCATTTTCTTTACTTGTCTTACTGTAATTAGAAATTATTTGTGACTTGGCAAGGGGTAAAAAAATTCATAAAGCTTAGATACTTTTTGTTGTAGAAGTTGAATATCCAATTCGAGTTTTCGATTTAATCTAGCTCCTTCTCTGATTCGAGCTTGATCCACGAAAAAGTCTTTTTTCAACTCCAAGACTTCGTTGATCAATTCAATTTGTTTTGTCGCCATTTCAATATTTGTTTTCTTTGTTTTGTGCTCCTTCAAAACAGTCCTCAACTTTTCTTTTGTGACTTTATCGGCTGCGTGGCTTACTTTATTCAGCCTAAAATGTAAACATTATAGGCTACGTACAACCAAAATAATATATAGATTTAAAGATATACACTTACTGAAAATCACTCAGACTTAACTGGATGTGGCTTTTTTGTTAAGGACAAACAGACTATTGTACAAACGTTGTGACAAAGATTGTAGATAAAACGTTTTTTTAATGTAAATAAGCCAGCAATTCTATATGAATGAGCCTGCTTTTTAAAAACAAGCTCATAGCTACGAGGTAAAACATTGACAACAGCACAACAAAGATCATGTTCTGGTGTTTTGAGTTAATTTCGATTTAATTTCCACCAGCACTAAAAATGTCGACTCATATAGCCATGATGATAGAAGCAACAACAATGTTTGAATAGCAGATGTAGGAACCTTTTTGTATGAGTTGCACATCACAAACCAAAAATTCACATAACTATTTCTCAGAATACTCATCGCGTGCAAAACCATCATGCTGGAGTTCAACCATTTCCTCTTGTGTACTTGTCCCAGCTTGCAGCATCTGAGCGTTTGCAGCAAAAAGATTTTTTATATATGCAAACTCATTTTTATCTATACTGGGGGAAATATCCGTCAATTTCCTTTTTGAACTTCATGAGATATTCAGTGACCTGTGAAGCTTTTGATCTCAAAACGTAAATTTAACTCAGAAATTTTTCTATAGAAAAACCATTTGATGAACCTCCTGAAGAAGTTAGAATCACTATATTTAGTCTATTCCAATTATGGTAAACCTTTGGAAACTAGCGATAACATATAAAAAATATACTAGATCCAAATTTAATCAGTTATCTTCACAACAAAAAAGTTAGATGAGGATATTCTCACATATATACAGTATTGTACTCCTTGAAAAGTTAAAATGCACCCCAGTTTGGGAACACCTGATCTATAGCAAAAATATATAAAAACATTTTGACTTAGTCTTGAGAATGTTGCACATATCATGAATTAGATTCAATTGGTTTAAATGATTTTTGTTGAATCAAACTCACTTTAAAGTAACACTTTTACCTTTTCTATCGGACGTTGTTACTCCGATCATCTTGTCGCATAGTTTGCATTAAAATAAAATTAAATAAAGAAAATAAACCTCTTTGGCCAAACGAAGTTTTTCAGAGTTTAAAGTGAAGACTTTTTCAGCGGTTTTTCCATAATCATCAAGGAACTGACAGAACAGTTGTTCGCGCCTCGAAGAAAATCGTTGGCTGTATTCAATGTATTTCGAACAGGTAAATCCAAGCTGCTGCGATTCTTCAACAAATTCATTCTTCAATCGACTCAGTTTCGCGTCACACTTTGTAATATTTGGTTATTATACTGTCGGATAGACCGAAAATTGATCAAATCTTTTGGTTGTTATAATGAAAAAAGACATGGTTTCGTTCAACATTACGTATTTGCTTGTGCAACTTAGCGTTATTATTTGAAAATAAAAAGCAAATACCTGAAAGTAATTGTCGCGATCGTTCTCGTGCTTGATTTTTTTTGTCAAAGCGTCGTAGTAGACAATTCTCAAAGCGTCATTCAGCTGTTCCGTCTGCTTGATATCGTTGTAAAGATTCTTCAATTTAAATGTCGCATCTTTGCTGGCATCGTAGAGCGAATCGAGATCACGAGCAGACTCGAACAGTTTCTTTAAAACAAAAATGTTTCTCGAAGCAGAAAGGGAAAAGTGAAAAACATTTGGATGCCACGCATTCCTGGGTGAGAAACAAAGGTTTTATAAATAGAAATATTTGCTTAGGTTTATATGATACGCGTATGAGCTTGGTATTTAAATATTTTTTAGACAGCAGCAGATGATAAGAGGTCCATCAATTCAAAAGAGATGTGTTCAATTTTTTTCTTTATTTAACTTGGATCTCACATTGAATTCAAATAGTAATATCTTTTGTTATACCGGTACTGAATAGCGTAAAACCTTAAATAAAATATTAATTGAACTAAATCCATAGAGCGAAATTGGGCACTGTTCAGCTGTCTTTCGTAATCGAGAGGTTTCATAAATTACTGAATTCATGACTCCAGCAATTATTATAGAACAACAACCCACTTTTGAGTCGAAAACCAAGGATTGAAAAACCTAATAAATAACAAAAACTCGAGGCTTGTACAATGTACCTTCCACAGCTGTACAAACTCTTCGCATTTATGTTTTCCTTCCACTGACGCGAGATTATCTTGAACTGACATATTTACTATTAAGTTTTAGTAATGTCAAACAGGTAAAAAATACAAAGTTTTCTGAAACAGTTTTCGAAATAAGATGAAACAAATAGCCAAAATAGCCATTTTTTATTTTCGTTTTACTTTTTCTGTTTTTTATGGAATTTTTTGCATAGTAGGCCTATCAAAATACTCGTTTTAATTATGTTTGCTAAAAAAAGCTGTCTGAACTTATAAGCCTATGTCCACAGACTTCACATTAGGCTACGGCCGCGGGCCAGATCCAGCCCGCCAAGCAAAATCATCCGACCCGTGACATGTTAATTAGATATTAATAGGATACGGCCCACAGCATAGATTGTTTGCAGTACTTAACCATTTCAAATAATCTATGGGGCAGTAAAACTGTGATACATCTAGTTACAGCAGGGATACCAAAACGCTTCATTTTTAAGTACAGTACAAATCTGGTGTAGAACAAAATAGTTTAAGTTTTAGTGAACTAAACTTTACGTTAAGTTTTAATGATGTTGCTTTTTTCACGTCTAAAAAAAACTAGTGAAGATCAAAAAAAGTATTTATTTTAAATTTGTATGACGTTACTCTATTTACGTCTACAGATAACAAGTGCGGACCAAAAAATAGAATATAAAAGCTATCAGCTGTTATTATGTCGCTGCAAATCACGATCGTACACGCAAGTTTTTTGTTGCACTTTTGCACCTCCTGTGTTCAGGGTTGCCAATTTAGCCCTTTTTATGATTTTTAGCCAACTAAATTTTATATTTAGCCCTGACGTATTTTTTAGCCCTAAAGTGGAAAATTTAGATTGTCCTGATAAAGATTTATTAATGTCTAATCTATAAGTTTTTGTCTTGTCATCCTCGGTTGTCGCAATCTTGCTATACTTTACGTAACAGGGAGAGCGACGGCCGTGGCAAAGAGCACAACAATCTTGAATAAAACATTATGAAGCAGTCACAGAAATCTCTGAAATTTAAAAATTTAACCTGCCGAGTTGTGCAACGTTGGTACAAGTGCCAATGCCTATAGGACCAGTCCAAAAATGTGTTTTGATTTTTCTTAAAACTTTAATTGCATTGCTCAGCTCCTATTAAAATGCAAAAAATAACTTGTTTATAGCAAATGCTGCCGTAAATATGAATTTCCAACTCAAGTTTTGGAGAATATTGACACGTGTCAAAGCAGCTCTATTGATAATGAAATGCAAGTAGATGAGGATAAAGATGTTTTTAATGCTTTTGAAGAAGAAAATAATAAATTTTAATCAATTAATTAATTCAGTAAATACCAAGATTTAACGCTGTATGTTAAGTTATATCTAGATAGAACTTTTTTTATTTAATTTAGCTCTTTTCTTACAAATTTAGCCTTTTAAAGCTCTTTTTGCTGTTTAATGTCTACCTCAGTTGGTATGACTAAAACTGAAAAGGTAACTGGAAGAAGTGCGGCCCGCCATAACGCTATAAAATTGTTTTTTGGCCCGCGACATGCAAAAGGTTGCCGACCCCTGGGCTATATGATAGGATGGTAATCACAAATTATTGCTTTTTTTTTACAAAACAAAGACTTTTTTTTTTTTAAGTATTCATATTACTTTCATAAAAAAAATTTTTAGTCTGCTCTGGAATAAAATTTGAAGTAAAAATTGGTTCTAATCGCAAAATGAAACGTAATAAAAAAATTGCTTGTAAACCATTTCGCAGCATTATTTTCGATCCTAGACTGGCTAGCGACAGCCTCACAAATTTCAAAATACGCTCTTTGCGTTAAACGAAAAACCAACCCGCACCAAAATCTTATTCTATCTAATTTGTTGTTTTTCGTTGCATAACTGGTAACACTGCAAAACTGTTTAAAAAAAAAACAAACTATTAATCACGATTTGGAAACAATTATTATTTATGCGATAAATCTTTCTCAAATTAACTTATCTTTAAGATTTAAAGTTTTTTTAATAAGAAGCCTGATCACTTGGTCTGACTTTTCATTAAAAAGTTTAGAGGAATAGATTTTTTTATAAAATTATAATTAAGCAAATTATTTTTAAAAACTTGAAATCTTTTATTATAAACCTAAAACCAAGCTTTGTTGCGAAAGTACCATCAGCTGATAAGATAAACACAGTATTTTTCTTGCACAAGAGCACTTATTCAACAAAATAATAATATTTGTTGATTTTACTTTCGTTTAAGCTTTTTTTCCATTCAATGCCAAGCAACTTAAGCCAAGACGCCGTTCCTAACAACAAGATTCAAAAGTTTTTCTTATTAATACTGAAGTCCCGTCTTGGTTGCGAATTTGTTTGGATAACATTATTTACCACACGGATGTGCCCAGCATCGACGAAGAATTTATGAATAAACATTGATTACAATGATCAAACCTGGAATGTTTCAAAACGTTACAAAGTTTTTACCTAAAATTTGCTTTTAAATTTTTTATGTGGAATTTAGTGTTTCATTAAAATAAATAAAAAGATTTATATCTAAGAAATAAATATTGTGAGCTGTGTTTTTGAGAGAATTTTTTACCTAAATATTTGATTCTATTTTTGAAACACTGATTTTGATCTTTATGTGTATGACTGTCTTTCTCGAAAAATAATTATTTTATGTTGATCAAAGGATGAAATTTATTTCTTAATTGTCAGCGCGGATTTGTACTTATTTAATTAGGTTGTTTGTGTTTACTCTTATGTATTCCAACAAATGTTTTTCGTAATCAACAACGTTAACCTGCAATCAATGTTGAAGCACAGAAAATGTTTAGAAAAACAGAAATTTGTCAAAGTAGGGAATGAGAGCAATTGTATGAATATGGATATAATTAAAAAACTATGGGATTGGGCACCAACTTTAATAATTGCTGGTAGTGGGCTGCCAAGGATTTTTGAAAAGGGGGGGAGCATATGACCACAACCAAATGTGGTTTGTCAAAAAATTTATTCAAGTGGTAGTAAAAAAAAGTTCTTTACCTTGAATCGGTCCCGGATGTCATGATTTTCGTCTCTCAAGTCTAATGCTCTCTGGAAAAACAAATGAAGGGGGTCTGCACATGGAATCTGACTTTGTTTTCTGGTGGATTTTCTTCCCAAAAGATCTCCAAAGAAGGGGTATGGCACTAAAATTACTGTTCGACGTATCGTAAGCTTACGTATTAGTGATCTCCAAAGGGTTTGTTGTCATCCGGTTTTGTCATCAAGAATCATCAGTACTCCGTGTCATGCACAATGTAGGCTATGGAGCACGCTGTTAAGACGTGGTCTGCGGTTTGTTCAATGGCATTGTGCACGTACAAATGAAATCGCCCAACACCAGTTTGCTGGCGACTGACCTTATTCCAAGATGTTCGGGGAAAACCCATACCAACAGGCCTGGCATTGGTTATGGGTATGAATGCACGAAACCTGGATGTATTCTCATAGTACTCCGTGTTTATCAATTATTTATCCTCTGGGCGACAACAGACTGGCGCAGAGTATTCAGATGTCGAGTAGGCCAGAGATGGGGCAGCTGTACACAATGTTTTGGCGCAGCATTTAATCTACGCAAATTGCTGTAGCAGTGTGATGCGAGAAGATAGTTTTTTATGCAATGCCACAAAATGCTGACAAAAAGTGAGCGATCTGTTTTGTTTTACCACAAAATAAGTCGTGACCGGACAGAATGGTAATAGTTTATTGCTATTATAAGCCTTTAGCTCCAGTTTGGCTTCTCAGATATTTCAATAAAAAGCTGCTCTCCTGGGTATTACTTTAAATTACATCCGATGGGAAGGCTTCAGTTGGGGAATTCTGAAGTTATAGGGAATGTGGAAAACCTTTAATTCATATTTCTGCCAGGACCGTTCTGAACCGGAGCGGGAGCAACTGCTAGGGTTCGATTAATTAGATAACTTTTTGCCTTGCAGGTATTTTCTTTTTAGGCAAAGTCTATGTCCACAGCAAACAACTGTGGTTGGTGTCAGCAAGGGCATGCGACCAATAAAAATTTGCTCCAAAATCTTATGAAAAGCTGCTCTCACCGTCTTTGAAAGACTGAGTTTCAAGTTCTACGTCTCGTGATCAGCAGAAACTGTAGTAATGTTTCGACTTCCAAGTCCTTTCAATCTTTAGAAGAGTGCAACAATGCTAGATCGGTTGCAAAAGCAAACTTTCTGAAGATTGTGGAAGGCAGATCACGCGTATAGATATTAATAAAAAGAGAAGCCAATACTGATCTTCGAGCAATGTCATTTTTTGAAAGCGGAGCTTGCTTCGCATACTGTCAAGCAGTAGTAGTAAAACTACAGACAAATTATATGATGTGCTTATCTGACAGAAATTTCAGCAGCTTGCAGGTAAAACTACACTGCTTTACATTAAAACAACCCCCCCCCCAAAACCTTTTACTTAAAAACATAAAGAAATTATTCTAAAAAGCGTTTTGTCATATACTTTTAGGAAATGGCTGTAACAAAGTCTTGAAAAGGGAAGTATACGACTTAAACTTTGAGAATCTATAATTTACTACCATATTGAAATATTTTTTGTAAAAATAAACAACCATTTTTTGTAAAATTTGCGCATATTTTTAATTTTTTTACGTTTTTTTTAGATTATGATCGAGTTTCGAGTTTTCTTTTAGAAATCCTCCTAAAATGCTTAGCACTTGTTTCGCTTTTTATGACAATGTATCCAACAACACAGTAAAATAGGCTCGCATCTCGAGCGCAAACATTGCTATAAAACAACAAAAGTAAAGCACAGAAGACCTAATATTAATGTTAGAATATTTTTTGGTTCCGGTTTTAAAAATTTTACTCAAATTTGCAAACTTTGACGCAATTGAGGCGATAGAAACAACGATTTAAAAAAAATTAAAGTTTAAAAAGAACAAAGCGCAAAAGTGATAAAAGCTTATATCATATACAGTATACTTGTCGCTAATATGTTATTTACGTATAAGTGCATATCTCTGATCATTTTTCTTCAAAAGAGAGGTGACTCCCAAAACCCCAGGGGTTTCACCTTTGTTTCTCAGGTAAAACGAAGTTGAAACTTTTTTAATCTTAAGTTGTTTTTCACAGCTTAGATATAGCTAAAAGTACTTGTTGAGAATCAAAAAAATAGCTTCATAACTACGTTTCGTTTATCGAAAAATACCAGCTTTTTTTATATCGATGTCAAGAAAGTTTAAAGTTTGTAAGCTTTTTGTAAGCTTTTAAAGGTTGTAAGCTTCAACTCCCATAGCTATGCCGACAAATCTATTTAACCACACTGACGGTCGTTTTGTGCTTGAAATTTTGAAGCTTTTTAGAATAAGTCAGCTTTTATCGACGAATGTGAAGGAATACATTTTGGCCGAGTCGATTATTTTGGCTTTTCACAAAAATGAAGTTTTAAAAAAATAGTCGACGTTTTAATAATAGGATCTAGTTCAGTGATGGAGGTCTCGAAACCAATTTTCAGGGTCTCGGTCTCGGTCTCGGTCTTGGCCTTTTGCTGGCGGTCTCGGTCTTGGTCTCGTAATGACCTGGTCTTGGTTTCGTACTTTTTAAATTGGTCTCGAGACCGGACATTTTTTGATATTTTGTTATTTGATGTGGTTATGACGATTTACTGATTTCTTCACCATAAACAATTCTTTTTGCAAAATGAAATTGAAACCTTTTTATTGCCTCCTAAAATTTTTGAATAAGCATAGTGTTACGTTATGCAAATCGCTTCTTTGTGAATTTTTGTGACCTATTAGAAAATTAGATTAATTTTTTGTGACCTATTGGAAATGCAATGAGTTGCAGCTGCCAACAGCGAGGAAATGTGATAAAATTAACGCCTTTAACAGATCAATCAATTTATAGATTTTAAATTAACTGCATCCGTTCTAAATAATCTAAATGCATCGTCCTAGTTACTTAATCCCAATGTGACCTCGTTTTTGCAGTAACCTGTATAAGAGCATAAAATCAAATTTTATTGTTAATTTTGTCGTCTGAGCCACGTGGCCCAATTCGGATTTATTATAAATAGAGTGAGAGATCACTCTTGTCATACAGTAATTAGAATTTGGCTCAGAGAACGGTGAACGTTGTATTAATTTTTGTTGTATTGTGTTAAGTAACTGCGCGTGTGAAACCGCAGATAAATAATAAATTCAATCTTCTCTTAAGTTGCAACTATAATTTTCTGTATCGGGCATCATAGAGTTACGCATATCAAGGGTGGTTGTAACTGGGAGGGATTTCGCTGACCTTATTTAGACAAGTTCGGCATTTCAAGGACGATTATAGTTATTGAATTCCGTTTTTATTGTTGGACACGCCGGCACCTTTCGGCGGGGAGTGGAAACTGGGAGTCGCAAATCTTTCCTTCATTAACAAGAATTTGGTCTTCTCCAAAATTTGAATTTATAATTTGGTCTTTGAACCAAAAAAATTGAATTTATACGTAATGTTTCTACCAAAATTTGAATTTACTCTCTTCATCAACACATAGTCAATAAATGGTTTAGTTCAGTAGTTCTTAACCGGGGAGGCACGCCTCCCCTGGGGGGCGTACGTAAATTTTCAAGGAGGCGCGATTGTTAACATGTTTTACAACACATTCTATATTAATTTTGATAATCAAAATGACAGGAAACTTGACTTCAGCAAGAATCAAATTGAACAACGGAATCCAGCAAGCTTTTTTTAATTGGATTTTGCACTCGCAAACGGTAACTGTGAGTCTCAATTAAAGCACAAATAAAAACTCATTTATCTGATTAAAAAAAAAAATTAATCAAGTAAAATTGTCCAATAGATGAGAAGCAAGAAACACATTACCATGCGAAATAGGCGACATTTTTAATGAAGCACAAGAACAGTTTCTCGAATTAAAATTTAACTCAGCAGCCAAGGACAAATTTAAAGTGCTGGACCTTGAGGAGTTTTGGGCCAAATACCTTTCCATTTACCATCTTATTTCTGTGAGTCACCGACGATCTCCTGTGAGTCAGGGAGTCAGGGGATAAAAATAAAGATACATAATAATATCAAGAATAAATACATAATTTTAATTGTTTTTTAAGTGAATATTTGAAAGTGGCTCCTTTTTTTTTTGTTGCTTCAGGCCTTTCTTTTGTAAAAAACATTACGAATTATAGTGATCGTGTTTTCGGCTCTCAACCGCCCCCATAACAAATTTCTGCAAACGCCATTGTGTGAATCTAATTGCTTAAAACAAATTGCCAAATTGCTAATAAGACAAAGTAGAAAAGAAGAAAATAACTAAAAACTACTTTGATTAACCTACACAAAGGCGAACATAAAATAAACAGGGGTAATACAAAAAGAAAAGTCAGCGAGTTGTTAAGCAGCTTTTACTGGCTTCTATAATTTGTCCTTATTTCTAATCTTTTTTAGGAGATTAATTAGGCTAAATCTATTCTATGTAAATCAAACAAAGCCAACAAATACAACGCACCAACACAGATAACCAAGCTAATCAAATATTTGAATGAAGTTTTGGTTCTAGGTGTATTCTATTGCGGTAAGTTCCACCACGACACAGTTCACCGCGGCAAATTCCACCGCTGTAGTTTATATTTTATCATTGTATATTCCACTACAATATCACACCATGTTGACTGTTTATTTTATTTGTAGATTGTTGTTGATTTATTACGCTATAAGCTGCCAAGACAGAGTACAGTAGTTGATAAGAACATTTATTTCCCTAACTCTACTAACCCTAAACCTTAATTCTAACTGTAACCCTAACACCTAACCCTTTAAACCAAACAAATTTCCGTGTTAGAATGTATTGGGTTAGAATTTAACTATGATGAAATATACTGGGGTGGAATTTATCGGTCACCCAAGTTTCAACCATTTTCGTAATTAGCGTGCCTTCAGCATTTTTGGGTTTTGAAAAAAATTTTTAATGATTTTTTCTTAAAGTTTTTTTGATTGCTGTTTTTAACATTGTTTACCGCCGTGCCTTGTATATTTCGGCTTTCTTTTGCTCTAGTTGAAAGGATTTTTAAAGCTGATTGTTTAATGATGCAATTAAACTTGAGCAAAGCTCTTTTCAACATGATCGAGATGCTTGTTCAATTAAAAAGTAATCTTAGATTGCTGTTTAGAAAATAGAAATTTATGGTTTTTGAAATAATTAAACCGACTATATTTTTGTAAAATTTTTCGGTCTCGATCTCGGTCTCGCTTATTTCTGGTCTCGGTCTCGAACCTTAGGTCTCAAAATTTTCTGGTCTCGATCTCGGTCTTGGTCTCTGAAAAATTATCGGGTCTCGGTCTCGGTCTCGACGTTTGTGGTCTCGACTACATCACTGATCTAGTTGATCCTATACCGCAGTCTCTGATCGAATGCTTTTTTTTTGCCCAGAGCAAGCAACTAACACAACATCTTTTAATAATAATAACATATTGATTGTCTGAATGCAAAAGACAAACTTGTATAAAAGCCTATCAATAAAAAAAGCAGAGATAATTAGCAGACAATATTTTGAAACAGTAATGAAACCAACAAATCAGATTCAGTTCAATTAATTGCATCCGCTGCACTGATGACCATCGACATAAGTAGTTCCGCAATCTCGTCAAAACCAGCATGACGCACATCGAAACACTTTGGAATTAGTTTTCGCTATGTCTGTTTCATTTTCTTCGACGGGTCGTACACATATCGTTTGAAATGCATAGTCACATTGATAGTTTGAGACTCGGGGTTTGACGAGGAAGTTTCGCTGGATTCTTTCCTTTTGTTTTTCTTACCCTTGCCGGCAAGAGACGCTTTTGTTTCCGGTTTTAAGCCGTCTGTCAAGATAAATTCTACAGTAAGCTTTACTCTCCACCTAAACTTTTTTCATACCAATTTATAGACACGAAAGTTTGTAGCAATAAATTTATGAAAAACTTTTCTAGAAAGGATTGGACTTGGTTGTGCGTAAATGACAACTTGCTTTGGTAACTAGAAAGTAATTATTAAAGCAGCACAAGGATAAGCATAGGCAGCATAAGGAGCACAAATCAAATTGAAAGATTTTAAACGCGCAGCAACATCTTTAAAAAGAGGTTGGAGTGATTGCTAAAGACTGCTTCAACTGTAACGTCTCCGACGTTGCTCTGCCTGTCGGGAGGACTGTTGATTGAAGGCAAATAGTTGATATAATTAAGACATGAAGACTTAAAGGCCGTGGCAAAAGTACCGTAATTTTCTTTACCGCAGGAACGTACGGTAATTCAATCATGAGTGGACTTGAAAGTCTTTTGACAAATAAGAATTTTATACCTTAATTGTACGATCTTGGCAGGCAAAAAACGACAGGGATGAAAAAGGCACAAAAGTTCAGAATTAAAACAGCAAATTTAAGATTTAAAACAGTTAAAAGATAGTAGCACATTATCATTTTAAAATACGTATCTAATCAATTTATGCAATTCATAATCCTTTTTCGACTCAAGATTTTGCCCTTCTAAAAATGAATTTTAAATAAATTGAGCACAAATTTGCATCATAAAAATTCTGAAAATTAAAATGAACCAAATAAACATACCGCTGAAGTTACAATATTGTTAAAGAAACGTTTGAATTAAATTCTTGAGCATACAAAAAGTTATTTTATTATTTTGGAGTGATAAACGTAACAATTAGTGTTCAGAAGTTGAGGTCGAAGGTTAAATTATAGCCAATAATGCGTTTGTACTAAAATTATCAATATACGTAATGATAAACTAAACAAGATAAAAAATAATTTACAAATTTTACAAAATGCAATAAAATATAGTATTAATTGCAATACGCAAAGAATTGCACTAATTAAAAAAGTTGAAAAATATTAAACAGAAATAAAGCTTTCTTTTTTTCAAACACGAGAATGAATTCAATTTAATATTTTGACAAGGTTACTACTGTTAATTTACCAAGATTTAAACGAACATATGTTGGTGATATTAATTACACAGAAAAAAACGCGAAAAGGGAACTTGGTTAAGCACAATAAAATAGGCTGCTGTTTTGGTTTCATCTTTTAAAAACTACATCGCAGCCTTGTTTGCTACTGTAGATAATTTCAATCATATGTTTACCAATACAATGCATTAACTTAATCCGTAACAGACTTGGTTTATAAAATTATTGGGACAAACTGTTGCATGGATAACAATTTTATGTTACTGGTCCCTGCAAATTTTTGTTATTTTTACAGCAAGCACATTGCTTACTGGAGCACTAACAATTAAAATCGTGCAATATTCCATAGAAAACGAGAAATAAATTAAATACATGAAAAGAGTTCTGCCAAGATATACCGGTAATCAATAATACACAGTATATGATACTTTTAAGAACAAAGAACACTTGGAATGATGTGCAATCAGGATTACGTTTATTAAACAAGATTATACATAAGTACGAATAAAAAAAAATTATTAAAGTTCTGATTGCATAAAAACAAAGAAACTTATAGGCTAATATTATAATGAAATCAAACAAGCTAACATTACAAAATAACTTGGCAGTGTTTTAAAAAAATAAAGTGTGAGCTTGCATATAAACTTAACCAACACTTGTAGGTTTTAAGTGCAAAACAAGAATCCTTACATAAAAATCAGGTTAACATATCTATATACCTGAATCTGAATCCTTACATAAAAATTAGGTTAACATAACTATATATTTCTTGGGTGCGCCATTCAGAATAATATTTATTGATATTGTTTATGACGTTTCATTCACATTGTTACGTTTTGCAAGGTCTGTAACGTTTTGTTTTTTGCAAGTCTTTAAGCATTGAATTGCTTTTTTACACAGAGGAAACTGAGGGCTGAAGCTGAACGCTGAGCATTCAGCAACCTTTTCGCGCCCGCGGCTCACCGACCGAGAGGTAAAGACTGTTTTTTGGTCATCACTACACCTTGAACCAAGCATACGTCAAATTAAACATCTGCGAAGAAAATAAAGGCGTTTTTTTGGTCTTCTCTAGATTTTGAATGCATGGATCTAACCTGGAAGACTGCTGATGATAAAAAAAAAGTTTTTAGTTTTTTGGCGTGGGTTTAATTAGTCATAAGCAGCGTTCAGGGATTAGTGCATAAACCAAAAAAGAAAAAAAAGTGTTCACTTTATTTGCAGAGGTTAGAGTTAAAATTTGTAGGTGTTTTTGTCCAATAAATAAATATAACGGCAGCGTGGTCGAGTGGTTAAAGTGCCGGACTCGTGACCAACACGGTCTCGGTTCAAAATCCACTCGCGCCATTCTGTTCTGTCGTTGGAAAAGACACTTTACGGCATATTCCCCTGCTTGGTGGTCCTGGCAGCAATTTTCAATTTTGTACCCAAAGAATCGTGATCTACATATTTTCAATCTATCAAAAATCCAAATTTTTTTCTCTGCTTAAAAATTTTTCATTCAGCTCTTTACAGCTCCATCATATTTATCTTTCGGTACATTTGCAAATCAGTCATATTTATTTTTTGGTAGATTTGAAAACGCTATATATGAAATAGATTGGTTTGTTTATCATCTTAAAAAGTTACTAAAAAAAAAGCTTTGTCATGACAACTAACACGGAGTGCTCCTTGATTGCTTCAAGACCTGAGTGATAGAATTTTTATGAGCAGAGAAAAAATTTTTGGATTTTTGATCGGTTGAAAATATGTAGATCACGATTCCTTGGGTACAAAATTGAAAATTGCGTCCTGGCAAGCAGTTCTAAATTACAGTCATATTTCTATTAAATTACAAGCGGACAGCAATATCTTGGCATCTCCGGAAGCAGGTCGGGGTAATTGCTTACCCTATGTATTAGCGCCTGCGAGTCAGGAGGATAAATGTAGAGGATAAATAATAAAAAATCTTCAGGCAAAGAAACGCGTTCGAAACTTCTAACTTTTTGATCGCACGTACTTTCTATTTTAAATAGTGTGTTCACACATTGCTGTTTTTCCGCAGCACACTCGGTGTGCCGCAAAACGATACGAGATGTGTCATGGGATATCGGTAATCTGAACATACTTTTTTAAAGAAAACTTTTGTTTTTGAAAATTAAGATTTACTACTGCAAGGCCATTTATTGAATCAAACTCTAGATGACTGCGACCCAAGTAAATTTGACTGAGCGTGGTGAAAACGTAGTGATCTCTAAAAAAAAAAGGTCTTCACCTCGAATTTGTGTCTCCAAAATCTAGTGTTCTCCAAAAAAAAAAAAGGTCTTCACCTTGAATCTGATTCCTATTTTCTCCTTTTCGTCTTAAATACGTAATGACACCTCCAGGAGGTTCTTTACTTCTCAAATCTTCTGCGCAGGGATCTTTTTCTTTTACGCGCGATAATTTACAAGCCTTCGCGACCCATGGTTTGAGAAACACTGCTCTAGGGTGACACGCTTAACGTGCATTAATGATGCTTTCGTAACGCTACACATAAATCAAAGTTTTCCAATCGGAAGGCCTCTGATATTAGAGCAGGATGGTTTGCGTGTGTGAAAGTTTTTTGTGGTTAAAGGCTACCCTGTGCTCCTGCTGTTTTAAAAATATTGCAGGGCAGAAGATACAACTGCCTCCTTCCCCCTCCCGCTTCGTCGCGCCTGATACGCGCAAACATCTCATTAAAATTAATCATAAAGTGCATTCTATATATGAATTGAAGATTTTTTCAATTTTTGGCCGAGGTGTGCCGCGATGTTTTAAAGGTTTTTTAAGAACGCCGCGAGTAAAAAGGTTGCGGGCCTTAGCGTATATTCATTGGCCCAGTAATATAGAAACCAGTGTTTAATCTTTTTAGACCTGTTTTAACCTCAAATCCAAATTTTCGCATAAAGAGAAAAAATATTTTTTTGAAGATGGACTACTACGATAACTTAAACATTAATATACATGGATACTGATGTAAATTGCAGTTCGTGCATCCGTGATCTACTTCACTTAACATTATTGTTATGTGTAAATTGCTTTGTCCAAATTGGAAACAGAGTATGCAAGAGAGGTTTGACTGATAAAGGTCAAAAATACTAAGAAATAATGAGGTCCAACTTTTACATGCGAATCGAATTAGACTTCATCACTCTGAGTAGGTAAAATACATCATTTAAATACAATAATATTAGTCAATTTACAAAAACTACATTTTTCTAGGATATTTAAGAAGTTGTTTTCCCAGAGGCACTGTAGTATAAATTCACTTCATAAATTTACACTCAAAAGCAATACTAATGATTTTCATCGAACCTTATTTTCTTTAACGAAACCAAGATAATCGTTTTTAATAATTCTCCACAACAAGACAACATTTATAATACATAACAAAAATACTCCGAAATTTCCAACAGTTAATATGTACCCAGGTGGAAATTCGCCATAGAAGTTTCCACGAATAAACACCCAAGGTATGACGGCCATTCGAACTGTAAGAAACGTGAATATATTCATATGTTTGTTTAATTTGTACATTAGCCGTGTCTGGTCCATTTTTGAAAAATGAAAGAGTTGCCGCAAATGCAAGAAGACCGAATTTATTTCGCTGAACAAAGAAACGGTTACGTAGTTATACAAACCGAGGTACCAGCCAATCGACGTGTACTCCAACACTATGATTACATGATGAATCAGCACTGGCCACTGAAGGGTTATGTCAAAACGCTTTATATTTTCGATGAAGTCATAGACGAAATACCCCACCGAAACGTTGGTCGTAAATCGAGCAATTGGTTCCGTATTATTAGAACCCAGGTTGAACAACAGGCTTGGTTCCACGTAAAAACAGACAAAACATAACATACTTGAAACTATGGAATGAATCAATGATGTTAAAATATTGTACCAAGTTGCAATTCGATAACTTTGTACTTTCGCACCAATGCAGTTGTTTTTTGCCAGAAGACGAGATAATCCAGCAAAAAAAAAGGCTGATCCAACGACCGTCAATAAACTATATAGAAAAAAGCTATCTGCCATCCCAAGTTTGTTTTTTGACAAAACCTGAATCAACGCAGCTGGCTTAACGGCAACTTCGTAGCTTATAAAACATATTTTACAACTGTAAATTAATTTTGATTAAAGTAAAATGTCATTGCTCGTTTTTGAGTTAAATTAGAGCAACAAAATTATAGTTAAATGTAGATTTAATCTTGTAATGAAGGATTAGAAAACAACATTGGTTTTCAATTATTCAAAAGAAAAGTTAAGTTTTTGCACATTTGACGAAGAAAAAATTTAAATTTTGTTTCATTTGGGGTCAGAATCAATGAATAGTAGGCCTACTGTATCTTGCCAAATTATTATTTTGTCCGAGAGGGATTTTCACAGTAACGAACAAGAAAGCGCTTTATAATTTACCATCGCGCTTTCATTAAAAGACTGAATGATAGAAAAACAAAAATTGTAACGAAAAAATACAGTACTTATTTTATCACTTTTACCGAATAGCTACTTTTACCTGATGTTCTACAATAAAGTAATACAATTAAATTGAATTAAGGGGTCTCTTCAAGAAGGGACCGTAACTGTGTTTTGTCGGTGAAACTAACCGGGAATCCCCCTACATCACCAGGAGAAAATAAAAAAGAAAAAAAAAGGAAGAGAAAAACATTCTCTTTAAGAGGGGATAATAACCCAAAGGAGATTCCAGGCTAGTTTCACTAACAAAAGTTGTTCACAGTCGCTTCTTGAACAGACCTGAATTAAGTAGCTATAAAAAAACATATCTTCACCCAAATCTTTTAAGAATTACAAAGTGAAATTTTTAAGCCAAATTGTGTCACACATCATGGCGTCGGGACACACAGTTTGAGAATCAACGAGCTACAGCTTAAACCTAAGTTACGCAACATATATAAGACTTTAGAGGCTTCAATCATCATTCGATTAAAATAAAAAGATGATAACTCATACAGTGGACTTAACAAAAACTGAATTGCGAGAATGGCGCCTCAGAGCAAACCGCAGACCATGTACTAA
This sequence comes from Diplosoma virens, assembly GCA_963680785.1. Taxonomy (NCBI): domain Eukaryota; kingdom Metazoa; phylum Chordata; class Ascidiacea; order Aplousobranchia; family Didemnidae; genus Diplosoma; species Diplosoma virens. The sequence goes on from OY796886.1 coordinate 31,982,342, forward strand.
CAATGTGCCCCATACATCGGGCACCACATGGAGCACGCGGTCTGACGGTTTTGGATGACGAAACTCGATGCTGGCTTAACTACATTACTGCCAGCATCTGATCCAGGCAGTGCAGCAGTCTGGGGTAGTAAAAGGATAAACCCTCGGCCCCAGTTCTGTTTGTGTCTGGCCTGGAGTGGATGCCCTTCAAACGACAACGACGAACAAAAACTGAGACAAAGTGCAAATATTGTAGAAATGGATGGAAGGAAATCTATACAGTCAATACAGGATTGAAGTAATACAAAAATTGCAGCTGCAGCGAAGCTAAAGTTTTTAATTTTAATCAATTTTGTCACCTTAAAATAAATTTTCTTTTTAGTAATTTTTTAAAAAAATAATAGTGACTCTCGTTTGTATAATGATGATCAAACGCCTTATCAACGTCAATGATTGATTTTCGAACCTAAAAAAATACGAGCAGTAAAAATAACTGACGAACAACTGCTATTATTTCGACTGCTAAAGCGTTTTTCGTCAACACACTCCTCGTGTCTAATACCTCTAGTGATTAAAAAACAAATATTATAAGGCTCGAACAAAAACTGAATAGGCCTATGACAACTTGGTTTGCTGCGGTGCCAAAAAGTGTTTAAGTAAGCTGCGCGATAAAGATACAAGTCAACTCTAAGCGTATTAAGTGAGAAAAGATGCAACTTGAAAAAACTTGCATAAAACAAAAAATATAGGTCTAGTCAAGTTATTGCTTTAATATTTACGCAGACCAAGCGACTCGACTTGATGAGACGATAAAAGTAAAACTTAATAGACGACGTACGTCACATCCTTTCTCGCTTGATATGCTCAGCACCGGCATTTAATGCGCATTTAGTGTGTTAGTTTTACTCTATTAAAGTTTTAATTCATTTTTAGAATTAGTAAGCACATTCTTTGTTTTTATAGGGTTTATTAAACACGACTAAGTTTGTGCATCGCCTGCAGATCAAAAAAACAACTCAATGCTAAAAACTTGTTGGCCTAGACTTAAAAAAAAAATTTGAAATTGGCGTTGAAGACTGTTTTATAAAAGTCGTCTCCTCACTTATTTCATTTCCTCACTATTTATTTACATTTCTCTTCTTTATCACACATAGCAAATAGTTTCGCTCGTCGTATTAGTTATAAACAGCTTACCAGCCAAAGAAATCTCTCAAGGCATTATTTTAACTCAATAGCTAGGGTTACCATTTGAACTGATCAAAAAGTAAGCAAGGCTTACAACTCAAAGTGAGGGGGAACCAAAACGAGCCGGATATAGTGGTTTTGAAAATGTTTGTATTATGCCAACATTAAATGAAGACCAAAAAAAGCTTCAGTTCAGCTCAGTTTCTTTTAATTCTTCTCACCCACATGAACAAAAATATAATAAAATGTTAAAAAGGTTTGTGAGTTGCTCAAAGACGGGGTCAGAAAAAGGAATAAGCAACTCTTCACTTACATTCAAACAAAATAGATTCTTAATGCAAGGACTTTTTTTAGGGGATTTTTAATTGACGTTTTCAGCAATATAAGCACGTTTATTTTAGAAATGCTATTGAAAATTAAAACTTTTAACTTTATTGATGAAACCCTATTAATAAGGTATGCTTTGTTACGATGAACTCACCTGGATACTTGCATTCTTGCAATATTTGAGTTAGAAAGTAATTTTTATATGAAGGAACTTGCTAAGTATTTACTTTGCTAACCAGTTGATATTTTCAAAACTGCTATTAGCTTTAGGCTACTTCATAATCAAAGGCTTCAAAACTATCTAATTCTGTTTCTATTCTGTTTTAATTTTTTACTTTAGCTTTACGTACGCCTGTTCTTTGCCATAAGTTTAAACGTTTTATGACTGTTTTTTCTTTTACCAGTAGCACTATTTAACTGTAAATTTGCTGTTTGGGTCTTTACTGATTACTAATCATTGCAAATTGGAAAGAAATAAAGATCGGTTATTGCGAAATAGGTACTTAAAACACATTTTAGAAATTAATAAAGCTTTTTACTAAAAATAAAAACTACCTCTTCATGAGCCAAGCAAAAAATTAAATTTTATTAAGTTATTTATGCTCATATGTAAACACCATGTTCTAAATAAAACAAATTCTTAAACATTAACTGACATATTAGTTAAAAGTTATCAAGTCTTTATGTAATTAAAATCTTCTTATAAAATAACAAATCCAATCTGTTCAACTAATGCACTCAATGAAGTATTCAGTCAACCTTGAGCAGCCTTGGATAGCTAAAACTATTGTATATTATGACAGCCTGACGAGGTGTTTTTTCCGACCGGAAGCCGTACAGCATTTGAAAATTGATATCGCGGTTAAAAGTAAACATGCAGAAACTAGTAACACTCATATACGAAAAAACCTTGGATGTAAACTCTTAACTTGTTTCGCATTTCGTAATATCAATAAGCAACCAAAAAAACGTCAACGTTTATCTCACACAATAGCTATATAAAACTGTAGCAACAAATTGCTTAAAACCATAGCCTGAATCGCTTTGGTAAACTGCGATCTCAAAAAAAGAACGTTAACTGCATACAACAAATCACCGTTTCTAAAAATTTATTGTCTTTACTACGGCAGTTGAAGCGAAACGTTTCTTGCTTTTAAAACGTACGCTTGACCACGCCTATTAGGTTTCAGCTGAAATGTTTAAACGTTCATACTATGATTACGCGGGAAAAAATGCGCTCGAAGCTTTACGTTGCGACTTTCAGCTGCGTTAGATAGCTGGAATATTCAGCCGGGGCGTCGAACCGTTTAAAATAACGTTCCGGTTCAGATTCAGGTTCGGCAAATTTTATTTTTAAAGGTTCAGCAAAAAATTTTTTTCGAGTTCAGTTCCGGTTCGGGTTCACCAAAAAATTTTTTTTCGGGTTTAGTTCCGGTTCAGGTTCAACAAATTTTTTTTAGGGGTTAAGTTCCGGTTTAGCTCCGGTTCGGGTTCGGAATATATCTTTTTTGTCTATTTCTGACAAGCGTTAGGACTGTAAACACAATTTGTTACCTCATGTTATCGCGCTTCCTGGAGGAGTGATGGCATGCAGTGGGAAACACAAAAAAATAGTCTTAGAAGGAGCTTTAAAAAAATTCTGGGACAGGTTTTAAAAAAATTAAATTAAACTAATTTACCAGCATGGGTCTTGGTTGTAAAAACCAAGTCTTACCAATAAATTTATAGTAATGATCTTGCGAGCGCCAAAAGCGGAAACGGAAGTTTTTTGTTGTTTTGTGATCTCAAAACGATCTTATAGATTGCGTTTATATGAGTTTATGTAGATCTTTCTTGGACTAGCCACTGATACACTTGTCTAAGAATTTTTTGATAATTTTTTAGTGGGGGCCCTCACGCAGAAGGTTTGCTAGTTATAAAACGTCATTAAAGATTGCGTGAAGTAAAAGATTTTTCTTCCCAAAGCTTTTCATCTGACACTCTTCAGGGGAAATCATCAGAATAAAGCAGAATTGAAACCGAACTGAGTTATCAAAGGGAAAGCAGAGTTCTCATTGGCTGAAAGAAGTTAGCCAATGAGAAAAAAGATTAAGAAATTTTCAGAGTAGACGAATTCTTTTTGCTTACACAGAAGGGGATTGAAAGATTAAATAAAAGTCGCTTCAAGAGCAGAATGGTAAAAAGAAGAGCGACCTCGAACGACAATAGAAAATTTTTCGTTGTTGTAGTAAAGAGCGCATTGGGCGTTGTCAAGAAGATGTTGACCAATGGCGGATTCGTGAAATTGTTGTGGGCTTATGTTGGCCTTGCAAAAGCGGGAAAGGCTTTGGTGGTTGTGCGAGGCAGGAAGATTGGCGATGGATTTAGGAACGTGTTGTTTAATTCGCTCTTTTAGGCGTTGAGATGTGCAAACAAATTTTATCAATAAAGTAAAAGGTTGGTGGTTTTGCAATTAAAAACAGCCGTTATTAATGCAAAAATTCTAGTTAAATATCATCCAATTTTATCAGCTTTTGTTTATTAAAACTTCTTTAGATACTATAAATAAAAAACAAAAACCGATGACGGTCAAACAAAAAAATGTTTGTTATTGAAAATAAATATTTTTTAATAGCAAAAAAATTTTTGCGCTTAATCATCATCTGCTTTTGGGTTTTATTTATGGTATCCGAAGAAGTTTTAACATACGAAAGACTAAAAAGAAATACAAATGAATTAAAATCAAATCTGGTGTTATCTAATCAATGAAAAGTTAAAATCGTAACTATTATGAATTGCAATCTTCATACTGACAAACAACTCAATTTTTATCTTTTCAGTGGAAAATTTTAGAAGCACATATGCGCGAAACAAAAACTCCCAAGAGGTTTTAATGCACGAGGTAATTTATGAAAACGTGTATGACGAAATACATATATTAAGGCAATAAAAAAGTTTGAGTCAGCCAAATCTTCAGTAAACAATTTTAAGAGATAAATCTTAGACGTAAATTTAAAGCGAACATTGAAGCAAATGAAAAATTTGAAGCAATTTTCACTGCTGTAGTATCTTTAAATAAGCCTAAAAACTATGAACAGCTCATCTCGAATCAACCTTACCGCAAAAGTGAAGGCCTTTTTAGATTTCAACATGCAAATTTGAGCCTAACAAGAAGCTGAGAAATAAGAGAAAAGCAGTTAGCTTACAAAATATTATTTAAACTTCACGCTACAAGGCGAAGGTTAATAACTTCTCTTCCTAATCTCAACAAATTTTCTTTAAAAAATTTTGTTTTTTGGAAAAATCAAAAATTAATTAACTTTATTGCATTGCTTGCTCTACATTATTTTTCACTCAATCTCGACTGTTAAGGATACCATCATGCTAGTGAAAACCATTTGGGGCAACTATAAGTTACACTGAACTCGAATAATTTGATAAGTTTACACTGCTTTTTTATTAAACTTCTCGACGCAACTAAATTTTTGTCGAGTGGTTCCCCAACAGCTTGCACTGTGCAGCTTTGATTTTTCAATGGCGTCAAATATTTTTGCTTTGTTGCGTAGACTACGACTACGTGTAATTTTAATTTAAAAGATTTTTAGTATAAAAATTGTTCGAAAGACACCTTAAAGTATTTTTTTAAATTAGTTTATTCCAATAACTTAGCTAATTGTTACACTTACACTAAAAATAAGAGTGATAATCTAGATGTGATTTTTGTCCTATATATTGGTTTTACCAACGATGGTTTCACTATGTTTGCTACGTCTCTATATTAATATGTATTTTTTAAAAAGTATGGTACTGTAGAAAGCTTAAGAACAACTGCTTTAGCATATATTTAAAATCTCGCTTTCTTTATCTAGCAAGTGACATGTTTTTGTTTTAACTTCTCGCCTGAAAAAGTCGTTTATAGCGTTTCTGTATTGCCACACAACAAGTATCGCGACCAAAAAAATTGCGACAACTTCAAAGACAAAATTGTGATTCTGATTCTTCTACAAATAACTTCAAAATTAAAATTTGAGCATCAAACGGTCAAACCGGATCCATTTAAAATAAAGTTCCGGTTCAGGTTCGGGTTCAGCAATTTTTTTTCTACGGTTTAAGCTCCGGTTCAAATTCAGCAAATTTTATTTTTAGGGGTTCAGTTCTGGTTCAGGTTCAGCAAATTTTATTTTTTCGGGTTCAGTTCCGGTTCGGGTTCAAAAAATAATAACGGTTAATACGGGTTTACGGATCCGGTTCGGGTCCGGTTCGGGTCCGGTTCGGGTTTGGTTCGGGTCCGGTTGGACGCCCTGTATTCAACTTTTTTTGTAATTGAAGAGTACTATATTTTGCATTTCCATAGCTTCGCTTAGTAAAATATTATTAGTACTAATAAGTTTTAAATGAAAATGATTTTCTGTCTTAACTATCCGCTTAAATAGTAACATTTAAAAAACTTATGCATCTATTTCTTTACATCCAAAACAAAAATTACCTATATAGAAAATTAAAATTCTTACTTTCAGACTGCATCTTGTTTAATTCAAATTAAATAAATCCAGAATTTTGGAATGGCACCTTTATCAATAGTTCTTGTGTAAGATTTTGCAATAATGTGAAAAATTTAGGTGTGCTTCTGGACCAGAAGCTTACGTTTGAATCTCAAATTAATAAATGTGTATCATCTATTTATTGTACAATTAAATTACTTTCTCAAATTAAACACTTTCTCACCAACCGTGAACTATCAATATTAGTGTCTTCTTTAATTTTATCAAAAATTGATTATTGCAATGCATAATATTATAACACAAGCCAACAAAAAGGCTTTGCTGATAATCAAACTTTTCTTTTGTCAAAAACAAAAAAAATTATCAAACAAAAACGAGGTTAACAAAAAATTTCTTTTGTCAAAAGGTGAAGGATGTTGAATTGTTTTGGGATTAAATCGAGAGCGTTGAGTCTGAAAATGCACTTAGTTTTGCCGAATTTACTCTAGTTTTGAGGATATTTTACTTTTATTTCTTTATAATTTTGCTTGAGCACCGTGCATTCTCAAGCATGCGAAGCTTCTTTAATGTAATATAACTAGTTTCCCATTCAAAGTTTAATGTCCATTTACTCCATACAACCTATATGTATATCGATTCGAATAAAAACAAATCATAATGTTGATGATTCATGAAAGTTTGATGCGGTTTAGAGCATTATTATCAGCTAATAACTAAAAAATTTACGACTTACTCGTATTAAAAGTTTCTCTTTATTACGTTTATATTTTTCTTAGAGAAGAGTTATCAGTTTTAGTTCATTTGTCTCCCTTTGTGCATTAAAACAACCATGATAAGGCCTAAAGGGAGCTTAGTGTGGAAAGTATGTATCATTCAGCTAACTAAAGTGTTAGATTTTGTGGATTTAAAGACATAATGAACAATGAATTGCTGCTTTTTGGCGATCATTTGAATGGGTACTATATATTTATTTGCAGAAAAATTTAGTTTCATTGTCTTGAATATTGCTATACGAGTATATGAGAAAGCAGTAAAGATGACCACTAAACAAAGGCAATACCAAAACAATCCAGACGTATTTTGCTGCATTTGTGGTGAATATATGATGGCAAAGTACCGATTCAATGCGCGAGATTTCATCAAGAGAGCTTATGAAGCCTGCTTTGGTATGAAGTCAGGGGACCAAGACAAGTCTTGGGCACCCCACAAGGTGTGCAAACATCGTACAGAAACGCTGTGCTTTTGGACCCAAGGCAAAGTCAGTTCGATGCAGTTTGGAATTCTTATCGTATAGCGTGAGGCCCAAAATCACCATCGTCGTCGTCGTCGTCGTCGTTTGGAGAGGTATCTACTCCAGGCCAGACAAAAACAGGACTGGGGCCGAGGGTTTATCCTTTTACTACCCCAGGCTGCTGTACTGCCTGGATTAGATGCTGTCAGTGATGTAGTTGAGCCAGCATCGAGTTTCATCATTCTAAACCGTAAGACCTCGTGCTTCATGTGGTTCCCGATGTATAGGGTACGCTGTTAGAACATAGTCTCCTGTTTGTTCTGAGGGGCCACACTCGCAATTCGGTGAAGGAGCGAGACCGGAGTTCCATCTGTGCATGGACGAATGAAATCGCCCAACACCAGTCCGCAGGCGGTTGAGCTTAACCCAAGCTGCTCGGGTTAAGCCCATCTTAACAGGCCTGGCACCAATCCCAGGCACAAAAACATAGAGCCTGGAAGCATTTTCACAGTACTCCACTTTCCATTTGTAATTTTTCCATTCAGAAGCGCGGATGCCAAATCCAGCAAGGTTGCCCAAAAGATTCCGCGCAGTTGGCACAAACGGGCGTTTGAATCTTAGTCTCACTTGGCAAGTATCTGAGGACCCACTTGAAAGACATTATAAGATATAATCAGGGTCCAGAGATCCACAGTGATTCAAGGAGAATGTCGCTCCCAGTGCGAAACTCGGCTGGCTGGATGCTTGAGAGTATGGGTAAGTGGTTTGTTGGAGTGGACGCAGGCATCCAGTTTGTTGGAGTGGTTTGTTGGAGTGGTTTGTGGGATGCGCAATGCGCAAGACGTCGTTTAAGAGACTGTCGATGAGGCGAGTGTGAGTACTGCAACATCAGAGTGGTGCGCAGTACTGAGCTGTTGAGTAGATCAGAGATAAGGCGGCTATGCGTAGTGTTTTGGCACAAGCACTGTCACAAACTTTGTTCGGGAATCCCAAAGGACCAGTTGAGCTAGGTAACCCGAATACCTGCGCTGAAACAAAGCTGTGTCTAAATTTTATTTTATTCCGGCTCAAGAAGTAGTCTTGCTATGAGCCTGACGGTTTATACAGTTGATTTAACAAAAGCTCGGATTGGTTTCGCTGAAGACTTTTCTTCACAACAAACAGAGACCACAGTCTCTAATAACAACAAATGTATTACAAAAAATCACATCCGACCAAACTTCTATTCCACGCTTTGCCAAACTGCAAAGCGAAATCAACACTATTATTCGACTCAATCAACACAAATAATTCTACCTCTGTAGAATACAACTGCCAACCACTGGGGCAAAATAAATTCAACACTCGACGACCAATACAAAAACTAACGGGCCTTCCCCCCCAACCAATTACTTCTACTCGAGTCGCCTTTAAATCACATCTAATCTTATAATTCGCTACGCGTCGGCTTTATATAGAAACCAAAATCACGCGACGTAAACTTTCTCGTAAATTCGAGATTTAGGCAGAACCCCCTGGAGAGATCGTTACACGAATATTCCACTACGTTCGAGATAACAAAGCTTGAACAAAGAGAAAAAGATACATGTATCGAGCAATAGAACAAATTGGACGTATATCGCAAACAGCGCTCAAAGAGACGCATTTATTCTCTTATAATAAAACTACAAATTGCTATTAACGGGGATAAATTATATCTTTACGATTAAAATTATGAATGAAGTGTGACAAGCACCCCATCTCGAGCCCACGAATCGCCTCAGCAGTGTGACGCACGAGGATAGTTTTTTGCGTAATGCCACTAGATGGTGACGAAACGTGAGTGATCTGTCCAGTTTTACCCCAAGGTAAGTATTGCTTGGACAGAACGGTAAAAGTCTATTGTTGTTGTAGACTTTGAACTCACGTTTGGCCTCTCGGTTATTTAAATGAAAGGCTGCCGTCAGCGTCTTAGTGTGACTGAGCTTCAACCTCCAAGTCTGGAGATACGATGAAAGTGTAGACATGTCTTGGCCTAATGTCTCTTCCAAGTTCTTCTAGTTTCCAGAAGAGTGCAACAATGCTAAATCATTAGCATAAGCAAACTTTCTGAAAATCATGGAAGGAAGATCGTATGTATAGATGTTAAATATGAGCGGAGCCAAGACCTATCCCTGAGGAACGCCGTTTTTAAGACGGCGTAGCCTGCTTTGCTTGCTATCACCGGTAGTAAGGGTGAAACTTCGGTTTCGGACAAGCTCCATAATCATTCTGACCATGTGCTTATCCGGAAAAAGCCTAAGCAGCTGTCAGATCGACAAATAAGGCACCAGCCTTCTTTTTAGCCTCAAAAGAATCCTCGATGTTTTGGGTTAGCAGAACAACTTGATCTACGGTTGACTTCCCGCATCGAAACCCAGTCTGCTCTTTAGGAAGCAGTGATAGATTAATGGCTCAACGCGAGCGTAGTTAAGCCTCCCGAGGATCTTGTAGGGGACACCGACCAGAGATATCGGTCGATAACTCTTTGGGTCCGCCAAGGGCATTGTTGATTTTGGGATCGCGACTACAAGCGCTCTTCTCCAGATCTTGGAAATTTTGAGCCGGCGCAAACAGGAAGAAAGGAAGTCATGTAACCCGGACTTCAAAGCAGCTCCAGCATGGATTATAAGCTCTGGGATATGGAATCAGGTCGAGGAGCTTACCTGGCTTTAAATGTTGAAGGGCAGCAGTAAATTTTCTCTGTGAGAAAATGTCAAGAGATATTTACTGAGTCTAGTAGTAAAATTACATTCTACCGTGATAAAGGTGATTTGTTGATTAGTTTTTTTACTATGGAAGATGACTTTGTTTATTGCAACAACATCCAAGGCCTCCTTTCAGAAATGTGTCTTCCAGAGTACAACCCAGATGAATGAAAATTATTTATAGACAGCTCCAAACGGAGTTTAAAATGTGTGTTACTTTGTATTGGCAACAAGCTTGCATATGTTCCAATCGGACATCCCGTGATTGTTAAAGAACACTATCTGAATGTAAAAATGGTTTTGCAGAAACTGTGCTACAGCGAGCACAACTAGGCCATATGCGTAGACTTTAAAATAATCAATTTTTTTGTTAGGACTGCAAGGGGGTATACCAAACATCTTGTTCTAATAAAACGATACCAAAATTGCATATACCTCATATGCATAGGTTTTAATTCATCAAATTTATAGTTCTACCTGATTTCCAATTACCGATATAGCTATTTATAGCCGCCTGTAAATTATTGAATAATTGTAACCTGATAATCTACCTACTGAAAGTCTGCTGAAAATCAAATCTGTATCTGTATGTAGGCGTCCGTTGACATTTTTACGACGGAAGGGTCAAACTAATGGCGTAACCAGAAGTTTTAAAAACAGAAGGTGATTTTGGATACAGTTTTTTAAAAAATTGAAGAATAAATCAATGTCACCGGCTGAAAACCAAGTCTTATATCAACCATTGACAATAATGCATGTTATGTGTTTGCGAGCGCCAAAGGGGCTGTTAAAATCATAAGAATAGAACTCGCACTGAAATTGAAAAAGTTAATTAACTGAATAGAAGTCTTTTTTGAAACCTCGTAATTAATTCATTGTTTGGGTTCACTGCTTTATAGACAGATCATGTGCAGCGATCTTAATGAAATCTGATTGGCTCACTTACACGTGGCGTGCACACTATAAATTGAGATGTTGGTAAATTTAATTCCTTTTTCAGTCGTTGGTGATCAAGTGGTGCGGTGGTTTAGTTGTAGAGTGAGTTTGTGGATCGCAGGCGAAACTTGGGTAACTTTCGTTTTGCGATTGCATCATTGGCTGCACGTTGGTTGTATAGTTAAGTGCATCGTTGGCTGCATCGTTGGGAGCACGTTGGCGGCTCGTTGGTTGTATAGTTAACTGCATCGTTTAAGCAGTATTGTCGAGAAAATAATTGTGGTCGTAGGCTTGTGAAAGCCTGTTATACCTTCATATCGAAATCTCAACTTTAATAAATACGTATTATAAAGCTATAAGACGTGTGGGAAAGCCAGCGGTGTGATTGGGGAAGGCTCGGATAGCTTCCCTATAGTTTGAAGAATTTGGAGCTAAAGAAGAGAGGAATTCGCTGTGCGATCTACAGTAAACTTTTGAAATTAACAGGGGCAACGAAAAGTTTTAGTTATTTTTTTCGGATATCAAGTTATTTTGAGTTTAAAGTCTCCCAATATTTCTGTGATGCCAAGTATACTAAACTAAACCATCACTATACATTGTTGACCTTTTAGCAGCTAAGGTATAGAAACAGGTGTCTTGTTATTACCGGATGGCTTGAACACTACGGTGCTGCTAAAACTATCTTTAAAAGCTTATGAAACTTTTCGATGGTTTTAGCGATTTACCTAAATTCTGATTTTATAAATAAGATGGAAAGCTTTTTTCTCTTAGTTCAAGACGCCGCATACAACAGTTTGTGCTTTACTTTTTGAACAACTATTAATATATGCCGGAGCAAGCATTTTCAATCAGGAATCTTAATAGCACCGCATAATTCACAAAATTTATAATTTTTAGCAAGAATGATTTTTAATGTAAAACACATGACCACACCACATCGCAAAGTGGCCGAGTGGGTAGAAGCTCATTATTGATGAGCCAGCCTAGTTGACAAAGTCTCTATAAAAAGATATTTTTTTTCATCATTTTGTAATGTTCTTGGGAAAAACACTATACGACATTTTTCTTTCTTCAGCAGTCAACTCTAGCAAGCATCTCGAAATTTTTGTCATATCACTTTATAAGAATTTAAAAAGCGAAATAAAAAACTTTTAATCGGACAGCAATTGAAATCTCTCAAAGCAGTTAGGTAATTGCTTGATAATTATTCTACGCCTTACGATTCCGTCTTGTCATGATAGTAAATAAAAATTAGTAGAGAACACGATATTTTCTTTTACAAAAAGATCTACTTGGTAAAATTTAATGGAATTTGTAATTGAAGATACTATTACTGTCGTACTCAAGCAAAGTTTTTACGTCATATTTTTTGATTTCTGAGTTTTTTACGTGAGAAACCCATTTTATCAATTTATAATAAAAGTTGTCGCAAGCATGAATTTGGCAGCTAAATGAATTGAAAGCGAAGAGGTTTTTACAATTGGTTGAATAATTTCGAAAAAAAATTTATGAACTAAAGCAGCTTACATTTAATTTTGTAGTCAGCTTAGTTTTCTTGGCTACATCGAGGCTCATTTAAAAATTTACGCCCAAAAGTAAGGGCCTAAGGGCCTCCGTGTTAAAAACGATCTATCTTATTGCAGCCACATGAATGGGAGGAACAAGCAACTCGCTTACCGAGAAAGCTTTAACAAAATATCAGGAATGTCAACCCTAAAAATGTTGTGGCAAATTAAAAAATATTTTTTTACTGCGTAGTTTAATACTTTGGGAACAGACAAAAAGATATACAGTAAATTGATGCATTGACATATTTGTTCTATTGGTAGAAAAACTTTGAAAGAGGCTATCTGGTTTTGAAAATATTGACGTTTTTTAATAAACACAACAACAAAGAATGAAAGCAATTTTCTCCTCGACAAAGTTATCATTAATAAAATTTGTTTGAATTCATTTGTTTACAACTTTTCCAAAAATGGTATTGAGTATCAGAGGTGAACTCGAGACACGAAGCTTCGAAACTGAGACGAGACGAGACTTTACATAAGTTGGTTTAGTTTAAGTAGGCTTACCATATTTCCGAAGTGGTAAATCGGGACGTTCGTTAAAAAGAAAAAAATTTGTTTCTAAAAAGTAGTGATCTCTAAAAAAAGTCTTCACTATGATTTCGGGACGAAAATCGAGAAATGGAGTCGATGTCTTCAGTTGGACTCGAAACGCAAAGGTCAAAGACAAAGATCGAGACGAGACTTTGGAGTTACGAGACCTGACTTCGAAAAACGTATCTCGAGACATCCACCTCTGCATAGTATTTAAGATTGCACATTAATCAACAGCGCTTAACGGATGAAAAAAACCTGCGCTTTTTTGAGTCATTTGTCATTCGTCACAAGGTTTCATTTTGGTTTCTTTAAAAAGAGTATTGCTTTTGGTTAAAAGTCAATATATAGTTTTGCTGTTAGACAAGGTTGAAAAAAATACTTTACAAACTTGTTCTTATTTGAATAATCTATAAAATTAAAACTTAAATCACATAACATAGTACGTTTTTACAATGAAAACAATGTTCCACCAGCGCAACTGCAAAAGACACCGCTAAACCGCAAGGGTATACTGGCGGCGGTTCCGATATGCTAACCACATCGAGTTAGCTAACACGGATACGGGTTAAGACAAAGCAAAACCCTGCAGTTCCCATTACAAACATATAGTAAGAATGGTCAAGTCAATCAACAAGCAAGTGCCGACAGACTTGTTTCGTCCTTATTAGGACTCGTCAGGACACTACAGCTTGTTGTTGACCCCAGCTGAAAAGGTTGAAAACTTAAACAGCTGGCACAACTTTCTGTTTGTGGTTTTTACACCTCAAACATCCAGTTGTGGACCTGAACGCTGGGTAGGTAGTACAATGAAAACAATGTTCCACCAGCGCAACTGCAAAAGGCACCGCTAAACCGCAAGGGTATACTGGCGGCGGTTCCGATATGCTAACCACATCGAGTTAGCTAACACGGATACGGGTTAAGACAAAGCAAAACCCTGCAGTTCCCATTACAAACATATAGAAGAAGAATGGTCAAGTCAATCAACAAGCAACGTAGTACGTTTTTATTTGTTATATATTAATATGTTAAATTCGGTCAGTTTAACTTAAACGTCAATGTTTGAGAGTAACAACCAAGAAGTACAGTAAAAGCAAAATGACGTAGCCAGCAAAAAAACTTTTATTAAAAACGTTTTCGATAAATTCCTTAAAGTAATTCTTATAAACCTGTTTTGCAAAAACCACAGAGCTACACTAAATCACCTTTCCGTACGGGCTGGTTTTTCGACCGTTTTCTAAAAAAGCGGGCTCTTTTGTTTAAAAAAAACAAGAAAAAAATGTACTCTAAGTTTAATAAATATTTCCGCTTTAATTTGTTTAAAAAGCAATTAAAACTTTATATTATCTAAAAGCCTGTTTTTTTGTGATTAAAACGATATAAAATTTATAAAAATTGAATGAAAAATAAGTTAGTAATAAATAAAAGTATTGACCCTAGTTATTTTTCAAAAATTACCGTTTTTTTCTTCTTGCGTCACCGTGTGGCAATATATTTTAACTTGCTTAGTCGCTAGCGAAAGCTAAACATCTAAACTTCACATTCGAAAAAAAAAGTTTCTCAAAGAGAGAAAAATGAACGATTTATTCGAGAAAAAGCAGTCGACAAGTTCACAAATTCTCGTGTACACGAGTGATCTCGACGAGATTATATGTGTTTGCACGCGGTTTTATCCAATTAAAGCGGAAAATCTGCTTCTAAATTATCAGCTTCTAAACTAATAGGATTAGTAGCTTGTAAAGAATTACGAGAAAGAAAGTTATTTCCGAGATATGCAAAAAATAGTAGACGCATGGCAAGACCTGGCAATTCTTCGATGCAGTTTATTTTGCACACAAAATAATACAATTTTTGATGAACACAAATTATTTATTTGAAATGCTGAGCAGAACTTGAGGGTCCGGAAGATGAGAAATTGGAGGGCAATTCCTCCTTGCCAGCAATATTTGTAAAACGCCGTGACACAAGGGGCAGATAGTGTCCTTACAAATTGGCATGACAAACCGATGGGGTTAAATCTGTATACAACTATATAATCTCGATCGAAATGTTATAGGACGATGCCAGTAAAACAACAATTTAGATTAGGGATCATAAAAATTTTTAGAAAGAAGCCACATACCAAATATCAGTGCAAATTTAGCAAGAAATACAAAATTTTAATGATTTCAGGGTGGTCCGAATTCTTCACTCTTGCGGGCCACTTTTGAAAAATGTTCGAGCTTGCGGGCCTGAGCCGGGTAGAAATTGTTCAAAATCATGGTGCTCTCTAAAAAAACGTCTTTACCAGGAATCGGTCGCGGATGTTTGAAAATTTCTGGACTGAACGATAACGCTAGAGTCTGTCCCAGAAACCGTCATGGCTTGTTTTAGAACAGTGATTCTCAACCTATTTTTGTAGCGACCCTAATCTTGGCCGAAAATGGACGAGAAAGCTTTGTCGCCCCAATCAAGCATAAACATCTCTATTTTCGTCCCCAAACCTTAGTGATCTCTAAAGAAAAAAAAAGAAAAAAAAGTCTTCATTTGGAATCGGTTTCGGATTTTTCTATTTTTTCCCAATATCATGTTGTTCTCCAAAAAACCGCACAATGTTTCAAATTGTTTCTAAATTTTTGGACTTGTTGGCGACCTAATCAAATTACACGGCGACTCATTTTGGGTCACGACCCAGTGATTTAGAAGCATTGTTATAAAAATTAGCCACTGCGCGCGATCGACAAGACTTGAATTGTATAAAATTGTTCGGCGGGCCACATAGAATTACGTCACGGTTTGGACCACCCTGATATTGTCAAACCAAAATTAAAAAATTTTCAAATTCAAAACTATATTGCTCCCCTAACTTTTAATTTTTGAAATTGGCCTGTAAGTGCAAAAAGGACTCTCACCCCTGGCCTGGAGCGACACTCGTATTGCCGACTTTTTCTCGTTTGATATTTTGTGATTATTTTTTTGTGTATTTTTTTATATAATTATTATGTATAAATTGTTTTTAGTGTTTTTATATGCTGCTTGCAATAAAAAAAATATTCTTCACTTAGTTTGCTTTCGACAAACTATAGAAAGTCTTGTAGATCCTAAGTTATTTATATCTTAGATCCGAAGTTATTTATTTTTATTAGCGTATTTAACGTATTTGATGCTCTAATGAGATCTTGGTTTGCTTTTTCCGCTACGCTTTTCTCAGTGTTCTATAGTACAGTCAATCAAAACTTTTGATTATATTTTATCGCCAAATTCGCGTAATTGCTTTCGAAAACCTCAATTAACCCAATTTTTTTTTCTACTAAGCTTTTTTCATTGTCTTATAGATCCAAAGCTATTTATTTCATAGATCCGAAGTTATTCATTTTTATTAGCGATTATCAAATTAGATGCTCTATGAGATCTTGGTTTGCTTTTTTGGCTACGCTTTTTCAGATTTCATAGTAAAGTCAATTATCGCCAAATTCACGTAATTGCTTTCAAAAACCTCAACTAACCCAATTTTTTTTTCGACTAAGCTTTTTTCATTGTCTTATAGATCCAAAGCTATTTATTTCATAGATCCGAAGTTATTCATTCATATTAGCGATTAACGTATTAGATGCTCTATGAGATCTTGGTTTGCTTTTTTGGGTGCGCTTTTATCAGTGTTCTATAGTACACTATAATATTCTAGAGCACGACAACTAATTGAACAAATAAAAAAAAAAATGATTACTTGTGACAAAATATTTATAAAAAGTTATTACAATTGTATATCTCAATCTATTTTTGGGCACCGCGGTTTTTATGACACACCGTATATTTTTACATCGAAAACCGTTTAGTTATAGGGCACGACAAGTAATTGAACAAATAAAACTAAAAAGTGATTACTTACAGTATGACAAAACGATACAATCGCGTCTAAACGCCGACAATTGTGCCCGCGGCTAATCGTTAGCACTACCGCTAATCCCGTGCAAACCGCTAATCCCGTGTAAACCGCTAATCCCGTGTAAACCGCTAATCCCGTAAACGTAAACCGCTAAGCGTATCACCGCGTTAAGTTGCATTCTATGCACGCGATGCAAAGAGGAAGTCTATGAGATAGATTTCCCCGCCTAGGCGACAAAATGCATGAATCTGTCGGACAGATCCCCCCGTCTTTAAAAAGAAATAAACTTTTATTAAAAACGTTTTCGATAAATTCCTTAAAGTAATTCTTATAAACCTGTTTTGCAAATACTACAGAGCTACACTAAATCACTTAAAGTTACTCTTCGCGCTCCGAATTTTCGCATTATTTGTTTTCGATATTCTTTAGCTCCGTCTAGCAGCGGGTCAATCTTTTGGCGATTTTCTTTTAACTTGTTTACCTAAGTAAAATAAACACTATGAAAAAAAAAGTTAAAAAATTAGTAGGTCATTAAAAATCTTAGGTCTTAAAGCTTATCTATGCGATTTTTTATGCCTCTTTCGTTTGTTTAGTAGTATTATTAAGAAACTATTAAGGCGACCATACCGTGGGAGATATTTCTAAACTTTTGTCTTTTTATCTTTGATGTTACATCGTGATTTGATTCAACATGAAGCGATCTCAACTTCACTTCAAATTCTTTGTCAAACGATTAAAAACTAATCTGGATAAACTCTTGTAAAAGTGTGGCGGTAAATCGAAAATTGTAATAAATAGTTAAATTTTATGTAGAAACAATGAAAACGTAGAAGATGCATCTTTTAAGGCATTATCTGTTTGTATTTGCAGTGCTAAAATCTTGTGGTGTATTAATAATTTCGATATATCGTACTGTATTAAGTGTTTAATCACAGATTAAAAAAAATTATTACGCATAAAAAAAATTTTTTTCGAGCATTTTCTTTACTTGTCTTACTGTAATTAGAAATTATTTTTTGACTTGGCAAGGGGTAAAAAAATTCATAAAGCTTAGATACTTTTTGTTGTAGAAGTTGAATATCCATTTCGAGTTTTCGATTTAATCTAGCTCCTTCTCTGATTCGAGCTTGATCCACGAAAAAGTCTTTTTTCAACTCCAAGACTTCGTTGATCAATTCAATTTGTTTTGTCGCCATTTCAATATTTGTTTTCTTTGTTTTGTGCTCCTTCAAAACAGTCCTCAACTTTTCTTTTGTGACTTTATCGGCTGCGTGGCTTACTTCATTCAGCCTAAAATGTAAACAGTATAGGCTACGTACAACCAAAATAATATATAGATTTAAAGATATACACTTACTGAAAATCACTCAGACTTAACTGGATGTGGCTTTTTTGTTAAGGATAAAAAGACTATTGTACAAACGTTGTGACAAAGATTGTAGATAAAACGTTTTTTTAATGGCAATATTTTTCAAGAAACATTTTTGTAATTGTAAAATTATTTTCCTTAAAAGAAAAAAGAAAAAAGTTGTAAACAGAATTGTTTGCCTATTTAACCTGCTACGAAGATGCTGATTTTTTATCGTTGTTTTATTGTTATTTTCTCTTGCAACGTCCAATCGTTTTTTTGCTTCAGCAAGTTGTTTAAGCATTCTTTTCTTCTCTTCTTGCCACGATGATTCTTTTTTTTCGGCATCATTATTGAACATAGTGATTTGGTTGTTGTAGTTCTTCACAATCTCATCCAAACGACTGCACCTATCAGTATTCACAAAAAAGTTTATTAAATTAAAGCAACGCCAAAAAGCGTGGACTATTGTTTCAAAGGACAAATATCCACAATTATTGTAGGTTGGCTATTTAAAACTTTGATCAAGTCTGACCCAATCCTTAAATATCTTTGGCTTCTGTTTGTTGTTTTTTTCGGTAAATAATTGTCACATCCCTATCAGTAAAAGTATAAAAAGTTGTTTATGAAACCAAAAAAAGCTTGATAATTTTATTTTAAGTGATTTTCCAAATAATTGAAGAAAAATTTGTCCAACATTTTACAAATTTGTGCGTAAAAATTTAACATGACAACTTTGGTTATTTTGCTGTTAGAATTTTAGTTTGTTATGATAAGTTTATGGATTAGAATCACATCAATCGAAGAGTAAAAGCAATTACTCGGAGAATGAGCAGGCCTATTGCTGATTTTTGAGTGAAAATGAGTTTAGAGAGGAAACATTTAAACCAATTTGTACAATAAGTTAAGCCAAGAATAATTTATTAATCTTCTCATGGTAAACTGCAATACAAGCCAATATAATAAAACATTTTAGATAAGTTTTTGAAATATTGAGAAATCTGTTTACATTACAAATTCATTAATTTACTGCAGTGGAAGCGAGATTTATTATAGTAATAAAGCCACTGCAAGTAACTTGCAACTGTGACCTCGGCGTAATTACACAAAGCGCGACTGCTGCAGAGTTGTAATTGTTTTTTGTTAAGCTGAAATTAATTCCTTACATCACTGCAACCCCATCAAACATACTTTAAAATGTTTTAATTTGAGAATTAACAAAAACTTAGCTCTGCACCAACCAACGGCCAAGTCTACGACAACGTGATTTTGATCTTTAAATGATTCGATTCCTCGAGGCAGAGCTTTCTGCTGTTCTCAGAAAGCAAAAAAAAAAAAAAAAAAAAAAACGGATTCCAAAACGTTTTGAAATGCGTTAAAGCAATTTAATATCAATAAAACATACAAAAAACGTGTTGTTTCAATAATTTTAAACAGTTTACAAACAGGAAAAAACAGTTTATGTATTTTTTTAAATAAGCTATTAGGCTACTGTAGTTTTTAATAAAGCAACAACTGCAAAATGCAACCTGGCTATCAAATCATCACTTTTTTCCTTAAGTTCTTTCATTGTGAAGTCTTGCTCGTTTTTGATCTTTGTTAAGCTGTTAATTTCCACTTTTGACTTTGAAAATTCATTTTCGAGACGAGTATTTGTTTCTGTGAAAATACAGTTAGGCCTAATAATTTTTATCAAAATCAACTGAGCAATGAAAAACTGCACTTAAAATTTAAATTTCACCTTGCAATTTGACGTTTTGTCGTTGTGACCATTTAAACTCTTTCTTTAAATTGTCTCGTTCGTGCTCTAACTCTTTGTTGTTTACTTTTAAGCTTTCGACGCAACTTTTCAGTTTTTCGTTTTCTTCTCTCAAACGTCGAATTTCAATTTTCTGATGGCCCATCTATTGAAACAAAATATTGTAATTCGTTTCAAATCGTATCTAAACAAAAAGATTTTTTATGGTTTGAATAGAAAAAATCAAATTTATTTATTTACTATTCTTTACTGGTTAAAATTTTTTTATCATTTTGGTGCATGTTTCGGTGCATATCATTTTTTTGCATTTTAAACGAACTTTGTCTCTTAAAAAAAATAACAAACTTGAATAGCCTAAGGACAGCAAACTGCTTGTTAAAAGGTAGTTTAAATTGAAATATTTTTACGACTAATAAAAATTTTGATAATTATATGGAAAACGTTAAGTAGGGAATCCAGGGATTTACGTTTAAAAAATTATGGTTGTTTTCTTTTAATAAACATTGCTTGAATTTTATACTTGGGAAAAAATTATTCGTATCTCAAGAATTTTGTTTTCTTACAACTATGTCAAAAAACAGCAAACAGAAACTTTACGTCCACGCGAAACACAATTGCGCAAAAAAAATATTTGCTTATCAAAAATATTGAAGATGCACAATTTACTGTGATAAATTGGGCAATGAAATTTGGAAACAATTTTTTTCAATTCTGAATTACGATTATATGTACGCAACATAGCTTTATCGTCGTCGTCGTCGTCGTTGTCGTATGGAAGGCCATTCACTCCGGGTTAGAAAAAGAAATAGGGCCGAGGTTTTGTTCGTTTTCTACTCCAGGCTGCTGTACTGCCCAGATACGACAAAGACGACGAGCCTCCACCTATAACAGGGGTTCCCAAACTTTTGTTCATCGATACCCTTTGGACATTTTATAGGTTCGCATGTACCCCAAAATTTTGTCACATTTTTAGCGCTAAGCTCAACTTGCTCTGATGCATAACTCACTTTTTATAGCTAAGCAACTCCTTGCAATTCTTTAAAAAACTTTAAATTGGTACTTTATAGTGATTAAGAGCGCTATCTTTAAGTTTTATTGTGACAGTTCAAACTCAGAAGGTTAACCACTAACTCATTCGATTTATAATTATTTACTTATTTAAATAGAAACAAAAACAAACTAATTGCAATATTTCAGACAACTTATTTTATCATCAAAACAAAGTTTAACGTTACCAAACTGATAGTAACTCTATATATTGGATCTGTGACGAAGCCACATCGCTGTATGACAGTGGGCGTAATATTACATAATCATGCGGTATGGAAAGACAGAATGTGAAATTCGAAGATGTATAACAATAAAGCATGACTAAGTTAAATTCTATGTTTGAAACAAAATTTTATAACTAATGTAGTAACTACAGTTGGATTTTATGTAAAAATATGAAAGTATATTTTTGTCTATCAATTTAATTGCAACAATTTTAGTAACTAAATTTTAGTTTAATATGAAAAGTTTTATTATTACATTTTAAATTTAATTAAATTTTAAAAGAACAAATAATAAAAAGCACACAAATTATTCAGAGCTATGTAATACAAGTTTAAACAAACTACAATCAAGCAAATAATTTAATGTAAATAAGCCAGCAATTCTATATGAATGAGCCTGCTTTTTAAAAACAAGCTCATAGCTACTAGGTAAAACATTGACAACAGCACAACAAAGATCATGTTCTGGTGTTTTGAGTTAATTTCGATTTAATTTCCACCAGCACTAAAAATGTCGACTCATATAGCCATGATGATAGAAGCAACAACAATGTTTGAATAGCAGATGTAGGAACCTTTTTGTATGAGTCGCACATCACAAACCAAAAATTCACATAACTATTTCTCAGAATACTCATCGCGTGCAAAACCATCATGCTGGAGTTCAACCATTTCCTCTTGTGTACTTGTCCCAGCCTGCAGTATCTGAGCGTTTGCAGCAAAAAGATTTTTTATATATGCAAACTCATTTTTATCTATACTGGGGGAAATATCCGTCAATTTCCTTTTTGAACTTCATGAGATATTCAGTGACCTGTGAAGCTTTTGATTTCAAATGTAAATTTAACTCAGATATTTTTCTATAGAAAAACCTTTTGATGAACCTCCTGAAGAAGTTAGAATCACTATATTTAGTCTATCCCAATTATAGTAAACCTTTGGAAACTAGCGATAACATATAAAAAATATACTAGATCCAAATTTAATCAGTTATCTTCACAACAAAAAAGTTAGATGAGGATATTCTCACGTATATACAGTATTGTACTCCTTGAAAAGTTAAAATGTACCCCAGTTTGGGAACCCCTGATCTATAGCAAAAATATATAAAAACATTTTGACTTAGTCTTGAGAATATTGGATTTTATGTAGTTGGATTATATTGTCGGCAGCGTGGTCGAGTGGTTAAAGCACCGGACTGATGATCAACACGGTCTCGGTTCAAAACCCGCTTGCGCCATTCTGTTGTGTCCTTGGGAAAGACACTTTACGGCACATTCCCCTGCTTGGCGGTTCTGGCAAGCAGTTCTAAATTCCAATCATATCTCTATTAAAGTACAAGCGGACAGCAATATATTGGTATCTCCGGAAGCAGGTCGGGGTAATTGCCTACCCTATGTATTAGCGCCTCCGTCGCTTTCCTGTGAGTCAGGAGGATAAATATAGAGATAAAAATGAAAAAAAAAAAAATGAAAAAAATGTTGCACATATCATAAATTAGATTCAATTGGTTTAAATGATTTTTGTTGAATCAAACTCACTTTAAAGTAACACTTTTACCTTTTCTATCGGACGTTGTTACTCCGATCATCTTGTCGCATAGTTTGCATTAAAATAAAATTAAATAAAGAAAATAAACCTCTTTGGCCAAACGAAGTTTTTCAGAGTTTAAAGTGAAGACTTGTCCAGCGGTTTTTCCATAATCATCAAGGAACTGACAGAACAGTTGTTCGCGCCTCGAAGAAAATCGTTGGCTGTATTCAATGTATTTCGAACAGGTAAATCCAAGCTGCTGCGATTCTTCAACAAATTCATTCTTCAATCGACTCAGTTTCGCGTCACACTTTGTAATATTTGGTTATTATACTGTCGGATAGACCGAAAATTGATCAAATCTTTTGGTTGTTATAATGAAAAAAGACATGGTTTCGTTCAACATTACGTATTTGCTTGAGCAACTTAGCGTTATTATTTGAAAATAAAAAGCAAATACCTGAAAGTAATTGTCGCGATCGTTCTCGTGTTTGATTTTTTTTGTCAAAGCGTCGTAGTAGACAATTCTCAAAGCGTCATTCAGCTGTTCCGTCTGCTTGATATCGTTGTAAAGATTCTTCAATTTAAATGTCGCATCTTTGCTGGCATCGTAGAGCGAATCGAGATCACGAGCAGACTCGAACAGTTTCTTTAAAACAAAAATGTTTCTCGAAGCAGAAAGGGAAAAGTGAAAAACACTTGGATGCCACGCATACCTGGGTGAGAAACAAAGGTTTTATAAATAGAAATATTTGCTTAGGTTTATATGATACTCGTATGAGCTTGGTATTTAAATATTTTTTAGACAGCAGCAGATGATAAGAGGTCCATCAATTCAAAAGAGATGTGTTCAATTTTTTTCTTTATTTAACTTGGATCTCACATTGAATTCAAATAGTAATATCTTTTGTTATACCGGTACTGAATAGCGTAAAACCTTAAATAAAATATTAATTGAACTAAATCCATAGAGCGAAATTGGGCACTGTTCAGCTGTCTTTCGTAATCGAGAGGTTTCATAAATTACTGGATTCATGACTCCATCAATTATTGTAAAACAACAACCCACTTTTGAGTCGAAAACCAAGGATTGAGAAACCTAATAAATAACAAAAACTCGAGGCTTGTACAATGTACCTTCCACAGCTGTACAAACTCTTCGCACTTATGTTTTCCTTCCACTGACGCGAGATTATCTTGAACTGACATATTTACTATTAAGTTTTAGTAATGTCAAACAGGTAAAAAATACAAACTTTTCTGAAATAGTTTTCGAAATAAGATGAAACAAATAGCCAAAATAGCCATTTTTTATTTTCGTTTTACTTTTTCTGTTTTTTATGGAATTTTTTGCATAGTAGGCCTATCAAAAATACTCGTTTTAATCATGTTTGCTAAAAAAAGCTGTCTGGACTTATAAGCCTATGTCCACGAACTTTACATTAGGCTATATGATAGGATGGTAATCAAAAATTATTG
The DNA here is from genome assembly GCA_963680785.1 of Diplosoma virens. Taxonomy (NCBI): domain Eukaryota; kingdom Metazoa; phylum Chordata; class Ascidiacea; order Aplousobranchia; family Didemnidae; genus Diplosoma; species Diplosoma virens. Next base: position 32,006,567 of record OY796886.1, read on the forward strand.
GTTTTTTTTACAAAACAAAGACTTTTTCTTCTTTTAAGTATTCATATTACTTTCATAAAAAAAATGTTTTAGTCTGCTCTGCAATAAAATTTGAAGTAAAAATTGGTTCTAATCGCAAAACGAAACATAATAAAAAAATTGCTTGTAAACCATTTTGCAGCATTATTTTTGATCCTAGACTGGCTAGCGACAGCCTCACAAATTTCAAAATACGTTCTTTGCGTTAAACGAAAAACCAACCTTCACCAAAATCTTATTCTATCTAATTTGTTGTTTTTCGTTGCATAACTGGCAACACTGCAAAACTGTGTAAAAAAAACAAATTATTAATCACGATTTGGAAACAATTATTATTTATGCGATAAATCTTTCTCAAATTAACTTATCTTTAAGATTTAAAGTTTTTTTAATAAGAAGCCTGATTACTTGGTCTGACTTTTCATTAAAAAGTTTAGAGGAATAGATTTTTTATAAAATTATAATTAAGCGAATTATTTTTAAAAACTTGAAATCTTTTATTATAAACCTAAAACCAAGCTTTGTTGCGAAAGTACCATCAGCTGATAAGATAAACACAGTATTTTTCTTGCACAAGAGCCCTTATTCAACAAAATAATATTATTTGTTGATTTTACTTTCGTTTAAGCTTTTTTTCCATTCAATGCCAAGCAACTTAAGCCAAGACGCCGTTCCTAACAACAAGATTCAAAAGTTTTTCTTATTAATACTGAAGTCCCGTCTTGGTTGCGAATTTGTTTGGATAACACTATTTACCACACGGATGTGCCCAGCATCGACGAAGAATTTGTGAATAAACATTGATTACAATGATCAAACCTGGAATGTTTCAAAACGTTACAAAGTTTTTACCTAAAATTTGCTTTTAAATTTTTTATGTGGAATTTAGTGTTTCATTAAAATAAATAAAAAGATTTATATCTAAGAAATAAATATTGTGAGCTGTGTTTTTGAGAGAATTTTTTACCTAAATATTTGATTCTATTTTTGGAAAACTGATTTTGATCTTTATGTGTGTGATTGTCTTTCTCGAAAAATAATTATTTTATGTTGATCAAAGGATGAAATTTATTTCTTAATTGTCAGCACGGATTTGTACTTATTTGATTAGGTTGTTTGTGTTTACTCTTATGTATTCCAACAAATGTTTTTCGTAATCAACAACGTTAACCTGCAATCAATGTTGAAACACAGAAAATGTTTAGAAAAACAGAAATTTGTCAAAGTAGGGAATGAGAGCAATTGTATGAATATGGATATAATTAAAAACTATAGGATTGGGCACCAACTTTAATAATTGCTGGTAGCGGCGTGCCAAGGATTTTTGAAAAGGGGGGGAGTATATGACCACAACCAAATGTGGTTTGTCAAAAAATTTATTCAAATGGTAGTAAAAAAAAGTTCTTTACCTTGAATTGATCCTGGATGTCATGATTTTCGTCTCTCAAGTCTAATGCTCTTCGGAAAAACAAATGAAGGGTGTCTGCACATGGAATCTGACTTTGTTTTCTGGTGGATTTTCTTCCCAAAAGATCTCCAAAGAAGGGGTATGGCACTAAAATTACTGTTCGACGTATCGTAAGCTTACGTATTAGTGATCTCCAAAGGGTTCGTTGTCATCCGTAGAATCATCAGTACTCCGTGTCATGCCCAATGTAGGCTATGGAGCACGCTGTTAAGACGTGGTCTGCGGTTTGTTCAATGGCGTTGTGCACTTACAAATGAAATCGCCCAACACCAGTTTGCTGGCGACTGACCTTATTCCAAGATGTTCGGGGAAAACCCATACCAACAGGCCTGGCATTGGTTATGGGTATGAATGCACGAAACCTGGATGTATTCTCATAGTACTCCGTGTTTATCAATTATTTATCCTCTGGGCGACAACAGACTGGCGCGGAGTATTCAGGAGGCCAGAGATAGGGCAGCTGTACACAATGTTTTGGCGCAGCATTTAATCTACGCAAGTCGCCGTAGCAGTGTGATGCGAGAAGATAGTTTTTTATGCAATGCCACAAAATGCTGACGAAAAGTGAGCGATCTGTTTTGTTTTACCACAAAATAAGTCGTGACCGGACAGAATGGTAATAGTTTATTGCTATTATAAGCCTTTAGCTCCAGTTTGGCTTCTCAGATATTTCAATAAAAAGCTGCTCTCCTGGGTATTACTTTAAACTACATCCGATGGGAAGGCTTCAGTTGGGAATTCTAAAGTCATAGGGAATGTGGAAAACCTTTAATTCATATTACTGCCAGGACCGTTCTGAACCGGAGCGGGAGCAACTGCTAGGGTTCGATTAATTAGATAACTTTTTGCCTTGAAGGTATTTTCTTTTTAGGCAAAGGCTATGTCCACAGCAAACAACTGTGGTTGGTGTCAGCAAGGGCATGCGACCAATAAAAATTTGCTAAAATCTTATGAAAAGCTACTCTCACCGTCTTTGAAAGACTGAGTTTCAAGTTCTACATCTCGAGATCAGCAGAAACTGTAGTGATGTTTCGACTTCCAAGTCCTTTCAATCTTTAGAAGAGTGCAACAATGCTAGATTGGTTGCAAAAGCAAACTTTCTGAAGATTGTGGAAGGCAGATCACACGTATAGATATTAATAAAAAGAGAAGCCAATACTGATCTTTGAGCAATGTCATTTTTTTGAAAGCGGAGCTTGCTTCACATACTGTCAAGTAGTAGTAGTAAAACTACAGACAAGTCCTATGATCACTCTAATTATGTGCTTATCCGACAGAAATTTCAGCAGCTCGCAGGTAAGGCTACACCGCTTTACATTAAAACAAAACCCCCCAAAAACCTTTTTACTTAAAAACATAAAGGAATTATTTTAAAACGTTTTGTCATATACTTTTAGGAAATGGCTGTAACAAAGTCTTGAAAAAGGAAGTATACGACTTAAACTTTGAGAATCCATGATCTACTACCATATTGTAAAACTTGCGCATATTTTTAATTTTTTTACGTTTTTTTAGATTATGATCGAGTTTCTTTTAGAAATCCTCCTAAAATGCTTAGCACTTGTTTCGCTTTTTATGGCAATGTGTCCAACAGCGCAGTAAAATAGGCTCGTATCTCGAGCGCAAACATTGCTATAAAACAACAAAAGTAAAGCACAGAAGACCTAATATTAATGTTAGAATATTTTTTGGTTCCGGTTTTAAAAGTTTTACTCAAATTTGCAAACTTTGACGCAATTGAGGCGATAGAAATAACGATTTTAAAAAATTAAAGTTTAAAAAGAACAAAGCGCAAAAGTGATAAAAGCTTATATCATATACAGTATACTTGTCGCTAATATGTTATTTACGTATAAGTGCATATCTCTAATAATCTTTCTTCAAAAGGGAGGTGACCCCAAAACCGCCCGGGTTTCGCCTTTGTTTCTCAGGTAGAACAAAGTTGAAACTTTTTTAATCTTAAGTTGTTTTTCACGGCTTAGATATAGCTAAAAGTACTTGTTGAGAATAAAAAAAATAGCTTCATAACTACGTTTATCGTAAAAATACCAGCTCTTTTTTATATCAATGTTAAGAAAATTTAAAGTTTGGGTTGTAAGCTTCAACCCCAAAAGCTATGCCAACAAATCCATTTAACCACACTGACGGTCGTTTCGTGCTTGAAATTTTGAAGCTTTTTAGAATACGTAAGTCAGCTTTTATCGACGAATGTGAAGGAATACATTTTGGCTTTTCACAAAAATGAAGTTTTAAAAAAATAGTTGACGTTTTAATAATAGGATCTAGTTGATCCTATACCGCAGTCTCTGATCGAATACTTTTTTTTGCCCAGAGTAGGCAAGTAACACAACACCTTTTAATAATAATAACATATTGATTGTCTGAATGCAAAAGACAAACTTGTATAAAAGCCTATCAATAAAAAAAGCACAGATAATTAGCAGACAATATTTTGAAACAGTAATGAAACCAACAAATCAGATTCAGTTCAATTAATTGCATCCGCTGCACTGATGACCATCGACATAATTAGTTCCACAATCTCGTCAAAACCAGCATGACGCACATCGAAACACTTTGGAATTAGTTTTCGCTATGTCTGTTTCATTTTCTTCGACGGGTCGTACACATATCGTTTGAAATGCATAGTCACATTGATAGTTTGAGACTCGGGGTTTGACGAGGAAGTTTCGCTGGAATCTTTCCTTTTGTTTTTCTTACCCTTGCCGGCAAGAGATGCTTTTGTTTCCTGTTTTAAGCCGTCTGTCAAGATAAATTCTAGAGTAAGCTTTACTCTCCAACTAAAATTTTTTCATACCAATTTATAGACACGAAAGTTTGTAGCAATAAATTTATGAAAAACTTTTCTAGAAAGGATTGGACTTGGTTGTGCGTAAATGACAACTTGCTTTGGTAACTAGAAAGTAATTACTAAAGCAGCACAAGGATAAGCATAGGCAGCATAAGGAGCACAAATCAAATTGAAAGATTTTAAACGCGCAGCAACATCTTTAAAAAGAGGTTGGAGTGATTGCTAAAGACCGCTTCAACTGTAACGTCTCCGACGTTGCTCTGCCTGTCGGGAGGACTGTTGATTGAAGGCAAATAGTTGATATAATTAAGACATGAAGACTTAAAGGCCGTGGCAAAAGTACCGCAATTTTCTTTACCGCAGGAACGTGCGGTAATTCAATCATGAGTGGACTTGAAAGTCTTTTGACAAATAGAAGAGTACCTGGGACACGGATCTTAACTTTTCCGCTTAAGCCAAACGATCCGTCGATGATTCCGTCCTCACCGCTCGACAAATTCACGCGCAGCCCGCTGAAAAGCTCAATATTCGTTTCCTTCTTGAGCAGCCCTTTGCATATCACGTTATAATCGTCGTGCAGCTGTCGAAACAACAGGCTTATATAACTGAAAAATTGATTGCACGAAGAAAAGCAAAGCACTTACGCGCTCGACAACGCCGCTTCGAGATTTATTTTTAAAAACTTTGAGCTTTGGCAAGATAGTTTTCGTGTAGTCCTTGTCCGTAATTGCTTCGACGATTTGGGCTTTGAACGCCAACCTAAAAAAAGCAATAATCGAACCAGCCTCCATCAGATTATCGCAACAAACCAACCTGCACTTGTTCGCGTGAATGTCCGAGTCGAACCGGGAACCGATCATGAGACTGTCTTTCTTACAAACAATGGGTCTTTCGAATTCCAATAACGCCCATTGGTTTGTATCGCTGTCCCTGTCGGAGACAGTAAATAATTTTTGTAGAAATTTTTAAAAAGTAATGAATCAATGATTAATAAAATAAATCAAATTAAAAAGCTTTTAATGCTTAAAATCCAAGTTAATCTTCAATATTTTTTTTATGAATTAAACTGCTCAATGGTATTGATGTTCGGTTATAGTTTGACACAGCTATAAGCGCGGATAGTAATCTATGCAAACAACTCAAATTAAGCAACAATAAACTGTATTTTGACAGATCAAGAGTTCTTTGTATCCTAAAAACCAATGCTGTTTTACACTTACGGACTTCAATCATTTTATTAACAAGTTTTGTGAAATCCATCCGATCAGGAACTTACTTCGTCAATCCTTCTTGATAAATGTAATCTTTGGAATAGTCAAAGTCTTTTAAGTCAGTCAGACCAAGGTTTTTTGTTTTCTCAGCTAGTTCCGAGCAGTCGAATTGGTCAGCAATTGAAGTTGAACCAAAAATAGCAACTTTGGCCATTACAGTAGAGTGACCCACGGTGACATGGAATTTAGACTTTGTCGCCACATCACCAGCGTAGTACGCTATTTTATTGATGCTACAAATGGCGGCGTAGAGGGTGGGAAGTGAGCCCGGGGTACAAACTAAGCCTCGTTCCAACAGCTTCGGATCGAATTGGGTCACGCACACACCAGCTCTGTCTCCTTGCTGAATGCTTTGCACTGGTTTGCGAAACATTTGGATCGACTTAATTTTCTTGGTTGCCTGAAATTACACTTGATAGTTAAGCGCAGATTTGATTTAATTAAAAATTGTAAACCCACGGGTGGTTAAGATTTAGTACTGCCGGGCCAGGGATCAAACTTGGGGGTAGACTGGCATTTCTCAGTTATCCGTTTGTGATTATCTCGATAATACGAACAATTTAGTTTTATTTGCAAATTAACTGAGTTTTTACAATAGCTTTAGAGATTTAAAGCTAATTTATTTTTCCAATCCCAACCCATCTAATCAGATTCACTTAAATCGAAGTGAAGAACTTTCATGTTAAACCCATTCATAAAAAAGTTATGGCTGTTCGGTTCGTCTTTTTGCTTTAAAATCAAAGCTTTCCTCGGGTTACAAAGTTTTGGTTCACGGGCAGGACGTCGCACAAAGTACACAAGACTGAAACGGGAAGTCGGGAATTTAATTGAGACTTGTTTTGTCAAAAGATAAAAAGTTTACGAATCGGTGCAATGAAAACAGCAATTGCATGGCTGTATTTAGAGAATAACTCAAGCGTATTAATGGGTTGGATTATGGTTTTCAATTCAATAACCGAAAAGCAAATTTCGACACCGTGAGTCTAGTCTTCTTATAATACGCTTATCCGGTAACCGGTTAGTGCATCCAAATTTGCTCGTGCACCCTTGTGTCTGCTGCAAAGCACTTTGGAGTGCACCCTGGTCTAAAAATAAAGTTCTTAATTGATATCGTGTAAATTAATACTTATTACGATAACCGGGAGATTTTTTTCGACGGAATTGATCAGCGTCCTCATCCCTAGAAATAAGTCGGGTAGGCCCGCCATCATAATCGGGAGGCAAAACCAGATAAAGCGATACAATTACAAACAAGCAAGGTAACGGTTAATTGTCATTAACGTTAGCGAATTAAGTACAACAATTATCCGTACTTGCAAATTCGATATTTCTACTGTATCGTTCACCGATGCTTTGCCACTCAGAACAGTTCCGGTTAAGACGGTTCCTTGTCCTTTTATGGAAAAACAATGATCAACACTAAATATAAACGGTCCTGTGGGTGAACGCTGCGGTATGTAAGTGTTTTTCTTTAAGGTCTGAAAAAAGCATTTCTTTCAACGACATTTGCGTGATTGCGACATAAGATTTAATCACGCATATTCAAAAATGAAAATTATTAATTGCAGAAGCAGCCACAAAAAAGATTAAGATTTTAATGGGCTATATAAACAAAATCTTCTTAAGCATTTCACCCTTAAACGTCAGATGGATTTCACGAAATAACTCACATGCAATTAATATAGGCACTAAAATAACAGTTGTTAACAGAAAATAAACCTCAATTAGATTTTCTACTCCTTCTGGCTTTTCAACATAATCAGCTGAGCCACCAGGATTTGCAGACACCGTTGTAATAAGACAGCCAGAAAATTTCGTCTTTTCTAAAGTTTTTTCCATGCGCTTGGTCATTTTTTCAATAACGGCCTAAAAAAATAAATTATTTTAAATTGAACTAAAAACTGCTTGGAAAGTCCAAATGTTAATATACAATTCAAAAATCGCTAATATACATGTACATGAAATATAGTTTTAAAAATGTCCATATTTATGGCAGGCAATTCACACACAATGTTCAATGTTAAAATAATGAAAACTTTAAGTTTCACAATTTTTTTAAAAATAAAGGTATACAAAAAAGGAGCCTAAAAACCTTAAGATTTTAAATTAATTACGTTTCAATACTAAATTAAATTTTTTCCTACAAAAAAATCAATTCAACTTATATTGGCAATACAAACACTGTTTTGAACAGCACAGACTAAAGTAAAAAATGTTTTTAAGTTAAAATACAGGGTGCCCATTAAGTCTGTATGCACTTTAAAAAGGGCACCATCTACGTATATGTGTTGCTTCAAAAATAATCTATGAAAACAAAAAATCTATATTTTCTCATTTAGAATTTTACATCGTTCTGCTAATATATGGCCTACCAGACTGTGCAAATGATGAACAGAATCCGGCTTTTGATTTTTTTTCATCCAATTGCAATAGAGTTTCTTCAAGTTAGATCTATATTGTATTCTGCATTACAGTAAATGTTCTTGACACAGCAACAAAAAAATTCATTCAGTCAGCCAACTATAGTATATGATTTATTTTTCTTTTTATTGATATTGAATATTTATTAAGCTAATCATATAAAAAGTTCTGAAAGAAAGTTTTTAGGAATTTGGTGTTGAAGAAACACCACAAAAAATAATTTTACTTGAAACTAAGTGCACAACATTCATAACTCTTTTTGGAGTATCTTTTCATTGCAAAAACAAGTTTCATTTTTAAAAGTGCACACTAACTTTGGGGACACCCAGTATTGTGACAGAAAACAAGTAAAAAGTTATATGTTTTTAATTAAAGAAAAAGTAATAGCAAAAGCAAAAAAAAAACAAAAACAATAAGAACAACATCAATGAATATCTCATATGTATGATTTGGATTTTTACTTACTTTTTGCTTCTTTTCAGGAATAAGATCAATTTTGTTTAACACAACAAGCATTTTATCACAAATTATTTCACCAATAACAAGACATTCAGCAGTTTGAGTTTGAATTCCTTTATTAATATCAACTACAAGTACCATCAAATCAATAATTTGAGCACCTTTTAATAAAAGATTCATTTTAGTACTACAGTAATTTCAATAAAAATACCCCAGTTAATCAATAAGTTTCTGATAGTAGTATCTGATAGAAGTATCTGATAGAACAAAGAAATCAGATTTAAGTCATTTGTTTAAAATTTTGAAAAACACAAATTTGTTACATCGTGAAACTTACATAATGCTTAACTAATTTCAGAATAAAAGGTAAAGACAATACGTATATTTTGAAACATTGTTTATTAAAGACATTTTGGAATTATAACTCATTCCTAACAGTTGATAATGGAATGAGTTATAATTCCGAAATGTCCTTAATAAACAATGTTTCAAAATATATTGGCTATACTTTTTATACTAAAATTACATAATGCTAGTTTAGGTTGCTCAGGAGTCTTTTTACTGAATTTTATAGCTCAAACTTTCACATCAAATTTTGGTTACAAGTTCCAGTTCAGGTTCAGCAAATTTTATTTTTTCAGGTTCAAAAATATGGGATTAATATGGGTTTACTGATCCAGTTTGACGCCCTGGTAAAAATTGTCTGTGTACAGATGGTAGCCTGATCCTTCTGGTTTGTTGACCAATTGTTGAGCTGATTGAAGAACAATCCATAATGTGAATGGTAAATCTGGCTGTACCACGTGCTTAGTTGTTAGCTTTCCTCAAGTACAGTTCAAATGCTGACATGTAATGATTCTCTGAGTTGGAGAGCACATAACAACATAACCCCATTTTGTTGGTTTCTGATAATGGTAGGTCTTGAATGTAATCCTCCCCTTGAAACCAATTATGTAGTTCAGCAAGCATCTGTTTTGTATGTAGCTCACTTTACTCTTTTGAGTAATAGGTGTTGTAATTGGTTCAGGTGATTTCAGGTGTAGCATCCAATGAATTCGTAAAAAGCCTGCATGAAAATACATCTACAAAAAAAGGAGAATGCTCTGTCCATTCTTTGCTAAAATAACTCTTCACGTCTGATTTTTCTGTCATTGCCATTTTCACAATTACTCCCAGGTATGCCTTTGACTCCTGCAAAGCTACATCTTTCCATTTGTAAAATGTCGAATTATTCATTACTTGTTTGTTGCTCAGTCTTATTGTTGCATAAGCATTCATGGCTGTTACAATTTTGTTGAACACTTTATCAGTGAAAAAACGTTGAAAACATTCTAGCTCTGTTTGAGGTGTTGTATCGAAAGTTGGTCCAAGATTTTTTGCAGTAAACTGAAAATGCTCAAATTCAATGTCACTAGGAAGCCATTGTTGCCAACCACTGCTATTATCATCTGAATAATCATCATCACTGTCAGATGGATAATCACAAATATTTAAGCTTTCATCATCACTTGTTTCTGTGCCACATTTATAAAATCAATCTCTTCCTCAATGTCTGCATCCATTTCTGACTCTTGTTGCTTAACATGCCTAGTATATCATTAGCTGTATGCTTATTTTGAGCCATTATTTTTCCTGCAAACAATTTCAACAACAAAAAACTAGATTACAATCATAAATAGTTCAAGTAATAAAAAAAGGGCTGCTAAAGCTTATACATTCTGAGCACAACTACAGTCGTGTGCAAAAGTTTAAGATCACCTACCAAAAATTTCCTTTTTTTTTTGTTTCCAGCATTGTGATGTTATCAGGCTTGCTTAAGATTACATCATCTTATTGCATCAGTCTAGCTAGATGTGTTTTGCAATACAATACTCAGTGCGTGCTTGGTTAAAAAATATTTGGACTGTTTCTTCAATATTTTACTAGGTTTTGAGAATCAAAAAATGGACAAAAGCCAGTTTGTCCGAAACAAGGAGAGCCGAAATTGTAATTTTGCCCAAAGAAGAGTTTTACTTGTACTCACAAACTATAATATAAATGAAGCAAAATTGGTTTATTGTCTATTTTAGTTAGAAAATGCTAGGTGGTCTTAAACTTTTGCACATGACTGTACAATCTTTCACCCTTACATCTATTTTTGTTGCACACCGCATGAAAAAAAAATGACAAGCTGAATGTAGATTTTCAAAAAAATTGATCAACTTTTGTTGAGTGCATACACTGATTTTTATATCCCTGCAATGTATTTGGTCCTGATAGAGGTATCATTTACAAAGTATATCCCAGGGATGTACTTGGTCTGCATTGCATAAAAAGTTTTTACATTTCTGGGTTGTACTTGCTCTGCTAAGGGTTAAAATTTACACTAAACTTGGAGTGGAACCTCATTGGTTTTTTTGAAAATGTATTCTTCTTTGTTTGAGGGAGATGAATGGGAGCTAAGTGGTCCAATAAATGGCCAGACATGTTCCTGTCAGCCAGGTCACCAGGCTCTTGTTAACATCTGAGAGAACACAAGCTTCATATGGATGGTGATGGATGGGGCAAGATGTTATTACTTGCTTAGCTGTCTGCTCCTTTGTGCCACACTCACAGGGTGCTGTGGAAGCAATACTCTGACTGAGCAGAATAGACCAATGCCAGTTTGAAGGCAGTTTTGCCTGACCCATGGAGGTCTGGGAAAGTTAAATCCCAATGGTGCTGGGCTAACATCTTTAATAAATGTATGGAGTCCAGAGGTGTTTTCTTGCCACTCTATACTCAATTTATATCTTGCCCGTTGTGCTACACTGATGCATGACTGGGCAGTGTCGTTCAGCAGTTCTAGTGCAGCAGGCACAAATGGGTGTCTTGATTTAAGTTGCCACAGCTGTCCATGAAGTGGAGACAGCAGTCTTTCATATAGGAGAAGTTCTGGCTCCTGACCACCACAAGGTAAAGACAGTACAGTTTTTTGGTGACAAAGCTCAGTTGATTGGATGAAAATATATATGATAGGAAATAAACATCAGGTTTATGAGTTTTTTATTTCTTTTGATTTGTTCTTTCTTATTCATTCCCTTCATTTTCCAAGAAATTTACAATTGTATCAAACAGACATAGAAACCCAGCCAGCAGTTACCTTTTGAAAGCCATCAAACTTCTTTGTGCAGAATCAATCTTTTTACTGCTCTTCATTATCTATGCAAAACTTCCAAAAAAGCTTGTCACATTTGCTGTGAGATATAATTTTATAACTGTTGTAATAATTATTGTCCATGTTTCATGAAAATCAAGACTGATGTTTTTAGCAACCAAATGATATTGATTAAGGTGGAGTGAAAAAAAACTATTTTTGAAATTAAATTTTTCTGGGGTCTGGACACTTGGAAAATATTATAAAAATCATTTTAAAACTATTTTCAACTTGTAGCTCACAATGGTGACTGTGTTATCTGCAAAATTGTAGTGACACCACCCCACATTCAAAAATTTTTCATAGCTTTTAAAGAACTGGGAGAATGTTGATTTTGGTATCAAATGATGCAGAAGACATAAGTTTATAACTGACTTTATACAGTTTTTGTTTCTATCTGTAAAATAACACAACTTCTATTAAAAAAAGCATTTTTTTGCTTAAAATGAACAGTATTTTTAGTATAACACAATTTCATGACAACATGTTCTCACTAATCTGAAATATTTCCAAATTATTTAATAATGTTAATGGTAAGGTCAAAAATAGTGCTGTAAGTTATCTCTAACCATTAAACATAGCACAATATGAGACATTAGAGAATGCATTATTTAAAAAGTCTCTAAAGTAGCACAAAAGTTAATGTTTAGAGTCAAACTTTTTCATCATAATTTGTTGAAATATAATTCTTTGTTATATTACACCATCATGATTGTTATATTCACTAACGGATTTAGATGCTTCTGTTACAAGTTTTACGTGGTGCTCAACATCTTGGTCATGGCAAGGATGTAAAAACAGTAAAGGTTCAGACCTGAAATTGTCAAGTTTAAACATGGACATATGTCTAATCTGGGGTGATTCAGTTATGTTCTCACATGACAACTTAATTATTTGATAATACACTTTTGCATTAACATTAAATGCTGATACAACAAAATGCCTAAAGTTTGTTGGTTTGTCTGCATTTGATGATCTCAGAAATTTATTTCACATTGATATTATTTTTTTAAATGCAATTTTTTTGATATCTTCAGATCTATCAGACCAACATTGCAAGAAAAACATTTTCTGGATGAGACTAAAATGCATTTCTTTTTAATACCTTCAAAGATATTTTTCTTAAGTTTTCATCAAAGAAATTGTTGATGTATTTGATTAAATCAAAAAATGTTTTGAGGGATTTGTTAATCTGCTTCAAAGTTTAATCTGAAACCAAGTTGGAAAATAAATGTTTATGCAACATGCAGCATCAATTTTTAAACTGTTTGATGGCTCTTCTATAGAAGTATAATATCTTAAAATTCTGCAAGTAAGAGTTAACGATCTTGAGCGAACCATGAGATCAACTTTGAGCTATGCCAAATCACAATCCATTTTTTCTAATATGACAGCTAACTAAATCTTGTAGGCATAATATTCATCTGAGCTCAAGTCATCAACAATATCAGCTGCATTAAAGGAAACTCTGAATTAGTTATGGCTTCAAATCTTGCCACTTTCCATTTTGAGATAGTGCTTTTGATTTGTTTTCCAATTAGTCCAGAAAAGTTATCTGTTGATACTATCAGGCTATCAATAGTAGTAAATATGTGCCGCAAAGGCAATTCATTTAAATGGAGCAATCAGATAGACTGCAGAGATTTTTTAAACAGTTCTTCTAGGTTTCTCATAAATCCACTAAATGGGCCAGTCATGAGAGAAGTGCCATCAGCTTCAACAAGATTAACTTTTGACTTCAATGATTTACTCCGATGTATTGATGTTTAGAAAAGGTTGATTTTAATTTTTTAACTGACGCTAAAAAATGTTTTGACATGCAACTTAATGATGTTAGTCTTAAGCAACATTAAGAATAGTGTCCTAGTTTGCCCTAATAATTGCAAATTTCAGTTTTGACTGGACATTAATTTTGTGAATACCACATAAAACCTCTGCAAAAATAACAAGCAAAATTTCAGGAGTGTTTATGTGAGCAAATGCATTTAGCATTAACTTTTTGATTGTTTGTGTTGCTCTAATTAGCAGTTAATTTATTGAACTGTAAATTATTTATGCTATATACCTGAAAATATGAAAAATAATCTGAAGAAAAAGATTCTGAAAAAACTTTTGCTAGTTTAAGAGCTCAAGCTTTTTTGTAAGCTTCAACAAAAGTTACATTTGATTCTCCACTAATCTCTGCCTAAGTATATTTGATCAAATATTGCTGATAAAGAAATCTCTTTTCATTGCATCTTTATATTCTTTGCAATTACAGCAGTAAAATTACAATTTTGACTTAATTTGTCCATGCGTAAGATGAACTCATTGGCCTAGATGGCAGTTGCTTTCTTGTTGCCTGGGTAAGTCTGTTCTTGTTATTACACATGACAGACTGAAACCAAAACTGCCAAATGGAAGGGTAACTAGTATTTACCCATCTTGATGTTCAGTGAGGATCTGTCAATTAGCAAATGTCTTTTATAGGATGGGGCAATGCCTGGAAAAAAATACTTTTCTTGGGCACATTGCCAACAAGTTCTGAAGGCCCACTATTCTCCAGCTGAACATCAAAGGTATATCAACGTCCAGTACCTCAAGATACACATTCTTCATTATCTTGATTTACAGTTTGAGGCACTCATCATCCAACAACAGGAGACCCACTGCACTAATGCAGAAAAGCTAGTACTTTCAAGGTTTCAGCTAGCTGGGTCTTCCTTAAGCAGAAAGCATGGTCTTGCCACATTTGTGACTAAGGTATACACTTTTGGACCAATCTTTACTGACAACAGATATTGAGTGGTTGCACATGGATGTTAATGGTTTAAAATAGTCAATGTCTACAAACCTCCACCAATACAAATGCAATCCCTAGATCTCCCAGTGTTTCCTCACCCTTGTCTCTGTCCAGCAATTTGAACTGTTGCCATGTTGGTTGGGGTTACAACAATAACATTGTAGATGATGACTGCTTGGCTGGCTGGGCAAGTATTAACAGTCTTGCCCTACTATACAATGCCAAGAATACCGCCAGCTTTTACTCTGGCTGCTGAATACTAGCTTTTGCTAGCATAGGTCCTTGCAGTCGCTTACCAGATAGACATGTTCTTGAAAAGTTTCCCAGGTCACAACATCAACCTTTGCTTATTACACCACCAAGGTTTATTTTGTCAGTGCCAAGCATGTTTGTTAAGCAATAAAACTTCAGCAAGGCCAAATGGAGTCACTACATTGCTTTGACAAATAAATTCGCAAAGACTTTGTTGTTGCCTGATTCACTTGATGTGGGTGCAGCTCCCCAGGATAAGATAGCACCAAAAAGACTAACCCACACAGTCTCTGAAACAACTATATTCTGTGTTGGGATACAGAGTGTGAATCCCTCAAAAGAACTTTCCTTCAGTCTCAAGTTTCTCAGGGAGACAACTCAAGCTTGGCTGCTACAGCTTTACTTGCCAAACTTGACAGGAAGTAAAGAGATCAATGGTCCGAATCACTTCAGAGCAATAACTTTTCACACTCTAGTTGTAGAAGCATGGAGTACATTTAGCAACCTTACTGGTAGGCCATGACACTCTCCTCATTACTGTCCTGTTTCAGCTGATGTTATTGCATCCATTCTGATATTGAAGTACATGGTCAGAATGATCAGGCAGCATGTTCAAAACCAAAGTTTCATTCTTACTACCAGTGACAGTAATCAAACAAGCTATGACGTCTGAAAAAACAGCATTTTTCAGGGATTGGTCTTTATTTCCTTCTTATCAATATCTATGTGTATGACCTGCCCTCCACGATTTTCAGAAAGTTTGCTTATGCAGATGATCTAGCATTGCGGCAATTTTCTGGAAACTGGAAGGACCTAAAGAGGACTTGATTACACTTTCAGTGTATCTCCAGATATGGAGGTACGTTTTAAGCAACTCACTAAGATGATGGCAGCAGACTTTCATTAACTGAGAGGCTAAACATGAGCTAAAAGTCTACAACAACAATAGACTCTTAGCATTTTGTCCAACTCTTTCCTTGGGTTGAAACTGGACAAATTGCTCAAATTTTGTCACCATCTAGTGACATTGCAAAAAAAGACTATCTTTGTGCCTCACACTGCTGAGGCAATTGGTGGGCTTAGGATGGGGTGCTGGTGCCAAAACACTGTGTGCAGCTGACTATTTTTCGTCTACTCAACAACTGAATACTGTGCACCAGTCTTGCTGCAGCACTCACACTTGCCTCATAGATGGTGTCCTGAATGATGCTTGCACATAGTCACTGGATGCCTGCATCCCACTCCAATGGACCACCTATACATATTTTCAGGCATTCAGGCAGCTGAGCTTTGCCAATTAGGAGCAATACTCTCCTTGGCTTACCATGCAGTTTTTGGACCCTGACCATATTCTGTATGGTCTTTTAAGTGGGTCTCCAGATGCTCATTAAGAGAGACTAAGATCTAGATGCCCATCTGTGCCAGCTGCACAGAATCTTTTTGACAACCTTGTTGAACTTGGCATCTTTGCTTCTCAATAGACAAATTATAGATGGAACATGGAGTACTGCGAGAATACATCCAGGCTCCATGCTTTCATACCCATGACCACTACCAGACCAGTTGGAATGAGTTTGCCTTGAACAACTTGGGTTAAGCTCAATTGCCTGCAGACTGTTGTGTTGGGCAATTCCATTCATCCATGCACAAATGGGGTCTTGCTCTTTCACCAAATTGCAAGTGCAGTGCCCCTGAGCAAACTGCAGACCATGTTTTAATAGTGTAGCCCATACGTCAGGCACCACATGGAGCATGAGGTCTGACAGTTTTGGATGATGAAACTTGATGCTGGCTCAAGACCATCACTATCAGCATCTGATCCAGGCAGTACAGCAGCCTGGGGTAATAAAAAGAAAAACCCTCAGTCCCAGTTCTGTTTGTGTCTGACGCACAGTGGATATCTCTCCATATGATAATGAACTGATTAATAGATTTACCAATGTTTTGTTAAGTCATTGCTAGAAGATGCCTGGCATAGATTTCATACTTTGGTTTTTTGGTAATGGGTAGATTATAAAAAAATAAAGAGGTAGTGGTGTTATTTTATTTTAAAATTTGTTGAATTATAATAGAATAACCCAGCTTCAAATTAGGCAGCCAGGGTGGCATACAAAATTTCAAAATAAATAAAAAAAATTATCTTAATAAAATATAAAACATTTTAATGGGATCCTGAAAAGATTGGTGTGCTTGATTTATATCTTGTAAAATTTATTTTTGCAGACTTACTGCAAATGTGATTTATTAAGTTCTATTATACATTTTTTTGTTTAATTTTGTAATGTCAAAAACTAATTCTGATATAAAAGTGAAAATTTTTCACATCAATTACAGTCTACAGCTGTGGGTTTCATGAACAACTTATTTTAGCAATGGAAAAAATTTAAATTTTCCAATTCTATTTATGCTTTCTAAAAATAGACTTATGTGTTATTTTAATAGTGCCTGACTTTTTTATAGATTAGTTGTTGATAAACTTAACATAAATCCTTAAGTAACAAATTTGAAAAGCATTTTAAAACTAGAAAAAAAGGTTTTAGCATTACCTCCAATAATTGTGCGGATTAATGATGCATGACCAGGGCAGTCAACAAGTGTATATTGAAGCTTTTTGTATGAAGTTTCTTTTAAATGCTCAGGCATTTCAACTGAGAAAGATGAAAATCCAAGATCAAGAGTTATTCCTCTTTCTCTAAAATTTTACTATTTGCAAAATATAAAGCTAAAAATTTAAAATTCTTTTTCATTGCAATATAAGAATTCTATTTCTGGAAAACAGAGCATATAAAAGTGCTACAAACAACATTGTTAAACAACAATGAATATGTACAAGAAAACCCATATATTAAAAGTTTAAGTTTCTGATTCATAAAAAAAGCAGTATACTATTTAGATTTTAAATGGCAAAACTTGCTAGAAAATAATTAAAAAACTCATTTGAGATATTACTTGGTTGATTACTGCAATGGTTTTTAATTTTGTACATGGTGCAAGAAGTCTGGGTTTGATTTTCAGTTAGTTAAACTAAGACAATAATAGCCAACAGTTTATCTCAGACAGTACCACATTAAATCACTGTGTTACCCAAAAGCAATATTGTGGAGTTGGACACCTTTGACATAAAAAATGACTACTAAAAGGTGGTGGTTGTGTACTTAAGCAAAAGTAAGCAGAAGTAAAGAGTGTCATAAGTACTTAAGTGCCAGAAAGGTTTTGTGGGTTTCTTCAAAAAGTCATCATAAGCTGTCTGTGTTTGTAAAACTGACCTGGATCCCCCTGCAGTTACTATTGCTTCTTGAAGAAATCCTTTTCCTCTTGGTTTCTTTTTTATTCCATCCTGGAGCGGTAGAGGGGATTCCAGGTTAGTTTCATAAAAAAACTGTTTACAATGACTTCTTGAAAAGACCCAGTTTTGTTCGGTTTGAGAATATTTACATTTTTCATTAACAAACTTGATACTCTTAAACACAAGTAACGAAACAATTAATTTTGTTAGAAACGTATAAATAATATTTCCAACTAAAAATTGCAATAAAAAAAAATTAACAATTTATTTGAGCTATGTAAATGCATGTCCAATTATATTATCATAAGTTCCATATTATATACAAAACTAGCAATCTTACTTGCTCTGAGGATTTTTGTCAAATGCAGCAGTTGATGAGACAGTGCTAAGTGCTTTAGCTAAAGATGTTTTTCCACTATCTACATGGCCAAGCATTCCAATGTTAAAGTTTAATGTTTCCATAATTTAAAGAATACACTAAATATTAATCAAAAATATTAACCACACTTTGAGTGTACCTTGATTTTGAAAAAAATAAACATTAGCAACTATAACAATATCACAGGTGTCCAATAAACTTTTAAAATGGAAGATTAAGCAGGTTTAACATCTATTTAAATGTTTGAACATAAAATAAACTACAAAGGAACTTAACTGCTAAAGTTTTTTCCAAAAGCAAAATAAACAATGGACCAAGATATTAAAAAGTCACAAATCATTAGTAAATGTTATTGACATAATTATAAATACATGTATTGCAATCATAGATTCGTTTCATGAGCCTAAGTAAAAAATTAAAATTACAGTATTAGCTTTGTAGAAACTTACTTTAACTTACTGGGTTAAAAAGATTATCAAATGCTGTCTGGGAAGTGGCTTATGCAAAATTTTGTGATAAGCTAGTGAGAATTGGCCACTGAAAGTACGCGGTATTTTCGAATACAACAGGAGCCACATGAAGACCTTTAAAATATGGTTTAGAGGTGCATAAAGCCGCATGGAGCGGCATAGAAATCTTTAAACTATTTTGTAGAGATGTATGAAGCCACAGATTACAGGAACCGCATAGAAACCTTTAAAAAGTTGCTTAGAGAAGCATGGAGCCGCATGGAGCCGCATGGAGCCGCATGGAGCCGCATGGAGCCGCATGGAGCCGCATGGAGCCGCATGGAGCCACAGTGTTAACTGCAAATACTGTAAGAGCCACATGGAGCCGCATGGAGTCAGAGAGCAAACAGCAAATACTGCAGGAGCCACAGGAAAATCTTAAAAAAATTGTTGAGGGATGCATGAAGTCGCAAGGAGATCTTTAAAATACTTTGTAAAGAAGCATGAAGCCAGATAGGGGAGACCGGGGCTAGTTGAACCACGGGGTTAGTTAAAACATTGCTGCTTTTTTTGCTCCCTCAATATTTTCTAAAATATTTACTGCTACCTAGTGATATATAACATTGATTTACATCCGCCATACTAATTTCAAATGGCTTGGAAGCAAAAACGTAAGTAAGGTGTAAGATTTTAAAAATTTTACAGTTTGAAGTAAAATTAGATTGTCTTAGATAATTTAATGTAGAAATATGCTTGAGAAAGATACGCAAAAGTTATTTACCATATGTTGACAGTAGATATAATGCTACAATATAAAACAGAGCTAGTTAAATTTCTTAGTTATGATTACATGAAAAGTAAAATTGCATTTCTCTGACACTACTGGGGTTAGTTGAAACTTTGCTCAGGGGTTAGTTGAAACATATTTCCCGTAACACTTCTAAGAATAAGTTAATACTTAACAATTGTTTTAAGATGTTCCCAGTAAACATTCATCATCGGGCCAACGTTGGCTTTAGCGCGGCTGGGTTGGGAGAAAGTTGGCAAAATTGCCAACATTTAACCAACAATGCCACTTTCTGCCGATGATTTATTTTTGAGTTCTGGTTTGTTCTATTTGTTGCGTTAAGTACTAAAGTGGAAAAAAATTAAACTTACGCCGAAAAAAGCTTTTTTGTCACTATTTCTTTGCTTAGTAAAATTCGTGTTCACAGCTGCTGGTAATGTGTTGGGCCAACGTTGAAGGCAGCATTGGCTGTCTCTCCTGTGACTAAGTTGGTGATACGCTGGTGAGAAGTTGGCCAAAATTTTTTATTCAAAGACATTACCAGTTGTTCGTGTTAAATATTGATGCAAGCTTTTTACAAAACAGCGACAATAAGTAATGTACTTCTGCTACAGTTCTTTGCTTGATGAAATTTCAATTGTTTTAATTGTTAATTTTATTTGAGCGGCATGAGCCCGGTGCGTGTTGCGCAATGCTCCATTTGATATGTGCATAATTTTATTTGAAATAATTAAAATTTTTATTAATGATTTGTTTTTTAAGCGTTTCTATTTGCTGAATTAAAAATAGTTCTTAGTTAATCACTTATGCTGGCGTGGGCGTCCGCTGGGAAGCAAAGCGGGCATATGCTCCCTGGAAATTGACTTTTTATTAAGAAATACGTTAATTTCACTATATAAACTGCATTTTTGCAAAATTCTGCCCCTCCCAGAAGTTTTACCCCCCCCTGGAAATTGGTTACGGGACGCCCATGTATGCTACCTTCATCAACAACGTCAATCGTCGCTCAAACAACGTCAACGAACACGCAATCAACGCACTCGAAAGATGAAGGACGAAGACGAATATAACAACTACATCGCTAATAAAACCACAAATAAAAGATTTCTATGCTGTCTCCATAAATATATGAATTTCAACTGAAATCATTCGGGAGGCAACTTCAAACTGTTCTATTGTCAACTGCCGGACGCGTTCTATCATTTATATGCAACGTAACGAGGAACCGTCACCTAACCAGCACGAAGCCAAGTGAAACAGTCCAACGGTTTGTTAGTTAAGTTTGCTACAGCGGTAATGATGCATGGTGGTACAATTGTTCAAAATAGTAGAATCCACCTCACAGAACTCTGGGCCAATATTTCTAAAGATGGCAGTTAGCGTTTTGCCAACGTTGGTAAGACTACTGAAGTAGTTGGGCAGCTGCAGTAGCATGCGCTGGTCACTCATAATTAGCCAACTCTCTACAGCGTCTGGAATTTCAATGTTGGCTAAACGCTGGCAAAGCGCAGTGTTGGCGGAAAATGTGATTTTGGTGCACTCGACTCTGGGTCAACATTGGACACCATCATCTTGCCAACATTTCTGCTGCTGGAAAACTGCCTTTCGCCAACGTTGGCTAGATGAAAAATGTTCACGGGGGTTATTTTTCATATCAGTTTAATCATTGCTATTTAGCATTCGTATCTTTATATTTTTTTGTTCATGTCAGTTAATTGTAATTATTTTATTATATTTAGTAAGTAATGGGTGTATTTCTTTGCTGAAAGTATGCGTCAGTCCAAACGTAAAACTCAACGGGGATTGACAACAAAAAATGTCATGCAAAAAGCCATGAAAGAGGTGCTGATTGATAAAAAGTTTTGCCGTACAGTGGCAAATAAATATGATATTTCACATGTGACTTTGCGAAGATACTATTTGAATTATCGCAAAGAAGCCGCTATCGTGAAAGATGATGATATAACAGAAGTATCGTTGAGAAAATATGAATATTTTAATAATCGGTCAGTATTTAATATTAGCCAAGAACTTCTTCTTGTGGAATATTTGCTTAAAGCATTCGCTTTATATTACGGACTTTCCACCAATTAAGTCAAATCTTTAGCATATGAATATGCTGCTAAAATTGGCTTGAAAATTTCAAACTCATGGGTTGCAGCAAAAAAGGCTGGAAGCGATTGGCTCTCTGGTTTTATGAAACGCCATCCCAACTTAACGTTGAGGACGCCAGAAAGCACATCACTTAGTTGTGCTACTAGTTTCAACAGACATATGTGTTTTTTATGACAAATATGAATCGGTTTTGCAAAGGGATGGATTTACACCAGACACGATTTGGAACGTTGATAAGACTGGGTGCACCATAGTACAGAAACCAAGAAAAATTATTGCTGCAACCGGTGTTAAGCAAGTCGGTGCTGTTGTTTCGACAGAGAGAGGTCAACTTCTTACACTTTGTGGTGCTGTTAGTGCAACTGGAAACATGATCCCACCTATGCTTATATTTCCCAGAGTACACTGTAAAAAACATTTTGTCAAGGGTACTCCAACTAGTTCCATTGTAAGAGCTCATCCGAGTGGCTGGAGGACTTCGGAAAACTTTTTTCCTGGATGAAACATTTTGTGTCACATGTTAGACCGAGTTAATAAAGATAAAGTGCTGTTGCTATTGG
The DNA here is from genome assembly GCA_963680785.1 of Diplosoma virens. Classification (NCBI taxonomy): domain Eukaryota; kingdom Metazoa; phylum Chordata; class Ascidiacea; order Aplousobranchia; family Didemnidae; genus Diplosoma; species Diplosoma virens. The sequence continues at coordinate 32,028,801 of OY796886.1, forward strand.
ACAACCACCACAGCCATGCAGGGCTGCGAACTCGAAGCATTTTTAATCGAGTTCAAGTTCGAGTTCGAGTTCACAAAAAAATTGCAAGTCCGAGTTCGAGTTCGAGTTCTTTAAATTTCAATTTTTTGAGTTCGAGTTTGAGTTCACAAAATAGAGTTGAAAAAATACATTCGGAATAGAGTTAAGAGGATAATTCAATCGCGAAAAACTGAGCACATGTTAAAAATTGCTTTGTCATCAATGTTACCAATTTTAATCTATTATTAAACAAAATAAAAGAGGGTAGCAAATTATAATTGGGCACCATCGCTGAGAAATATTATAGTCAAATTTACTCATTAAATGAACTCAAACTCCACAAACTTTTTTCGAGTTCGAGTTCAAGTTCGAGTTCAGAAATTTTTATTGTTCGAGTTCGAGTTCGGCCAAAATTGCCGAGTTCTTTGAGTTCGAGTTCGAGTTCGAGTTCGAGTTCGCAGCCCTGCAGCCATGTCACTTTGGAAACTATTGACTATGCTAAAGAGCATGGTATCGTCTTGCTTTCATTTCCACCCCATTGCTCCCATAAACTGCAGCCACTTGATAGGGCAGTTTATGAACCTTTCAAGCGTTATTACAATAGCGCTTGTGATTGTTGGACAAAAGAAAATAGAGGAAAAGCAATGACTATTTATGACATTCCTGATATGGTTGGAAGGGCTTTTCTTAAAGGATTCACACCCGTTGATATTCAATCAGGCTTCAAAGTGGCTAGAATTTTTTCCTTTGACCGTGACATCTTTAATGATTTAGAATTCTTGCCATCAGATGTTACTGATAGGTTTGTTCCTAATGCAGGTACTGACAATCTTACCCAATCAAAACACCAAAAATTATTCAACAAGCAGCCTCAAATTTTGGAAAGACCTTCATCATCTAAAAAATCAATCTCTTTTAAATGTGACTACTAAAAACATTTGACCATTCACCAAAGCAGCTCCAAGAAAAAGGAAGAGCTGTACAAATAGAGGGAAAACTAGAATTCTAGCTGACATTCCTGAAAAAAATCAAATTATAACAAACGTTGAAAAAAAGAAAACCACCCAAAAATCTGTAAACGCATAATAACTGCGTCGATTGAGTCTGGCTCTGAAGAAGCATCATCACTACTTTTATCAGAAGAAGAGAATTGTTTGGATAATAGCACAACCGAGGACGAAGAATTGTCAAAGGTCACCAAACCTAGCGAAATCAAAGAAGAAGAATTTGCCCTGGTTCGATTGTGTGCAAAAAAAGTGTACGATATTATGTTGGACAAGTGATTAATGTTTTTGAAGATGGTGATGTAACTTTCAGATTTTTAAAGCGATCCTATCACTCTGCATTGGTTAGTGAACGTCCCACCTTTATTTTTCCAGAAGACACTAATGATGCATCGGAATTCACACACAATTTAGAAGACATTGTCTTTAAACTGCCAGTTAGTTCCATTGAGAAAAGGGAGAACCAAACGTTGTGGGCAGAAGTTTGACTTTTCCGTTGATTTATCAAGTTACAACCCTCAATAGGTTGATTTACACCATAATAAAAGATTTTTAAATTCTGCATACGGACAAATAATTTGTGTTTCAACTAACCCCATGCCGTGTTTCAACAAGCCCCGCATAAGGGGTTAGTTGGAACAAATAACGTACATTTATTTGAATGTAATTTATAAATAAATTTCTTACAATTTTTGGTCAATTTTTTGTGATAAATTGTGCAATATAATAGTCATTATGCCAAACTGGCTTAAAATCTTTCTCATCAATTTCAAACCCTAAAATTTTAATTTTTCTAAATTTTGTTCTAACTAACCCCGGTCTCTCCTAAAGTAACCTAGTAAACTTGAATATTGCAGGAGCCACATGAAGGCGAGCCTCCGACTCCATCCTAAAACGTGCGACTCCAGCGACTCCGATTTCACAACATTTGAAGCCTAATTTAGTGCAAATCGGAGTCTACAAAAGCAATAAGAACTCCGACTCCCAACTCCACCGAATTTAAAAAACCGACTCCTTCTTGCAACTCCGACTGCATCAAATCAAAAGAAATTACTCCAACTCCGCTTTAAAACATGCGACTCCGGGGACTCCGACCTTACAACCCTGCTTATAACTATGTTGTTGAGTCGGAGTTGCCAAAGCCGCATATTTTAACGTGGAATCGGACTCCTTTTTTTACATGTGCTGAAGATGGAGTTGCATTATTAGATCTCGTGAGTCGGAATCAAAAGGCTTTAAATTCATTGAGTCGGAAAATAATTTTTTTGACTCCAAAATCGTGGCTTAACCAATGCCTACAAAAATACATACCTCCAAGTACTCTTTCAACATCAAAAATCTTTAACAAAAATCACAAAAAAGTTTCCCAAGTTAAAATATTGATTCTCGCCCAATAGGCTTAAATTACCAAGTTTTTAAAATTTGCTTTTCCATTGCTAGGCATGCCAGTTAAACGATGGAATTTTCGGCGTGTCAAGCGGAATGATTGCATTGCTTTAAAGAATAAATTTGAAAAGACTTCACCTGATGTGAAAACGCCATCAAAAACTTTTTCAATGCCATCAGAAAGCAGCCAAAAAAATTATTCCACGCGGGAACGCAAATTATTTTAAAGCTAAAAAGAAGGACAGTGTTGTAATCGTTGCTCTGATAGCTGCTAATGACAGCCTAGCATTGCGGCCTTACCTGAAAGCTGCTGAGACTTTTTTTTTATTTATCTCTATATTTATCCTCCTGACTCGCAGGAAAGCGACGGAGGCGCTGATACATAGGGTAAGCAATTACCCCGACCTGCTTCCGGAGATACCAAAGTATTGCTGTCCGCTTGTAATTTTAATAGAGATTTAATAGAGATTTAATAGAGACTTCTTCCAGATAAGCACATGGTTAGAATGATTATGGAACTTGCCCAAAACCAAAATTTCACTCTTACTACTGATAACAAACAAAGCAAACTCCAGTGTCTGACAAGCGGCGTTCCTTAAGGATCGGTCTTGTCTCATTTCAAAAAGTTTATCTGTGCTGATTATATGGCGTTGCTGCACTATCTCGAAACTGGAGAGACTTAAAGTGGATTTAAAATCAAGACATGATCAGACTTTCACCCTTTCTCCAGATTCGAAAGATGAAACTCAGTCACTCAAAGACGGTGACGGCAGCTTTCATTTTAACAGCAAAGGCGAAACCTGTTCGAAAAGTTTACAACACAATGAACTTTTACCATTCTGTTCAATATCTTGGAGTAAAACTGGACAAATCACTCCCGCTTCGCCACCGCTTGTGTTGTTGAGCAAAAAAATTTTCCCGCGTCAGCTGTTGCTTTATCTTTGGTCTACTCGACAGCTAAATACACTTGGAAACGCACATGCTCGCGTCATGAATTGTGTCTTAAATGAGTCCTGAACATTGTCACTGGATGCCTGCATCCCACTCCGACAGACCTCATACCAATTTTTTCAGGCATCCAGCGAGCTGAATTTTGCCAACTAAAAGTAGAACTCACATTGATTATACAGTGGAACTCTATGGATCATGATACTATCTACTGCCAGCAATTCATCCAACTTGCTTTTAGAGATGCCAAAATATTACTGTCCGGTTAAAATTTTTTAATTATTTAAAATTTTTTTTTGTGATGTGACTAAAATTTAAAATAAAAACAATCCCGCAAAGTATCTTTCCACAAGGAAACAACAGAATCACGCGAGTAGACTTTGAACCACAATTGTGTCAATTGCTTCAATTATAATGCGAAAACATGTAACCTAAAATTCCATAAAACAGTAATGACTACAATTAAAAACATCATGATATAACGCCTTTCAAAATGCAAAATTTTGTTATTAAAAGTATAAAATGCAAAATATTTGAATATTGATAAAAGAAGACGAATAATTTGTCGAGCACCTTCTACACAGTGTCCAGGCTTGTAATAAAGAATGCATTGGCTCAATAAGCCTTTTTCCAGTCACCAAGTTGACACGGCAACTGTTGCTAACCATTCCAAGCTTTGGCTTTATGTACTTTGTTGTAACAGCCAAGTAATGAAGCGGATAGCGTATTTTGGTGATTTAAACTTGAGTTGGGATTTTAAAATTACCATAGTTTAAATTTTGCAATTTGTTTGCTATGTAAATGAAAACTAAGTTTTTGCAATTATTAGGCTAGACTTGGCATGTAGAATCATATGCAATTATTAGGCTAGACTTTGAATATAGTCAAGCGGAGTTGTACATCCCGATATCTAAAATTCCTAATTTTAACAAGCAACTCTATAAGATAAACGCTACAAAAAGCTATACTTTATCACAGGACTTCTTAAACTGTGGGTCGCGTAAAAAAATTTTGGGGTCGCAAAACAAATTGGCTATTTGTGCTTTTGAAATTGTTCTTTTTTGCAATAATATTTATTGATAATCAGAAACTAGAAAAGGTAAAGTGTCATTACCAGGGCTGCGGAATCGGAATCGGAGTCGGACGGAGTCGGTCGGAGTCGGAGGTCTTGGGAAGCAGTCGGAGTCAGAATTGGAGTCAGAGTCGGAATCGGATTGTTAAGAGTACTAGGAGTCGGAGTCGGAATATTTTATCCAACTCCGACTCCTGATGTCCAATTTCTTTACATATTACTGATGTTAACAGCGCAGCTTACGCGGCTGCACGTGGCAATGGAGTGCAGTGCAATAACCTTTTTAAGAGAATCTTGCCGCGTATCGCGCGACACAGCGTGCAACTCATAAAAAGTTACATTTAAATTTTAAACAAATAGTATTTCGCGTACTGCTATGCTTGGGCAGCATATGTAGTTGCTTCCCTTGCTTCAATCCAATGACAGGAAGCAAATGCCAGGTGTATAATCAATTACTACTTTTTATTGTACAGTGGTACCTTGACATACGAATTTAATTGGTTCCGTGACCGAGCTCGTACCTCAATTTGCTCGTATGACAAAGCAAATTTTCTCATTAAAATTAATGTAAATCCATTATCGGTTTCATTCCCCAAATCGTCCCCCCTTTTTATATTTCTGAGGTATCTTTAAATAAGTACTTTCTCCAACAAAAGCGAGTGTTGAACGTTTGTTTTCATCACTAAGGCTCATCAGAACAGACCAAAGGGCTGTAATGAACGAGAAACTCACAGAAGCAATTTTATTTTTACGAGCAAATTATTAAATTAAAATTTGTGAAAATTAAAACTTACTCTTTTTGCTCAATTCTTTCAAAAAATATCAACCAAAAGTTTAAAACCAAGTAAATTTTTTAATAATTTCCTAATATGAATGTCCATGAACGGCAAGGAGCCTGCATGTTAGTCTTGTACAAAATTACAATTATTAAATTATCCATGAGATAGAAACTACAGGCCTCCTTTTATTTTGTTTACAAGATTCGACAAAATTCACATATTTATTCTTATCTACTATCAATATAACCATGAATTATTGGGAATAAAATGGACTCCATGCCATCAAACTAATGGCTGAAGTTTATTTGAGAGAAATAAGGATGAACTTATTATTGGTATGGAAATGGCAACATTTTTTCTAGAGTTTCTTTATATGCAGTGGATAATTCAGAAAAATTCTGAAATTAGTCGCATTTTATTGTTTTTCTTGTAGTCTATAATTGTGGGTTCTAAATTTTTAATTCTTTTACATATAGTTTTTTGTTCCTTTCGTTTTCAAATTTTCATTGTCAATAAATTTCACAGTTATTACCAACATTTGTAAAAATTTTTACAATTATAAAATTTTCTTATTTACGTTTTAACCTCATTAGCTACTAATAGAAACAAAACTACGGCACCTAAAACAAGAAGCACCAGCCTCGAGTTTTGCTCTTGTTAAAGCTCGTCAGTGATGCGTACCTTGTTGAGTTTCGAACCGACTCCATGCAGTCACAGGAGACAACACACCAGGAGACAACACTCAGGGTCCAGTCCTACACCCAGAGCCTACACAAGTCATTATTTGTTTTGACATCGAGGTTTGTTGTGGGTTCGATTTACCATGGGAAAAATAATAACTGTAAAATAGACTAGAGATAACATCATGCTTATCCATAAAATACTTTGGTGTTCAGAAAATGTAATGAGCATTAAGTATAGAATACATATTTAGTTTCAAGTTATGATGTATGCCATTTCGAGTTAGTTTTCCAAATGTGATTCGTATTAATGTTTCATTCAAACACAGTAAGAATTATATTTAATGGGTTGTGTATATGATATAATTATATGTATATACCTACTTATCAAAACATAAATATAACAAAAAAAAATATGTCGTATTAAAATAGTTCCAACAGACTGTTTCGCCTATGAGGCTCATCAGGGAACACAACAATTAAAAAAGAACAATATTATTTACGTTGAAAGAAATAAAATAAGCAAAAAGTAAAAGTTAAAATAAATTTTTACGCTTTAGATGAAAACTCGCATCATAGAAAAATAAGGCTACCAAAAGCTTGCGTTTAAACGATTTATGTTACTAAAGTTAGTGATTAATTATTAAAGAATTACTTTGTCACGAGATATTAATAGAAAACATGCTGTAATCCTGCGCATAGATGTATTAAACTTGGCCAAGCTGTCGAAAAGATTGAAGTGTACAAAAGTTTATGGATCATTAGTTAGGAGCAAGTGTTATCAAAAAATTCTTTTATACGGTATATAACATTAGTATGGATCATTATTCATTAGTTAAGAGAGAGTGTTATAAAAACATTTTTTTATAAAAAGATTCTTTAATAACACTCTCTTTTAACTAATGATCCATAAACTTTTCTACGCTTTAATCTTTTCGGCAGCTTGGCTAAGTTTAAGAATACATCTATGCATTACAGAATGTTTTCTTTTAATAACTCATAACAAAAGTAATTATTTGCTATTCAATCACTAACTTTGCGTTGTTTTTCTAAGATGCGAGTTTTCATCCGAAGGGTAAAATTTTATTTTAACTGTGTCCCCTGATGAGCCTTACTGGTGAAACAGACTGTTGGGACTATTTTAATAAAATGTCTTTTTAATATTTGTGTTTCGATAATCAGGAATAATCGCTCTGACTATGAAGTCATTGAGCACTCTTCTGAAGAGCAGCAGCAATTTGCAGTTAGATATGTATATACACTCATATACATAATTTTCTAAAATAAACATCTTTTTATGTATTTGAAAAACCTGACTTATTTTGTGCAACTGTCAACTCAAAAGGATGATTTTTGTTTAGTTAAATCTAATTTAAGATAAATAATTTGCCCTTACTGGGGAATCGGAGTCGGAGTCAAAGTTGAAGTCGGGAGTCGGAGTCGGATCTTAACCTACCAACTCCGCAACCCTGGTCATTACAGTACACCATTGTTGCGTTATAAAGTAGTAAGGTGGCGTGATCAGAAGGTGAGTCGTGTGGCGTAATGAAGAGAACAACAAGAAACAAAAGCAAAAAAAATTAACTTACTGACTCTAACGACAAGATTGATTTTTATAGATGAATGCAAAAAAATTAAATTATTTATTTGTCTTGATGAAGTAGCAGTGAAAGAATATACAGTAATTTTTCCATCCTATTAAATATGCTTGATAATATTTATTAAATAAAGTCTGCTTTTGTAATTTTGTTAATTCGCTTTAGATTACTATTTCCATTTTTTGTTGTAATTACATAGTTTTTTATGCACACGCATAGTTTTCCATGGGAAAAAATTAACGTAAAATTAGCCAGCATTTATTGGGGTCGTACAAAAATTTATTTTTTAAAATGGGGTCGCAGAACAAAAAAGTTTGAGAAGCCCTGCTTTATCAGAAGGCAATGAGTAAATATTTATAATAAGCTATCTTTATTTTTCCCAAGTAATTGAATGGATAAAAGTGTCAAAACATATTAACAAAAGTTAACTAAAATTTATTATGTCATGCAACTTGACTGCAATAATATTAGAGATACCAAAGCTTACTGTATAAGAATACTTATAATCACTAAAAGCAAACTAGGTTCAACTATATAATTTAAAACAAGAATTGTAATTATTCTACTTACTTCTACAAAAAATGTTGACACAGACAGATAAATAATTAATATTTGTAAAATACATAACAATTGCTTCATTTTTTATTAACCAAATATTAAAAAAAATTATAATGCAAACTTTGCGGACGTTCATTTTCTTTGTATTATAATTTTTTAAAAATTTGGCTAATAAAAATAAGACAAATATTAAATCCAATCTAGCTGCTTCTTGCAATTGTTATGTGGTTAAAAAAAAAACCTTTTCGCCGAAACTTTATTTGTAAATTGAATTAACAAACCCGCTTACCTTGATAAGTTACAAAATAGTTTGGTTGTCTACCTAATTTCGGCTTTAAATTTAATTCATGCAACATTGGACTTAAATACATAAGACTTGAAATTGATATTTATATGGACGTTTTTGCGTCTGAGATAAATAAATAAATAAAAATAAATTTTAGAAGAAAAATGACCGCGAGTTACAGTGTGAAAGATATTCAGAAAAATTTTTTGAATAAATAACTATAGTATCTGACTACATGCAAACTTTAGCCTAATAATTGCAAAAGCTTAGTTTTCATTACATAGCAAACAAATTGTAAAATTTAAACTAATTTTAAAATCCCAACTCAAATTTAAATCACCAAAATACGCTATTCACTTCATTACTTGGCTGTTAAAACAAACTACATAAAGCCAAAGCTTGAAATGGTTAGCAGCAGTTGCCGTGTTTCATAGGTGGCTGGAAAAAGGCTTATTGATCTCTGACTAATAGCAAATTTAAACAGAGCCAAGACGCCCGAATGGTTAAAACAACTAGAATAAAAAACACAGTTGTTTTAAATCTTACGCATAAGCATATATTTCTAAGCTTGAATTAACTAAAAAACGTCAACATATCTAAATAGAAAATAATTACAAGTTAATAGAAAATAACATAAGTGCACAGAACTCACTAAATAAAACGAGGCAACTACTTTCATTGTTTGCACCGAACAGTTTGCAAGTTTCCGAATAATGCAGATGTTACCTCTAGCAAACAACGTGATTACGTAACAAACAACTAGTGAACTAGACCGCGAGCAAGTACTCAACATTAAGTACTTCAACAACCTACAAATAACCTATTTCTACTAAAAAATTATGAAATATTTGACAACACTTGTGGGCTTTGCCCACATCGCTACAATGTCTCGAGTTGAACTCGAGACGCTGAGGTCCGAGACCGCAACCGAGACGAGACTGAGACATGACCGAGACTTCGAAAAACGTGTCTCGAGGCGTATCTCGAGATCAAGGCACGACTCGAGACATTCACCTCTGATACCTTAGAATTCTAATAGCTTTCAAAGACTCTCGGCCAATGAGAGATCTCTTCCTTACTTTCAATTCATTTCGACTCGCTTCTTCTTTATTTTGAGGATTTCTTCTGAAGAGCGGAAACGATAAGTTTTGGAAATCATTTCAATTCTACTTATTATTTTGAATAGATTAGTTAAAATTTTGTCTAATACGCAAAAATATGCGTTTTTCAAAAGTGCCTTTTAATCCAAACAAGTTTCCTTTTCCTAAATTTTGCTCCTCCCGTCAAAAAAATTTCCGGCGTCCCTGGAAATCACAACTTATTTTTTAATTTTCACCAAGTTTTTTAGTAAAAATTTTCTACAAGGCATTTTGGTTTTGCATTTCAAAAAATAATAAATCTTTAATAACTAATTGTTTTTATCGGACAAAAAATAAAACTGTTGAAGAATGATTGATTGATCAATTGATCCTAAAAGTAATTTGTTAGCTAATACAAAATTATAAAAATCTCTCCGGTCTTGATCATTAGAAAGTTTTACGTAAGATATGATTTTAAATGCAGCTTTATATTGGATATTTTAGATTTAAAAAAATTTTCAATTACGGGTCTGATGTTCTAAAATTCCAAATTGAAATGAAAAACTACATATTCAATATTTAATGCAAATAGTGGTACAAAATGTTTTTGACTGGTAATTGCAGATCTTGCCAAATTAGTACGTTAGTAAATAAAAATATCATGTCACCATAATTTTCTCTCAAAGTTTTAAAAATCGAAAAATAAATTCATCATAATTGATTGGTATTAAAGCTGCTTGCTTAGCAGGAAATTAGTTTTTTATCTTTTTTTAAAAGTTGTTAAAATTACTTGGTTAGTTTGATTAGACAATTGTCAGTGTGTCTTTTAGATGTTTAAATTGAAACTATATTATTTAAACGGCTTAGTACAAAATTTTCCTGAAAATCGCATTAGCTTAAATAGCATGAAGACATTTTCAAAAAATTTGTAACCCATGTTTTTGAATTTAATAAGCTTACTCTGGTTTTGTAATTCAGCCCTATTTTTGTATATTGTAAATGTATTTTAAAAACTAGCTAGTAAAACTTAGCTGAAAAAATTAAAAAATTTGAAAAAAATTAAAAATTTATTTGAAATGAAAAAATGAAAATCAGTCATAATTTGCCATAAACCCAACCCAAGCGCAAAAGTTAAACATAGATTTAGTATATTGTAAAGTATTCGTTTATTAAAAAGAGTCAGAAAGCGAAATTTTGTTTCACTTATATTTCGCTTTTTGACTGCTCTTTGCTCTGCCGCGGGACAATTCCCTCTTTTTTCTCGCGTTTCACCTCTTGTACATTGTTGCCAAATTTGGCAGACCTTTGAGATAGTGGATAACGTGCAGCAATATCCACTTTGCTAGTGTTTTATTAATCGCATTTTATTAATATATCTTTATTAATTCACTTTATTTTATGTTTTCTTGTTATATTATTTTACTGTATTTTCAATGCACCACCTGATGATCCTTGCGGTGAAACAGACTGTAGTGGTTTTAACCTTTTTGTAGTAGTAGTCGTCGTTCGAAGGGCATCCACTACAGGGCCGGTCAGACACAAACAGGACTGGGGCCGAGGGTTTATTTTTTTACTACCCCAGACTGCTGTACTGCCTGAATCAGATGCTGGCAGTGGTGTTATTAAGCCAGCATCGAGTTTCGTCATCCAAAACCGTCATATCTCGTGCTTCATGTGGTGCCCAATGTATAGCGCACGCTGTTAGTACATGGTCTGCGGTTTGCTCAGAGGCGCCACACTCGCAATTCGGTGAAGGAGCGAGACCCCATTTGTGCATGGACGAATGGAATCGCCCAACACCAGTCCGCAGGCGGTTGAGCTTAACCCAAGATACTTGGGGTAAGCCCATCCCAACAGGCCTCAAGTCTAGCAACCTACAACAAGTCTAGCAAGGTTGTCCAAGAGATTCCGCGCAGCTGGCACAAACCGGTGTCTGGATCTTAGTTTCACTTGGCGAGTATCTGAGGACCCACTTAAGAAACCATATAAGATATAATCGGGGTCCAGAGATCCACGGTAAGCCAAGGAGAGTGTCGCTCCCAGTCGGCGAAGCTTAGTTGGCTGGATGCCTCAGAGTATAGGTAGGTGGTCCGTTGGAGTAAGACGCAGGCATCCAGTAACTATGCGCAAGGCGTCGTTCAAGACACTGTCAATGAGGCGAGTGTGAGCACTGCAACATCAGACTGGCGCACAGTGCTCAGCTGCTGAGTAGACTAGAGATAAGGTGGCTATGCGTAGTGTTTTAGCACCAGCACCCCATCCCGAGCCCACGAGTCGCCTCAGCAGTGTGACGCGCGATGATAGTTTTTTGCGCAATGCCACTAAATGGTGACGAAACGTGAGCGATCTGTCCAGTTTTACCCCAAGATAAGTAGGGGTTGAACAGATCGGTAAAAGTTTACCGTTGTTGTAGACCTTTAGCTCACGTTTGGCCTCTCGGTTATTTAAATGAAAGGCTGCCGTCACCGTCTTAGTGTGACTGAGCTTCAACCTCCAAGTCTGGAGATACGCTGACAGTGTAGACATGTCTTGGATTAAGTCCCCTCCAAGTCCTTCCAGTTTCCAGAAGAATGCAACAATGCTAAATCATCAACATAAGCAAACTTTCTGAAAATCATGGAAGAAAGATCGCATGTTTAGATGTTAAATAGGAGGTGAGCCAAGACCGATCCCTGAGGAACACCGTCTTAAAAACGGCGTTCCTCAGGGATCGGTCTTGGCTCACCTCCTATTTAACATCTATACGTATGATCTTCCTTCCATGATTTCCAGAAAGTTTGCTTATGCGGGAAGTAGTCTTAGCAGCTTGCAGGTAAGGCCACGGTGCCAAACAGTATCATAAGCAGCTGTCAGATTGATAAATACGGCACTGGCCTTCTTTTTAGCCTCAAAAAAATCCTCGATGTTCTGGGTTAGCAGAACAACTTGATCTATGATTGACTTCCCGCGTCGGAACCCAGTCTGCTCTTTAGGGAGCAGTGAATTGATTAATGGTTTAACGCGGGCGTAGATTACTACCACCGGTGACAGCAAGCAAAGCAGGCTACACCGTCTTAAAAACGGCGTTCCTCAGGGATCGGTCTTGGCTCACCTCCTATTTAACATCTATACGTATGATCTTCCTTCCATGATTTCCAGAAAGTTTGCTTATGTTGATGATTTAGCATTGTTGCATTCTTCTGGAAACTGGAAGGACTTGGAGGGGACCTTAAGCCAAGACATGTCTACACTCTCAGCGTATCTCCAGACTTGGAGGTTGAAGCTCAGTCACACTAAGACGGTGACGGCAGCCTTTCACTCAAATAACCGAGAGGCTAAACGTGAGCTAAAGGTCTACAACAACGGTAAACTTTTACCGATCTGTTCAACCCCTACTTATCTTGGGGTAAAACTGGACAGATCGCTCACGTTTCGTCACCATTTAGTGGCATTGCGCAAAAAACTATCATCGCGCGTCACACTGCTGAGGCGACTCGTGGGCTCGGGATGGGGTGCTGGTGCTAAAACACTACGCATAGCCACCTTATCTCTAGTCTACTCAGCAGCTGAGTACTGTGCGCCAGTCTGATGTTGCAGTGCTCACACTCGCCTCATTGACAGTGTCTTGAACGACGCCTTGCGCATAGTTACTGGATGCCTGTGTCCCACTCCAACGGACCACATACCCATACTCTCAGGCATCCAGCCAGCTGAGCTTCGCCGACTGGGAGCGACACTCTCCTTGGCTTACCGTGGATCTCTGGACCCAGATCATATCTTGTATGGTCTCTTAAGTGGGTCCTCAGATACTCGCCAAGTGAAACTAAGATCCAGACGCCCGTTTGTGCCAGGTGCGCGGAATCTCTTGGACAACCTTGCTAGACTTGGCATCCGCGCCTCTGAATGGACAAATCACAAATGGAACGCGGAGTACTGTGAAAATGCTTCCAGGCTCCGTGCTTTTGTGCCCGAGACCAGTTCCAGGCCTGTTGGGATGGGCTTACCCCGAGTAGCTTGGGTTAAGCTCAACCGCCTGCGGACTGGTGTCGGGCGATTCCATTCGTCCATGCACAAATGGGGTCTCGCTCCTTTACCGAATTGCGAGTGTGGCGCCTCTGAGCAAACCGCAGACCTTGTACTAACAGCGTGCGCTATACATTGGGCACCACATGGAGCACGAGATATGGCGGTTTTGGATGACGAAACTCGATGCTAGCTTAATGACATCACTGCCAGCATCTGATCCAGGCAGTGCAGCAGTCTCGGGTAGTAAAAGGATAAACCCTCGGCCCCAGTCCTGTTTGTGTCTGGCCTGTAGTGGATGCCCTTCAAACGACGACGACGACGACGGCGGGCGTAGATAAGCCTCTCGAGGATCTTGTATAGGGGAGCCACAGAGCAGAGATATAGGTCGATAACTTTTTGGGTCCCCCACGGCCTTTGCTGGTTTTGGGATCGCGACTACAAGCGCTCTTCTCCAGATCTTGGGAATTTTGAATCGGCGCAAACAGGAAGAAAGGAAGTTACGTAACCAGGACTTCAAAGCAGCTCCAGCATAGATTATAAGCTTGGGGAAGATAAAATCAGGTCCTGGAGCTTTACCTGATTTTAAATGTTGGAGGGCAGCAGCAAATTCTCTCTGTGAAAAATTGTCAGAGATATTTACTACGTCTGGTGTTGTGGCCCTCCAAAGGTCAGACACTTCTTGAGAGACAAGTCGAGATGACTTGCGGTCAACAGCCTCGTATTTCCCATTTCTAACCAGCTGAGATGCGATAGCATCAGCGAAACGGGACAGTGACGAGGAGAGTGTCGTGACCTACCAGTAGGGTTGTTCAAAATAATCCACGCTTTTCGACTAGAGTGTGAAAAGTCAATGCTCCGAACTGCTTCGGACCATCGATTCCTCCGCTTTCTGTCAAGCTTGGCAAGCAGAGCTGTAGCAGCCAAACTTGAGTCGTCTCCCTGAGGAGACTGCAGGAAGGTTTTATAGAGGGATTCACACTCTGCATCCCAACACGGAATATAGTTATTTCGATACCCGCGTGCGATAGTCTTTTGTTGTAGTGTTTTAATTTAAATACAGGCTATATATGTCTGTGTGTGAGTATTTGTCTATACATAAAATAACAATTATAAATAATTAAAAAAATAAAAAATAAATAAAATAATAGTAGAAAACACGTTTACAAATGAATTTTGGAAAAAAAAAAATAAATAAAATTTTTATAAGACCAGCAAATCAGCAAAATAAACAAATTAAACAAAATTATTGCTAAATATTACTAAATAGTAACTGCTTTAAAATTTATAATTACGATTTCATAAATAAAAAATTAATTGTAATGATAAAGCAAAGATAGAAGTAAAAAAGATTCCATTGGATTTAGTGATTGTTTTAACCCCTTAGCTGTTGAATATTGCTGTCAAAAGCGTGTATAACAGTGTGGAAAGTTTTATTAGAAATTCACCATTCTCAAAGTTATGTATTTTTCTTATCTATATTACTTATTTTACTTGCTATTTTATTTAAATTTCTATATTATATAGTGATTCAAGTGTATAGTGATTGATGATATAGTGATTCAAATATAATCAAATTGTTTAGGATTCAAGTGTGCTACGTCGTAATTTGTTAAACAAAAAAGGAAAAAAAATGAAAAAAATGAAGATCATTTATTCAAAAAAATTTTGACAAATAAGTTTATGTTACAGACTTTGTTCGGGAAATCTAAAGGACCAGTTGAGCTAGGTAACCCGAATACCTGCGCTGAAACAAAGGTGTGTCTAAATTTTATTTTATTCCGGCTCAAGAAGTAGTCTTGCTATGAGCCTGAAGCTTTTATACAGTTGGTTTAACGAAAGCTCGGATTGGTTTCGTTGAAGACTCTTTTTCACAACAAACAGAGACCACTGTTTCTAATAAGAACGAATGTACGACAAAAATCACGACAGACGAAATTCTATTCTACGCTTTGCCAAACTGCAAAGCGAAATTAACACTATAACTTGATTCAATCAACACAAATAATTCTACCTCTGTAGAACACAACTTCCAAACACTGGCGCAAAATAGATTCAACACTCACCCCAAATTCTACCTCCTCTCAAGGCAACACTTTTTCGCTTTAGGCGTCTCTCTCTCGCCGTCTATCGTCGTCTATATGTGTCTCGCTACGCAATGCCTTTATGTAGACAAAAGTCAGTGCCGACGAAAATTCTAGTATACGCGGGGTTTAACTAGGACTACCTAGAGAGATCGCTATGCTCGAATGCGCCAGAGCATTCTACAATAAGCGAGTTGTAGCAAAACTTGAAAAAAAAACATATTACGTCATTACGAAAAGGGAAGAAGGATACATCAGCGAATTGTAGACACTATATCGCATAATACGAAAGGCAGCGCCCCACGGCGGCGCGATTACGATTTCAAAATAAAATTTCGAGTTACTTATAACGGGAATAAATTACATCGCCATGATTAAAATTATTAGGAATGAAGTGTGACAGTTTGCAATATTAGATCATTGAACTATATATAGTTATATGGAAACAATGAAGGCTTTAGTACGGCAATATTGTACTGCTTTGAAAGGCAATATGATTTGATCACTTCTATTTTAATCTAAAAAATCAATCAACTGAATGCCCCGCCGGTCTTCAAAGTGGACAAATGCTCAGTATAGATCTACTTTGCATAGATACGAGCGTAAAAGCTTTTTGACAGGATTTATTTTATAAATGGAACATGGAGTACTGTTAGAGTGCATCCACCTACATGCTTTTGTTTTCAGGACCAGTACAAGGCTCATCTGAATGGGCTTTTCCATAACAACTTGGTTGAAGTTCAATCGCCTGCGCACTGGTGTTGGGCGTTTCCATTCGTCCACTCACATATGAGTCTCACTCCTTGACCTGATTGTCAACGCAGCGCCACCGAGCAAACCGCCGAAATGTTATATCAACGTGCCCCATACAACGGGTACCACATGGAATGGCAGGTCTGACAGTTTTGAGTGACAAAACCCAATGTTTGCTCAAAACCATAGCGACCAGAATCAAAACCGGGAAGTAAATTTTTGTCAAACCATCTGCTGTTTGCAAAACCCGGCAGGTTACCAGCAACCAAGAAGAACGTACTACCTTCCCATCATTGCAGCAAGATTATCTACGACAGGGCTTCTTAAACTTTTTTGTTCTGCGACCCTGTTTTAAAAAATAAAATTTTATGTGACCCCAATTAGTGGTGAATATTTAAAATTAGGGGCCCGAGGCAAGAATTCTCAAAAATTGGTGTTCTCTAAAAACAAAAGAGGGTTTTGATCTCGCACTTTGCAGTTTTTCTCCGAAAATCATAATGATCTCTAAAAAAAAAGGTTTTTACTTTGAATCGATCTTCTTTTTTCGTATTTTTCTCCCAAAATCATGCCATTCTTTAACAAAAAAAAGGTCTTCACTTCGAATCGACCTCCTTCTTCCGTATTTTCCTCCCAAAATTATGGTGATCTCTAAAAAAAAGGCCTTCACTCAAAATCGGACTGCGATTTATCTGTTTTCGTCGCCAACTTCAGGTGTTCTCTAAAAAAAGGGTCCACACTCAGAATCAAGCTCCAATTTGTCAATTTTTGTCCCCAAATTCTCTGATTTGCCAATTACATCTGCAAAAACCATAATTTTTTCCAAAAGTTCCGCGGCAATACTGGGATTTTCACAGTTTTGCGGCACGAAGCACAAAATGCCAATTTGTTTCGCGACCCCAAAATTATTTTAGGCGACCCCATTTGGGGTCGCGACCCATAGTTTAAGAAGTCCTGATCTACGAAATTGTGTGCCACTGTGATAGTCGCTATGTTGGTTACGCGTCTCAACGCTTGTAAGAGAGTAATGAGAATCTTTCAAAAATGGACGTTGTTTGTGCGTGGGTATGTATGTATTTGAATCTAAGCGGTTTTATAGATTTTATAAAAAATAGATCTCATTGAGTTGCTTTTATGAAAGTTTCTTAACTAAGTCTTTTACAATGTTTAAGTATGTGGCCTATTATTATAAAAAATCCGAATTGTGAAATTTGTTACTATGCAAATATAAAAGATACGCCTGAGCTGCTTTACCTTGTTCAGGATCAAAAATTGGTTTTGTAATATTATGGTTATTTTTCCTGTTAATTATGTAAATCAGAGCTTCTCAAACTTTTTTGTTCTGCAATCCCATTTTAAAAAATAAATTTTGCGCGACCGCAATCATTGTGTAGGCTAATTTTGCGTTAATTTTTTCCTATGGAAAATCACGTATGTACATGAAAAACCATGTAATAACAACGAGAAATGGAAATAGTAACCTAAAGCGAATTAACAAAATTACAAAAACAGAGTTTATTTGATAAACATTGTCAAGCACATTTAATGGGGTAAACAAATTATTCTATATTCTTTTACAGCTACCTTACTAAGACAAATAAATAATTTAATTTTTTCGCATTCATCTGTAACAGGGTTGTCCAATCTTTTATTCGTCGCGGGCCAAATATTCGCGGGTATGTTTGCCTCAGGCCACAGTTGCTGCAGTAATCAAAGTCATGTTCTCATGCTGGTTTTCAAGTGTTCTCTATTAAAAAAAAAATACAGTAAATAGGTCTTCACTTCGAATCAGGCACTGATTTGCAATTTTCGTCTCCCAAATCAGGTAATCTCTAAAAAAAAAGTCTTCACTTTGATTCAGGCTTTATTTTGTCGATTAATGCCTTAAATGCCTACTAACCGCAGGTTGGTCATCGCTGGACTAGTGTTTTTTAAAAAGTTTTGCGGCACACTTGGGAATCTCTCGCGAAACACAAGTTAAGAAAGTTTAGAGGCACTGCGATAATTCAAGATGATTGAGCATCTGATTAAAGTCTCCTTGGCGGGCCGTACCAGAAGGCTTCGAGGACCGCGGGTTGGACACCCCTGATCTATAAAAATCAATCTTAGCTTTAGACTCGGTAAGCAATTTTTTGCTTTTGTTTCTTGCTATTCTCTTGATTACGCCACACAAATCACCTTCTGATTACGCCACTTTACTACTTTATGACACAACAATGCTGCAATAACTCTCCTTTGCCTTTTCCAATTTTGTGATTGTCAATAAATATTACAGTAAAAAAGACAATTTCAAAAACACAAAAAAGCTATTTATTTCGCGACCCCAAAATTTTTTATGCGACCCCACTGGGGGTCGCGACCTCAGTTTGAGAAGCCCTGATATAAATAAACATGTTTTTTTTTAAAAATTTTCTTTTTGAAATATGACGTAATGGTTCTACATTTTAAAAAATGCATAGTCTGCGTACGTGCGCCAAATCGAAACACTAGTATATATATAACCGAGCAATTTCCTGTAAAAACCATCACAATTTTCCTTTGTAATATCATTAAACTTTGAAGTAATAAGCTCTTTTAATTCCTTCTCACAACGGGCTTCTCTTTCCATGACTAAATTTTTTTATACAGAAAAACGTTTTCTTAACAGAAAATAAAGAATACGGAGGAAGATAACAGATATTAAGGCTCAATTGATTGATATATGAATGCGCTACAATACATCATTTTGATCGTTAAATGTCTCATTTCGATCGTTGAATGTCTCATTTCGATCGGTGAATGTCTCATTTTGATCGGTGAATGTCTCACTTTGATTGGCAAACCCTATATCTATAACCATCTTTACGACTGTTTTGCAGCATAGTCCAATAATATCAAGCCCTTTGTGCGAAGTAATTAACTCCAAATGTTGCTTTGTTTTTATGTATCAATTTTGCTATTCTGTTGTCTGAGCAAAACACTGGTGACAAATTCAAACATTTCTAAACAGCAGTAATATCCATTTAATTTTAATAAACGAGTTTTAGATAAATACTAATGTATAGGGTTTCTTGAATCCAATGACTTCACTTGTCGCGCGTTGTAGATCTATCCTACATAAAAAAAATTTATTATGGAATAACTTTTGCTGTTTTCAGTTATGTTAGATTATCAAATTTTGATGCAACATGGAAAACGGTTATCATAGTGAGCCACAAAGACCTATGATTATCGATAGATAGCGGTATACTGCACCATAAAGATTGCGGCGAAAAATTACGTCATTTGATAATGCTAGGAATTGGTGCATTGACACGACTTTATTCGATGTCTAGCTAAAAAAAATGTGTTGGTGAAACCAAATTTCGAGACAATAAGGTCACTAAATAATACTAGTGGTCATGTAGAACTACTCTTAGAAAACTTGGGTCCGATACCAAATTGAAATTTAGACTCCTCTTATTAATTAAAATTGCCTTTGAAAATCAAATAAAGACTAAAAAAGAACGGTTTTAAATTAAAAGAGAGGATAGAAAGTTTATTGCTTTGTATTATTTTTTTCATTCAGAATCGCTCATGCATCAATGCTTTTCGTCTTTAATTTGTACTGAACCGATCGAGAAAATATATAGACCGGCGCAATTTGACCTCTTATCATCGAGGCAAATTTTATTCCCTTTGCTGACAAATTTCCGGCTTATTTTTATAATAAATTTGTTTGCCACAAAACTAACATTTGACAGTGTAATAACTATTAATTCAATTAACATGCATTTAACTAGTTTAAAACTTTAAAATCCCATTTTTTGGCATCTAAAATAACAGCATATTAAATTGTAACACACAAAATTATACCACATCTTCTAAGAATTGAAAACGTCTTTCTGAAAACCCATTCAAATGACAATTACGACAAACATATACAGTATGTGATAAAGTGAGCGCTTAAACAAATAATAGATCAAACAGACAAACAATTCCTGAGTTCGAAACTCATAATAGACAACGTAGGCAATTTTATATTACACAAAAATAAGAACTAAAACGTTCAAAAAGTGCAGATAAAATCAATATAAAAAAAGCTTATGATATTCTTGGTAAACATAATATATCATATCTTTCAGCAACATCAAAATATAAGTATCTACTTTACCCTTTAACAGAATAAAGTTATTGCATTACAATGAATTGATTTTTTAGAAAAAACGTAGGGGAGACCGGGGTAAGTTGTAACATTCGTATTTGCCGAAATCTAACATCAACTAACAAAATTTTAAAATAGCCCCAAAAAACAATCATATTAAGACCGATTGCTAGCAAATAACATTGTTTAGTTCCAATGACTAAAAATAGGCTTACTGTTAAAACAAGCTTTTTGAGTAGGCAAAGTAAATTTTTCGAAATTTAATTTTTGTCTTCGGGGGAGATAGCGGGCTCAGTTTTATTGAAATGTTTTATATCAGTCGAAACACAAAACAATAAGCTATTAAATGCCTAACAAGGTTTAGCCACTAAAACTTAACTCTTTGAGATATTAAAAAAACTTGACTAAGTATGAGATGGGGTAAGTTGTAACATAGGCTAATGGGTAAGTTGTAACACACATTTTTGTGCATAGATTTTACTAGCTTATATTAAAAGTAACTTCGGCAACAACATTTGTGAATAATATGAGAATTTACAAAGAAAGACTAACAGGAACACCAGCTCATCATCACAAGACAACTTAGGAGCTGCTGCAGCAGTTGCTATAATTGAAAAAAGAGATCAATAAGGGGAGTAGCAAAACATTGGTGTTTACCATGTAAAATTCTACAGAGTGCTAAAAAACTTAAAGATAGGGCAAATCCTTGGTGGAAAACAAGAAAAGGTCTAAAAATTGTGCCATGTTAACAGACACACCACAAAAAGACAATCTGTTACACCTCCAAACAAAGAAAAACTAATTTTTGAAAAAACACTAAAATAAAAGAGTAGTATTGCACTACATTTCTTGAGCCCTATTTTAACAGTCGACCTGATGAGGAGTGGGTGGTACAATGCTATGGTTACCTAATAAGGTCACATTTAGCTTGTGCCGAAGATTTGAATACATATTTTTGTCACAAATGTGATTCTGAAATTTATGATTAGGCTAATCCAGCAGTGAAAAAAACTGTTTTAACATTTTTAGACAACGGCCAAATACCTCATTTTTTGTGTTTGATACTCATGTCTATGACTAGGCTATGTGTGATTTCGTTGTGTTTACTTTTTCATATTGTTATTTTCTTCAAGTTACATTTATATTTAAACATTTATTAGTAATTTTTGTTGCTGTTACAACTTACCCCATTGACGAGGCACATTGTAACGCTTTTTTTAATATTTAAATCGTAATTTTAACCACTAAGCTTTGAAAATTATTAGTTTATTTTTTGATATTAGTTAAACAGTGACCTAAATTTTTCATATTAAACAAGAATTTTGAAAAAAACATTTATTATGGGAGAAATAGCAAAAAGAAAAAAAAGTGTTGCTACGTGCCCCGGTCTCCCCTATTATTACTAATTAAATATGTATGCATATGTATATATCATTCAACAGTCGGCAGCGTGGACCGATAAGTAAAAGCGTCGTTTTAATGGCAACGCGATCGACATAGAACCGCTGCTTCAACCTTTACTCTCAGCCATTCTGTTGTGTTCTTAGAAAAGACATTTGCGCACTTTCCTTTGCTTGGTAATCTCAGCGAGCAGTTTTTAAGTTCAGCCAAATTTTTGTATAAAATACTAAAAACAACAATCCGAGGTTTTAGTCAGAGAGCAGTAGGCTATACCTTTTTATCTCCGAAAGCTGGTGGGGGTATAATTGCTTGACGGTTGCCCTAAATTTAACGTCCACTTCATTGGCAACTCAGGAAATAAATAATCAGTGCGAATGAATGAATAAATCAATGAAAGAATGAAAGAATAGGTGGTTTGGTTATGTTAAAAAACCCTATCCTTAAAAGATACAAGGTCCAGTTCAAAAATATCTATAGAAACGTCTTTAAATTTTAATGTGAGCGACATACATGATTTTACTGCTGTGCTATTTTCAAGTCACCGCTTACAGCCAAGTCAATTAATAGTTTCAATTTCAACTAATTAGCTAAGAGACGTTGTCGTGAGAGTTAATTTATTCGTTAAAACATAAATTAAATATAAATTGTCAAGTATTTCTCGTTCCAATTAAAGTTAAAGCCAGCATCAATAAAATCTTTTAAAACTTTTCAATGAGGAGCCAAGTTAACACAAATTTTGTGCTGGTAGTTGCGTTTCAAAAAAGTGTATTCTGCAATGGTCCTTTTACTGTGCTTTATTAAGTTTATAATTTTTGATTTTTTTTAAGGCTTGACTCGAATTTTAAGTGCCTTCAGCCTACATCTAAAGCTAATCTAGAAACTTGAGTTATGTAAACTTGCTGTAGTTCTTCTAAATCAGTGCTTCTTAAACTGTGGGTCGCGTAAGGAAATTTCGGGGTTGCGAATTTAATGGGCTTTTTGAGGTTTGAAAATTGGCTTTTTTACTATAGTATTTATTGACAATCAAAAACTGGCAATGGTAAAAGTCATTACACCATTGTTGCATGATAAAGTAGTAAGGTGACGTGATCAGAAGGTGATTCGTATGGCCTACACATATTGGGGCCGCACAAAAATATATTTTTTAAAATGGGGTCGCAGAACTAAACGTTTGAGAAGCCCAGCTGTAAAAAATAATTTAACTCAGGGTTGTAGAATCGAAAAAACTATTTTCCAACTCGGACTCCGACATGCAAAAAAAAGGAGTCCCACTCCGACTTCACCCTAAAATATGCCTCTCCGACGACTCCGATTCTACAAACTTGATTATAAACTAAACTTTGTGAAATGCATTGGTTATACATTCACTCATGATTGATCATCATTTGATAACTTGAATATTACAAGTCTTCTGCAAAACAAAAAAACGTCTATTTTTAACCTAAAGGGTACCATGTAGCGTATATGATTGAAAACCAATAAAATGTGAAATTTACTACAAAAGCATGTACAATACATTATTTACAACAATACAAACAAGGTTGCATGAATGGAAACAGTTAGCAAGAACCTGTTCAGAAAATAGCATTCAGAAATGAAGCTTATAATCTCATCGTTTGGGGTATTTAACTCAACAAATAATCCTGCGGTCATATTGGCCCCATGGTACCAGAGCAAAGCTAATGTCGCCATTTGGTTACGTCTTGTTTGCGTTTTTGATTCATTCTTTGATTCGTGAAGCAACCAGCAGCAGCTGCTTTGGAGTTGTTGGTTAAAGTCTGATAGGTTTCGGCCTAGAATAACAAGTAATTTCTGATTGAATTGTAGAGAATTTTGCTTTCCTGATTGTGTTGGTGTTCTTTGTTTCCTTAAGTCAGCACTGATGTGAACTGCTTGGTAAGATAACTACGTTTGGTTTGTTTCTTGTTATTTGTACAGTCAATTTTTTGCATCTTTTTCTATCAATAGCAAGAATGATTTGAATAATCACCCTTTGTTTAGCGAAAAATTAATCAGTTGTATTTTTCTGACTTGTGAATAAAACATACAGTCTTAAACTTTTTGTGCTTTATTGTATACACCGAGTTAAAGTATTTAGATTTACAAAAGAGTTGTATTTTGGAGTGAAATAAAACAGAGTTTTTAACTATTGCTTGCTCAAAAGTAATTTTATAATAATAAAACGACAACAAAGTTGTTTGAGATCAGACAAAACTTTCACTCTACTTCCAACTCGAGTACGCTGCATAACCTACTTTTGGTAAATATTTTATAAGTTGTTTGTTAAAACAAAACAGTTGTTTTTATTAAATAAAGTTTACAAGTTTTACTCAAAATCAACAAAAAAACTAACGTTTTAATCTATAAAGTGAAGAAAAGATTGCGTCCGTTCTTAAAAACCAAAGCTTTTCTTACAATTTTCTTTGTTAATGTTTAGTTTACTAACAAATAAAAACCTAATTTATCATAAGAAAAGACACATTTTTTGGTTGTTAGATTTATAGTTACATTAAACTTTAAATTTTAGAACAGAACAAGAAACTTTTAATAAAGCTTTAGTAAATACTGAAAAAAAACCGTTTTGTGACGAGAGATTGCTTTTGATTCATTGAAAAAACAAACAAAAAGTCATTGAGATATTACATTGTTGTAATAATAATAATGATGCATCATTGTAATAACTCAATAATCGGACGCTGATCCGGCGCAATTCACCAGAAATGACCCAACCTGAACTACTATTGTCTGCATAAGCAAACTTTTTGGAAATCGTTTAAGGCAGGTGGTGTAGGTGTTAAAAAGAAGGGGAGCCAAGACCGATCCCTGAGGAACGCCGTTTATCAGGCAGCGTAGCCAGCTTTGCTTGCTGTCACGTGTAGTAAGGGCGAAACTTCGGTTTCGGACCACCTCAATGATCATTCTGGCCATGTACTTATCCGGCAAAAGTCTCAGCAGCTTACAAGTAAAATCATGATGCCAGACAGTGTCATATGCTTCTATCAAATCGACAAATACGACACCGGCCTTCTTATTTAACCTCTCAAAAATCTTCTCTCGATGTTTTGAGTCCACAGAACAGCTTGATCTGTGGTTCACTTCCCGTGTCAAAAACCAGCCTGCTCTTTAGGTAGCGGTGGATTAATAATTGACTCGACGCGGGCATAGATAAGCCTCCCTTTTTGATATAATACAAAGTATGGAAAAGGTATGGAATATTGAAGGGAAGAATTTTAGTCTGTAATGGAATGGAATGAAAAATTTTTAAGTATAGTATGGATTGGAAGATTTTGAAGGATGGATTATGAAAAATTTCTATTCTATTCCATTTTATAGTATGTCCTGTCTACAATCATGTATATGTGCACATATTTCTCTCAGAAATTAGTCAGTGAAATAGCTTTAAAATGGCGTTTTGCTGTGGAGTTACGTTTCATTTTCGAAAATTATTCATGCAAATCTTTAGAAAAATATTCTTGTTCGGACAAAAAGGAATCTTTCTGATTTAATTTTGGAAGTTCAGTATCGCTCAAATCTGGAAATAGCGTTCAGATACTTGTTATAAAAGTCGTAGGTGACTCTCCATTGACTATAAGCTCGATCAAGTTCAATTTAGTTTACTTGAGGGCAATAGCTAGTTTATGAAAAGGAAGCGCATTTTCTTTTTTAATTCGATGATGCCCAGCTTCAATTTTGCTACGAAAGCACTGAGGGCATCATAACCATTGATATGGTTGATATTCGTTCCCTGCAAAATCAAATTTAAAATATCTAGCGCTTCAAAAATATTCACAAGGTCTGCCAATGTCAGAAACTCTTTGGATTCAATAGACAAAAGATGATCTGGTTTTCCCATGAGCTTCAAAAAACACTATAAGTTTATAAGTTTATCTTTTATTTCATACATGCGGGCTAACATGTTAACTTTTGATAACCACCAATCGGATTTATAAAAAAAAGTCTCATTATTCTCATGATGGAGTCTCATGATTGGAATCCAGGTCCTTGCAAAGCTTGATAAACAGTTTTGTATTGACAGCATTTGCTTTGACGTAGTTAACGACTCGTATGATTGTTGCAAACTTACCTTTCATGGCAATAGGTAAAGTTCTAGATTCCAATGCCTCTGGGTGGATCACGCAATGAGATCTAACCGCTTGGGAAGTTTTCTCCTGTATCTATGCAATGAATTTACTTTGAGATCCAAATATTGTCATACTACAATCAATGTAGACACCCACAGTTTTTTTTTCAAGGTATACTATTGTTGCAATAAACTTGGAGACAACTTTAAATACATTTTCTGCTCAACATGTGGTTTCTGGGGCTCTGCAAAACAGCATATCCTTTTCAATTGGAACAAACGTTGACAAACAATTGCAACATTTGGGCGATAGCAGTTGTGTCACCACATTAAATTGAACGAAAAAAGTAAGAGTTGTAATGTTTTGAAAACTTGACATTCCATGTCTTTTGCAAGTTTATTAATGGGTGTTTTAATTGTAGAATCAGAGAATGAAATCTTATGCGGTTTGCTAGATATTTTAATGGGGCCCGCGTGTGACCGGGATAACGGTTTTGCTTTTGATCTTTATTTTGGGATAAACCGTACAATGCAATTGGAGATCTTTTTTTCTTTGGTTTTCACTTCTAATTTGGCGTAAAAAATTTTGAGATAAACCATACAATCCAATTAAAGACCTACTTTTTTATTTTTACTTCGAACTCGACGTAAAAGTTACACAAATTTTTGATATTTGGGTGAAAGGAGATCTTAACATGACGAACCAGATGAAGAAGCGTGATCTGTCGAAAAAACTACCTTTTTTTTTACTAACCAAAAGTTTAATGTGGGCCACTCCTACTTTTAAATTTGAGATGCGGTCAGCGAGTTCAGTCAGATACCCAACCCTTCTTTAAATAATCACTGTCATGGCTTCTCTTTTTTCCATTTATTTTATGTCAATGCAGTTATCAATTCAGCTTGCAGCCATTTTCTTGCGTACCCTTATAAATTTTTTACGGCCTGCAAGTGGGTGGCCCCCAGTTTTAGAACCGTGGATTTAATCCTATGACTTCGTTAAGAAAACATTGCTAAAAATTTTTTTCAGGCAGCGTTTCGGTGCATACAAAATTTAAAAAAAAGTAAAGTTGAAAAATTTGGAATGCTTACAATCTTTAACACAAATAGTTTATGAAATTTTTTGCTTTGCAGTCGCATAATCACATGATGTAGTAATAAATCAGTTAGTTTAACTATAAAATCATCTCACGATACTTTTTTCACGGTAAAAATATTCCAAAAATAAAATTTTCGTGATTAAGCGGCACTTAAAATTTAATTAAACAAGAAACTGACTATTTATTTCTACTTATAAATTTTTTAAAACTGATATAAACCTGATAAAATGCTTTTCATCCGGTTTTAATAGACTAGTCTTAGCAAAAAGACAAATTCAAAAGTTTGAGAAAAATTACCGAGTTTTTGTTGTTCTTACTTGGCACACATGAAATAGTTTTTTTACTTCTTTAAGAAAAAACAAGACGGCATTGCAAAAAGATCTACCTTCAATAAAATTAGATAGACAAAAACATCTCAATCACTTGATCGAAATCGAATTAACTGCACATACACTAAAGCCAAGTAAAACTATTCTTAGTGAAACCCCGCAAATATGCATTCGAGCGATCTAGATTCTTTTTGATTTTTCTATTTCTGAAAATTACAGAGCCCATTTTGCCAATACGGGCGGCAACCATATTTGTTAAACTTTACGTAGACAATATTAGATGCAGTAATTGATGTATGCGTAACCCAAAAGCAAGAGCAACATCAAATGAATATTACATATTCATACATATGCACATACAACAAGAAAATGATTAAGACGAAAACTCAAAATTTATGACTATTATGGTTGTCACCTTCAAACTACTGTACTGTATATCGAACCAGTTTTTTTGGTAATACGTTAAATTTTTATTGTATTTTTCACTTTGATTTAAACTATTAAACTGTTCAATATTCAGATTAAAACATTGAATTAACAAAACTAAATATAATAAGCAGAATTTTTTTACAGATTTTATGTTTGTTATTAAGAAAAAAATGCAGATAAAAATCTTTTTAAAACAATTTTTTTGACTAATGATTTATCAACGGTTAAGTAGTTGCTTTATTTATACGCTAAACTTTTTCATGGATTTGTTTCGACAACATCCGACAAATAAATTGATTTATAATAAGATCATTAGAGTGCTTAACGACACTTATATTCCGGAAATTGATTTTTCAAAAAGGTTAATCAGCTATACAAATTTTATGACAAAATATATGTTTCGATTATGTTAATTTATTTTTTTTAAATCATAACTAGGCCTATTTTCTTAATTCTTACTAAGTTATGAGCGAGTATGTTTCAGTAGTATTTCATTAAATTTAATTGTAAAAATTTAATGCTGTTGACCAAACGTGAAGTACTTGCAATGAGAATACTTGTAAGTACTTGCAAAAAGTAATTGCTGGCAAAAAATGATTTGCTCGATAAGATCAAATTACATCTACATTGAAAAAAGTACGCATAAAGGCGATAATGCTTATGTCATAGGAAGTCATGAAATTCGTCTTTAGCACTTGTTGCAATGACTAGCTCAAAGTTAAGCGTTAGTTCCTTCTTGACAGTATTTGAAAGATTTTTCAAAATCAATAGCTGTTAAATTGAAATCAAATTGACAGAGGAAATAAATAGATTAAAACTGATTAAAAACAAATAAAAAAATCATCTCCAACTTTTTCATTATTTAAATATATACAGGTAATAACAATATTTTGTGGAAGCAATTAAATAACTTTTAAATATTAACCTTTCAAGTTTCTATGAAGCTTAACGACAAAAAAGGAAACTTATGTTTTTTTACACTGTTAAACTATATTTAGGGACTACTCTGTTTAAGTTTTGCCGACCTTAGTTACCGTTTTAGTTAGAAATTTTGCAAGTAGTTGTCTAATGGATTATTCTTATTAGACAAACCCCTAAGAAAAAAGCTATTTTACGTTCTGCAAAGAATAGAATTGCGTTAGGTTTAACCTAACCTTTAACCTTTTATTAGTGTTAGCCTTGCTTTATCTTATTAACCTAGGGGTCTTTAATTAAGAATAAAATTTTTGTGGGTTGCAAAAGATCCTTTGCTCCCTGAAATCTTCTAGTAATTAATCAAATTTTATAGGTAAATAGAGGGCACTACAGCTTTAATAAATTGTATACTTAATTAATACTTAAATAAAAAAAAACAAAGTTTGTTTGTAACTCTTAAAACTTATTACATTCAAAAGTGTTCAAATTATAAAAAAATATAAAAAATAGGTTTAGATTTATATTAGGAGCTTTACGAAGCACTTTGTTTTGCGCAAAAACAGTGGTTCTAAAATTTTTTAGAATTTCCAGGTCGCGGCCCCTTTGTAGAGATTTTCACACAACCGTGGCCCCTGCTTAGAATATTGCACCAAATTTCCAGTGAAGATAAAAAAAAAAGTTTATCACTTTGAAACTGTCTCTGATTTTTTCTTTTTTCCAAAATTTAAGTGATGATAAAAAAAAGAGGTCATCCCTCTAAAACTTTCTCTGATTTTGTCAATTTTTTCCCAACAGTAAATTGAAGTCCAAAATGACGATTCTTTTTGTGGCCACCTGTAAAAGCCCCGTGGCCCTCTTTGAGAACCCCTAATATAAACCTTTGGATGAAAAAGTATATGCGAAAAAGTTTTTTGCTAGGCTTATAGTTTAAGCTACGCACATTTTAATTGAGTAAATTTTAGTTTCAATAATAAAAATGTTAAAATAAGAAAATTAATTCAATCAAAGCTACATTACTAACGGATTGCAATTCGGATCCAGATTTTTTAAGCTCTCAAAGCAGATACTGCCGGTTGTTTTGGTATTGATCACTTTTCGCGACAAATGCTTTTTGACATCCGGTTTGCAGTGATGACGTTTTTGAATGATTTTGACGTGATACATGGCACAAATGCGCTTTAAAGAACATTTTTGCAATCAAATTGAAGTCGAGATATTTTTGATCTTTAGTTGACTTTTCGAAGATTACTTTCACCAGTTATTGATTTCGATCTTGTGCATTGTAGTTGAGTAGGTTTAGATTAAATTACTTAAACTTGATAGTTTCTTGTTTTGCAGAAATATGAAATCAATGTTTGTAACAACTGTTTTGGTCTTATATTTCGCCTTTCCGCAAAGCTTTTTCAACCGATTGATTTTGGCCCAATCAGGTAAATAACGTAGCTTAACAAAAAATTTCTGATTATTGAAAATATTGATAAACCTTACTTCTAAAATTTTATATTACACCTAATTTCTTAAAAAAATATTAATATAATTATTCATTAAAAAGAGTAAATAAATATGCAAACCGATACCACATCCACAAGCTTTTTAGATGAAGCTTCCTATCAGCATCGATGCGGTATTTAAATGATTAAGTTTTAAGTTTTTCTGATTTTGATAAATGAATGATTATGCTTTATAAAAATCGAAACTGATTGATTAATTTTAACAAGAACTTAGAAATAAAGGTCAACGAAAGGCTCGCTACAAAATTCATATGTAAATTAACTTGTACTTCGAGTTTTAGCTATCGGTTTGATGTTAATTTTTCAAAATTTGCCTATAGCTAATATGTTTAAAAATCTTGCAAATTGTTCTAATTAGGCTTCATACAAAATTATAAATGACCAAACTTATTTTACCTCCACACTAAGCGCTTATGATTGATTTGAATCGTTGATCGTTTGAACGTTTTGCTGTACTGTAAACTTCCATATTTTATCAAAAAGGCTTTGTTTCACCGTTAGTCCTAATGTAAAAAGTCAGTGTGTGAGAATGTGAGAAATGTAATGTGAGAAGTCAATCTGAGAAATGTAAGAAATAAGTCAGTGCATCAAAAGCAACGTCGTTAAGCCTAAATAAAATCTACCAACAGAAATAGAAAATATATATTTGTCCAAAAAACTGTAAAAATTGATTTTACAATGCTTAAAATAACAGATTAAAGTAAAAAGTGAAACCTATACAGTAGCCTATATCCTTTTATTGAAAAAGAGTTAATTAGAAACAACATTTTTTTAATCTACTGGCAATAAAACATTGAATAGAATAAGGTTAAAAAACACAGTAAAGTTTCGAATGTGTCAGTAAATCTGACTTTTGCATTTTTTTAGGAATCAGGCTGGTTCGTAATCCATGAGCCTATTTAAATGAAAACCAGAAATTTTTTTAGGTTTTTGCTCAAAAAAAAATTATTTAAAAAAATTATGCACTGATTTTTTATGTAAGGCTCCCCCACCTAAAAAAAATTTTATTTTAGGTAATTTTTCAAGTTGCCAAATATTGTTTGAATCGTACCTAATACACAAAACGTCTGAAAAAGGGTTTATGTATTTAATCAGGGCTATACATCAACAAAATATTTTTTTTCACTTTTTTCTTTTTTTTGGTAGTCGGCAGTATGGTCGAGTGGTTAAAGCGCCGAACTTATGATTAACATAGTTTTGGTTCAAAACCAACTCGCGCCATTCTGTTGTGTTCTTGGGAAAGACACATTTTACGGTACTTTGCCCTGCTTGGTGGTCTTGGCAGGCAGCTCTAAATTACAGTCATATCTATATTAAATTACAAGCGGACAGCAATATCTTGGCACCTCCGGAAGCAGGTCGGGGTGATTGCTTACCCTATGTATTAGAACCTTCGTCGCTTTCCCTCATGTCAGAAGGATAAATACAGAAATGAAATATATAAATAAAATTTTTAAAACTTCAATGAGTAAGTAAAATTTTTTTGCTTAGTTGTGCCCGGATTGTTAATTATGTTTTGCAAAATTCCGCCATTTTCAATTTGTAATCATATGGCCTATTAATGAAGCCAGTTTATTAACACTTTGATTACCGAAGATTGTTTTTTTTTAGCAAAAATTCGCAAATTGTGGTTTACTATTGATAATGAGTTCCTTTGATATAAAAACTTCCTCATATTTTTCTCTCCTTTATTTTTGTTTAGTTTATTAGAACTCCATTTACAGTCTATGGAAGTCAAAGGTCCCCAATGACTTCAATTGGCGTCGTACAAGAAAGTTACAAAACATAATCAAACTTCATGCTACTCAACTTAAACAACTGACTCAAACACAAACACGCCATTTACATGTTTTTAATGCGTAATCAGATCCAGCCAGAAATATAAAAGCTACAATCTTTCATAACAACGAGCACACTAAGATCATCATCTCAGATCCAAACATAACACCTGAGGAATGCAGAGAAAACCTCAAACACATTCCTACTGTCATCACCCAACAATACCTTAACTCCAAAAAAAAAGTTACCAACACCACACCCTATAAAATTCATTTATCAGAACAAACATTAATACGTCATATGCATACAAAACTGGCACAGCTCAGAGCCAACAAATCACCACTCTTGCAGAATTACCTACACGTGAACCTCGAAACTTATACCCACAATGCCCACTATGCTTGACGCACACACATGACACTAATCACCCCTTTAACTGTAGTCAAGTACCAACACAACACAACATGACTAGTCTGTGGAAAAAAGCCTTTCAAAGCAGCAGAGGTAATCTAACAGTGGGAATCTGGATTGGTTTCTTCGAGGGTTAAGAGGTGGCTACTCCAAGGTATCCTTTGACGAGGGGCAACAACGACAACAACAACATCAACACGTTAATTATCTTTCCCTGCCTCCGTTATGTAATCGGTTCAAATTGGTCAAAAAGAATTACGTCAATGCAATAACCTATCACCAACGCTATATCAACACATATTCCAAGTTACAAGCGTGCATAAGTTTTACAACGCAATGGGCTACATGGGTTTTAGAATGTAATTAAAGTATAAGGCAGTGGTTCTCAACTGCCGGTCCACAACAATTCATTTCAATTTTACACTTTAAGGAGGGCTACAAGTTCCGAAGTAAAACGGTGTTAGAAGAATATTAATAATAATTACTGGTTTTTTTTAATAACTAAATGCAAGATCAAGGCTTAGATTGGAAAAAAATATCTAGTATGCTGACCGAGCTACCAGCATAATTGGTTGTCATTCGGGTGCAACCGAAAAATAAAAAAGTTAAAAAAAAACTGCTGTCTACACGTTTGTTAATTCACTGTGAACATTTAGCTCCTTCAAAACTGTCAGCTGATTTAAAAGACGTTACGATCCGAGAAGTTAAGAATAGCAATTATGTTGGTGACCAAGCATTGCATTCAAGGCTTTTTGAGGCACTATGTGGGAGTATGGCTGAGCAAAATCGTCATCGCATCTTTCATGCAAAAGCGATATGGCTTTTTAGAGGAAGCATTCTTGTACGTCTTTTTGAGCTGAGGAAAGAATCAAACAGATTTTTTCGTAAATCATAATTCTTCATTAAAATAACTTTTATCCGATAAAATGTGGACAAACAAACTTGCATATTTAGCGGATGTACAACATAAAATCAAGAAAAGTTTAAAACTTAAAAATCTGTTGTTGTATAGTGACTGTATTAAAAAATTAAAATCGATTTCGATCAAAATATCATCATCAGTTAACAATTCTATGGAAAATGAAAACAAAATTTAAATAAAAATGAACCTACTAATTGCACTGTAGTAAAAAAACTAGTTTGAAAAAATTTTTTTTACAAATTTAAGTTAATGTACTAGTAGCTGCAAAAAATGCAACTGGCGTCACACAATACAAGCTAAAAACAAAAAACAAGTGACGTCATCTATTTTTTCAACGAGTTACCGCATGATGTCAGAACTACAAGACACTGCTTACAATAGCTTAAGAAAGATATTTTTTTGTTGAGTTCCAATTTCGTAACCGGTAAAATATCAAATTATTTAATTTTCGGTAAAATTACTTTATTTATATTAATTTTGGCATCCAATTTACCAAGCCAACAGTCTTCACATCAGTCCAAATTTCTTTTGTTTGTTGTACAATAAAAATAACCCTAAAACAATCGGAAATGCATAATTTTTTGACTGAAGTTTTCTCGTGACAATTAGGATAATGTTTAGTAGGGCAGCCTGTTCATTGTTTTTTTCAAATTTGAGTTTGTTCCAATTCGTTCTGGGTGCACAACACAGTACAGAAAATCTAGTTTTAGTTT
This sequence comes from Diplosoma virens, assembly GCA_963680785.1. Taxonomy (NCBI): domain Eukaryota; kingdom Metazoa; phylum Chordata; class Ascidiacea; order Aplousobranchia; family Didemnidae; genus Diplosoma; species Diplosoma virens. The sequence continues at coordinate 32,062,756 of OY796886.1, forward strand.
GTCCAACGTATTGCATATTACAGTTTTGCATTCTTCCACAAAAATTCCGTAATTTTTGCAATTCAATTTTAGTTTCAAATTTAAATATTTAGTTTTACATCTTATAAACTCGGTGTGTTGTATCATGCGATTTTGTTGCCCATGGTTTCCACAGACTGCACAGTTTCCACAAGGAAAAGAACCGGGTCTGTCGTCATTAATCTGAAAAGCTAGTTGTTTATAATTTGGTAGATTTTTGGCAAGGGTTGACGGGTTACTGCAGCTTAAAGTTTCAGTAGTTTTGTCTTTGCTTGTGAGTTTTAAAAGTTTGAGGAAAGGTGTGGTCCACACTATTCCTACTTATTTTCTTTCTCTTAGTAATTTTAGAATTGAAACGATCGGTCAATTCTGAAGCCAAATTAATTATCTTATTGGTTAATTTTTTATTAAAATCAGACAGGTAGCATTTTTCCTTCAGACTTTCCAAACTTTCCAAAAACTGTTTTTGTTTTTCATGCAACCTCCTTAATCGGACTGCCTCTCCAAATACGATTGATTTGTATTGCAGTGTGACGCCAGTAGCATTTTTGTTGCAGTTACTAATTAGCATATTAACTTAAATTTGAAAAAAAATTTTTTCAAAATAGTTTTTTTACTACAGTGCAATTATTAGGTTTATTTTTATTTTCCACAGAATTGTTAACTGATGATGATTTTTTGATCGAAATTGATTTTAATTTTTTAAACTTTTTAATACAGTCAATATACAGTAAAACGACAGATTTTTAAGTTTGAAATTTATCTTTATTTTATGCAGTGATAGACAGTGATTAGCAATCGTCGTTTACCTTCAGTACAAAGGAATAGATTTTTGTCCATATTATATGAAAATTTAGCGGATATTTTAGCCGCTTGAATGACCTCAATAGTTCTCTTCAAGGTTACTAAATCAATATATTCACAATGTGCAACAAAACTAATGCTTTCCAAAAACTGGTAAAGAAAAGATATGAAATAAGTCAAAAAATTAGCGTCTAGTTATTGAAAGGAATATTGCCACAATATCATGTGAATGAATTAAGACAGCCATCGGGATAGACTAAACAGGAAAAAGACAAGAATTCAATAAAGTAAGTTTTTTTTGGAAATGTAGAATTCTTAACAAAAAAAAACTACCACTTTAATCAAAATAACCAAAAAACTTAAATAAGAATAGTGAGCATTGAAAGTACCGGAATTGTAATAAAAGAACCAATCAGAAATCACTACTAATAAAAAAACAAGTTTGAAAAATCTAGTTTTCAATAAATAATATTAAAATTCATGGGTTTGACTAAATTAGTATAAATTACGTCGAAAGTACTGACATTATTATAAACAAACTAATTAGATATTAATACTAATCAAGAAAAAAAATTTTTGAAAGCTTGGTTTTGTATAAATTATATCGAAAAATACCTTGTACCTTCTTGTAAAATATCTGCTGCACTGAAACCCTCCCTCTCACTTTGCCTTTTAAAAATTTCAATACAGCCACGTTTATTACTTATTATATCAAGAAGACAGCAGCAATTTTCGTATTAAATAAAGTTCTTTTAATGCTAAATGCTTGCGTTTGTTTTAATAAATTTTTTATTGATTTATTGCGTTTATTACAATTTTTTCAGACATTAAAAAGATTACCGGGCGACAAATATTTTTTTAATTATTACCGGTCTGCAAGCTCAAAAAGGTTTAGAACAGTGGTTTCCAACCTTTTCTGTACCGAGGCCTATTTTTCAACCCAAGTTAACTTCACAACCCACTTTGGTCAACAAAATTAAATTCCCATCCCAAAATCATAGTGTTCTCTAAAAAAAAAAAAAAAGTCTTCACTTGGAATTGCTGTCAATTTTCCCTATTTTTGTCCCAAAATCATAGTGTTCTCTAAAAAAAAAAAAAGGGTCTTTACTTGGAATTGCTGTCAATTTTCCCTATTTTTGTCCCAAAATCATAATGTTTTCTAAAAAAAAAAAAGTCTTCATGTGGTTGACTGCACAGGACGCCAGAAAAATGCCTAAAAAATGGGACGGATGGCAAGCCTAATTATACATATATATTATACATATTGCTTTCATTTTGATTTATGCTCCATGGTCCACTAAAAAAACCACTGTGGCCCACTACTGGGCCATGGCCCATAGGTTGAAAACCCCTGGTTTAGAACCACTGGTACGAGTATAAACAGTAAATATGAACAACCTATGTAACAACAACAACAACTATAGCTACAAAATAAATCCAGTAAATTGCATTAAAAGACTTGTTTCAAAATTTTTATACACTACTGCCAAAGTTAGGGTTAGGCTGAGTTTACCGTTAGGTAAGCTATTATATGGCTTAATATATTTTATGCATAGGCTACATTAGTTTAACAAAACTTGCATCGTTGCTTGGCTCAAAATGTTCTAAAAAATGTCCCACCTTGTCAAAACGTGCGACCTCTATCACATTTGCTGGAATCAGTCTCAGCAGTTGTTGTGCCAAACACCCGTCTTCGTAAATAACTCCAAGCCAATTTTTATGAAAACATTTAAGCGCTAGTTTATTTCATAAAAATTAGGGCAAAAATTAGATGCCTGTCGAACAGCGTAAATTGTTGTTTGCTGTGGAATGTTCTCAATGAGCTCATGCGTAAAAGGCGGCTTAAAGTAATATATCTGTTACTATAGAGAAAGTGGTTCACTCAATCGCCCTTATATACGCCATTTACACATTTGAATCAACGTATTTTTTGCCTCTTGAAGCTATGGCCGGGTTTTTGTTTGGTCAGTCGCAATGTTCTGTTGAACCATTCTCGCTTGAGAAGTATTTCTAATATTATCGTGTTGTTGTTGTTGTTGTTGTTGTTGCCCTTCATCAAAGGGTACCTTGGAAAAAGCCATTTTTTAACGCTTCAAAGAAGCCAATCTAGACTCCCAATCTTGGATGATTTTTGCTTTTACCACAGAATAGTAGTGTGGTGCTGTGTTGGTACTTCTGTGGAGGGCTGTTGTGTTTGTGCTGCAGTAATAGAGGTGATTAGTGTGATGCGTGTGTGTCAAGCATAATGATTATTTTCATCATTACTAGACCTATTATCGTGAGAGGCACTTGCATTAACCAAAATTTTGAAATCTTATTGGCTTGGTTCTTATTCACAAATTGAATAATTTTTTAAGTTAAATGTTTCAACATCTGGTATTAAAATCAGCAGTGTAGCGATTATGCCTGCAGGCCAACTGTTTTTTTTTTGCTTGAAATTACAGCCCTACAAACCATCGACAAAATTTCTATATAGGTAACCAAAGCACAAAACCGAACTGCATGAACTCGCCTCATATAATCTTGTAATATTTCAGATGCTTACCCTTGCATTTTTTTGATCGGCATGTTATATTGTTTAACAAAATTTAATTTGAATCTAACGTAAAAATACGCTCGTAGAATAAAAAAAAATGCCATTTATGCTCGTCGTCGTTTGAAGGGTATCCACTACAGGTCAGACACAAACAGGACTGGGGCCGAGGGTTTATCCTTTTACTATCCCAAACTGCTGCACTGCCTGGATCAGATGCTGGCAGTGATGTCATTGAGCCAGCATCGAGTTTCGTCATCCAAAACCGTCAGACCTTGTGCTCCATGTGGTGCCCGATGTATAGCGCACGCTGTTAGCACATGGTCTGCGGTTTGATCAGAGGCGCCACACTCGCAATTCGGTGAAGGAGCGAGACCCCATTTGTGCATGGACGAATGGAATCGCCCGACACCAGTCCGCAGGCGGTTGAGCTTAACTCAAGCTACTCGGGGTAAGCCCATCCCAACAGGCCTGGAACCGGTCCCGGGCACAAAGGCACGGAGCCTGGAAGCATTTTCACAGTACTCCGCGTTCCATCTGTGATTTGTCCATTCAGAAGCGTGGATGCCAAGTCTGGCAAGGTTGTCCAAGAGATTCCGCGCACCTGGCACAAACGAGCGTCTGGATCTTAGTCTCACTTGGCCAGTATCTGAGGATCCACTTAAAAGACCATAAAAGATATGATCGGGGTCCAGAGATCCACGGTAAGCCAAGGATAGTGTCGCTCCCATTCTGCGAAGCTCAGCTGGCTGGATGCCTGAGAGTACAGATAGGTGGTCCGTTGGAGTGGGACGCAGGCATCCAGTGACCATGCGCAAGGCGTCATTCAAGACATTATCAATGAGGCGAGTGTGAGCACTGCGACACCAGACTGGTGCGCAGTACTCAGCTGTTGAGTAGACTAGAGATAAGGTGGCTATGCGTAGTGTTTTAGCACCAGCACCCCATCCCGAGCCCACGAGTCGCCTCAGCAGTGTGACGCGCGATGATAGTTTTTTGCGCAATGCCACTAAATGATGACGAAACGTGAGCGATCTGTCCAGTTTTACCCCAAGATAAGTAGGGGTTGAACAGAACGGTAAAAGTCTACCGTTGTTGTAGACCTTTAGCTCACGTTTGGCCTCTCGGTTATTTAAATGAAAGGCTGCCGTCACCGTCTTAGTGTGACTGAGCTTCAACCCCTAAGTCTGGAGATACGCTGAGAGTGTAGACATGTCTTGGCTTAAGGTCCCCTCCAAGTCCTTCCAGTTTCCAGAAGAGTGCAACAATGCTAGATCATCAGCATAAGCAAACTTTCTGGAAATCATGGAAGGAAGATTGTACGTATAGATGTAAAATAGGAGGGGAGCCAAGACCGTTCCTTGAGGAACGCCGTTTTTAAGACGGCGTAGCCTGTTTTGCTTGCTGTCACCGGTGGTAAGGGTGAAACTTCGATTTCGGACAAGCTCCATGATCATTCTGACCATGTGCTTGTCGGGAAGTAGTCTCAGCAGCTTGCAGGTTTCCACCCTTATGCAACCCTCCCCATTTATCCGGGCTTGGGACCGGCATCAAGAGACACAGAAATGTGCCTCCGATGGCTGGGTTGAAGGATAATATATGAGCACTACAAAAAAATTTTATTGTGCTTGTAAGAGCATAAATGACAGATTTATGCTAGGATAGGATAAAACTGCCATTTATGCTCTTACAAGCACAATAAAAATTTTTTTGTAGTGCTCATATATTATCCTTCAACCCAGCCATCGGAGGCACATTTCTGTGTCTCTTGATGCCGGTCCCAAGCCCGGATAAATGGGGAGGGTTGCATAAATGTGGGTACCTTAAATATTGGAACGATGACTGGAAGGGGAAAAGAGAGCTGGCAGATATGATGGAGCAAAGGAATGTAGACATATTGTGCCTACAGGAAACAAAGTGGAAAGGTAGTAAAGCAAGGAATATTGGAGGTGGATGCAAACTCTTTTACAACGGAGCTGATGGAAGAAAAAATGGGATAGGGATGGTGGTGAGGGAGGAGCTGGTTGAAAGTGTTCTGGAGGTGAAGAGGGTGTCAGACAGACTAATGGCCATGAAACTGGAGGTAAAAGAGTTCATCCTAAATATAGTAAGCGCATATGCTCCACAGGTTAACAACAGCATGGAGGAGAAAAATGATTTTTGGCAAGACCTGGATGATTTAATAGAAAGTGTAACAAAACAGGAGAGGATAGTTCTAGATGCGGGCCTTAATGGACATGTGGGCAAAGGAAACATATGGGATGAGGAAATAACGGGGAGGTACGGCGCTGGAACAAGAAATAAGGAAGGATCAATGGTTGTGGATTTTGGGAAAAGGATGGATTTGGCGATCGTCAATACTTATTTCAAGAAGAAAGATGAACACAGGGTGACGTATAAGAGTGGAGGAAAAAGTACCCAAGTAGATTATGTGATGTGCGAAGGAGGAATTTGAAGGAAATGTGCGATTGTAAGGTAACATTAAATGAATGTGTCGCAAAGCAGCACCGTGTGGTGGTATGCAAAATGGCTCTCATGGTGAAAAAGAAAAAAGCAGAGAAATTAAAGCCAAAGATACGATGGTGGAAACTGAAAGAGACAAGCTGTCAAAAAGCGTTTAGACAAGAGCTGACCAGGATTCTGGGAGGCAAGGACAGGTTACCTGATGAGTGGGATAAAACAGCAGAAATGCTAAGAAAAACAACTGAAACTGTACTGGGAGTGACATTTGGAAACGAAAAGGAGACAGGGAGACATGGTGGTGTAATGAGGAAGTTCAGGAGAGCATAAAAGAAAAGAAAAAGGCAAAGAAAACATGGGACAAAATAAGAGATAAAATTACTAAAATGATATACAAAGAAAAGAAAAGTAGGGCAAAGAAGGCAGTTGCAATGGCAAAGAGACGTGTGTATGACAATCTTTTATGCTAGATTGGAAACAAAAGAAGGTGAAAAAGAGTTGTACAGGTTGGCTAGGCAGAGAGACAGAGCTGGGAAAGATGTACAGCACGTGAGGGTTATAAAGGATGAAAACGGTAATGTTATGGTAATTTCGGCGGCAGTGTTGAAGAGAAGGAAGAAGTACTTTGAGAAACTGATGAACGAAGAAAATAACAGAGACCCTAGGACAGAGGAAGCAGAAGTGGTTAATGAAGAGGTAAATTGTGTCAGTAGAGAAGAAGTAAAGAACGCACTAAGAAGGATGAAAAAAGGTAAAACGGTTGGGCCAGATGAGTTGCCAGTAGAAGTTTGGAAGTGCATGGAAAAGATGGGGATAGAGTTTTTGACCAGACTGTTCAACAGACTATTAATGGGTGAACGGATGCCAGAAGAGTGGAGAAGGAGTGTGCTTATCCCAATCTATAAAAACAAAGGGGACACACAGTGCTGTGGAAACTACAGAGGAATAAAGCTAATGAGCGATACACTGAAGATATGGGAAAGAATTATTGAAACCAGGTTAAAGGATAGTGTGGAGATCAGCAAACAGCAATATGGATTTATGCCAGGAAAGGAAACCACCGATGCCATGTTTGCTTTAAGAATGTTGATGGAAAAGTACAGGGAAGGTCAAAGAGAGCTACATTGTGTATTCGTGGACTTAGAGAAAGCTTACGACAGGGTTCCGCGAGAAGAGCTGTGGTACTCCATGAGAAAATCAGGAATAACGGAAAAGTATGTGCAACTAGTACAGAATATGTATGAGGGAAGTAAAACAGTGGTGAGGTGTGTAGTAGGAACTACGGAAAGTTTCAAGGTTAAGGTTGGACTACACCAGGGATCAGCGTTAAGTCCATTCCTTTTTGCAGTGATAATGGACAGGCTAACGGATGAAGTAAGGAGAGAACCACCATGGACGATACTGTTTGCTGATGATATTGTGATTTGCGAAAAAACCAGGGAAGAAATGGAGCGGAAATTAGAATCCTGGAGGTATGCATTGGAAAGAAGAGGGATGAAAGTCAGTAGGTCAAAGACCGAATATCTTTGCATAAATGGCGGAAATGACAACGAAACAGTGAAGATGGAGGATGCAAAAGTGCCAAGAGTAAAGGAATTTAAGTATTTGGGATCAACGGTGCAAGAAAGTGGTAGTTGTGAGAGGGAGGTAAAGAAGAGAGTACAGGCAGGATGGAACGGATGGAGAAGAGTATCGGGAGTAATCTGCGACAGAAGGTTACCAGCTAGAGTAAAAGGAAAAGTGTACAGTTCAGTGGTAAGACCAGCAATGGTGTATGAACTTGAGACAGTAGCAGTCACAAAGGAACAAGTGGAAGAGATGGAAGTTGCAGAGATGAAAATGTTGAGGTTTGCTATGGGAGTGACGAGAAAGACAAGATTAGAAACGAGTACATCAGGAGTACTGTTAAGGTAGAACGATTAGGAATGAAGATGAAGGAGGGCAGGCTGAGGTGGTATGGACATGTCATGAGGAGAGACCAAGAGTATGTAGGAAGAAAGATGATGGAAATAGAGTTACCAGGAAAGAGGAGAAGAGGGAGACCAAAGAGAAGATTTGTAGATGTAGTAAAAGAAGATATGGGGGAAGTTGGTGCAAAGGAGACAGATGTTGAAGACAGAAAGGCTTGGAAGATGATGATACGCTGTGGCCACCCCTGACTGAAGGAAAAGGTCGAAAGGAGAAGAAGAAGCTCATATATTATCCTTCATTACTGTAAAACCCAATTTGCTTCATGAAGCTTAAACTCATTTGCATTAAAAGTTAAAAAATTTTTTAGAAACGTTTTCATGCTTTGATGGTATGGAACATTGCTCTAGAACAAAGTTTTTTTCAGCCTTGAATTACCTCATCTCTAGGTTTAAATTTGTATAAAAATAGCAAACAAAATTGCTGCCATAATTTCAAACTTTGTGAGGTATAATGATGAAAGCTTATCCAAAAAGACCCATCCAAAAAAATTGTATAAGTTATCTTTAATGTAGAAACAGTTTATTATTACATTTTTATGGCGTATTTCTGTAATGACCTGAAACTGTAATTGACTTTGGATCGCGTCTATTGCAATGAAAGGGTTAAAGTTAATCAAAGACCAATTAGTTTTAAAAAGGTGCGAATTTGCTGGTCTGTGTGTGTTCTTACTTTTTCGGTTTAATGTAAAAAAAATAGTGCAGCTTGTACGTTATTAGCCTCATTTGATTTTTTTAAGTAAAGACTATATGGTTCTACAGCGTCTAACAAAAAATTATCTAAAACACGTAAAACTTTTAAAAGAAACAACCCAAATTTGTTAAAAAATCATAATAAAAACAAAAAAAGCTGGGACATTTTTAAACAAAGTCTTAAAAAAAAGAAGTTTTTTCACAAAATTTTATTATTAACAGTTTTTATTTATACAGAATGCTCTATTCTATTTTCATTCTATCTATTTAAGAACAGAAAATAATGCATATTTGTAGCGAAACGTTGTAATAACTTTGCTTACAAGTATTTTGGCCCTTTTATTTGTATTAAAGCATGCAAATATGTTTCGATTTTTAAAATTTTAGATGAAGTTTAAAGAAAGACCGTTTTTTCGGCTTTTTCCGAATAAGCATATAAGTAAAACTAATTTTTTCTGAGTTTCAAAATCTTTTTTAGTTTTTTTAGTTAAAAAATTAACAATGTTTTATTATCAGGTTGTCCGCAAAGGAATAAAACTAAGGGTCTTGAAATAAACAGAAGATGTACAAAAAGATGTGATCCTGCAATATCCCCAGTTGATTGTAAAAGAAAGCATCTGAAATGTTTGTGCGCTCACGAATGTGGATTTTCTTGCGTTAATCCAAGTAATAAGTAAAAAAATTGATAAACTTTTTCTGATTTAAGTAAATTTTTTAAAATAACACTGCTTCTACGTCGAATCCATTCAAAATATAGTGATTTTTGAAACAGTATAAAAAAGATCAAGCTTTCAATAAATTAAATACAATTTTGATAATGCTATTGTTCTTACGTTTATTTTACTCTTAATACCTTTTATCTAGGCATATAGAAAGCGATAAGCTAGACAAAATTATTTTTGATTGGATCACATTCACATTAAAATAGCTATCTGCATTGAATGACCGAAGCGTTATTGGAAAGACACGTGTTTACTTTTTTGTTTGATCAAATTATTTTTGGAATTGCCATCATTAATAAATTACAATGTAGTAGCTTTGAAAAGCGTATTCATTCCTCGAAGACTTTTCATCTGAAAATCATCGGGAGGAATCGTCAAAACAAACTGAGATCAATCCGATCGTGCTTATATAGGCAAGGAGAATGAGTGTGATTGGTTAAAAAAGGCACCCAATCAGGAATAGAAAAGGAAAGGAAAGAAAATGAAAGTGCGTTTAAATGGTCAAGAGAGAAAACCAATCAGAAGTGAAAGTAAAAGAGCGTTAATGAATAAGTTTTAAACTGTAAAGAAATTTCTTGTGTCGAGAGAAATTGAGCTGAAAAGATTTAAAAAACGCAGCTTCAAGAGCGGAAAGGCGGAAAAAAAAATACGTCCTCGGGGAAGAATAGAGAATTTGTTGTCACTGTGTTGGTTAGCACAGGAAGGGTTTTCCAAAAGATGCTGTTCAATAGCAGAGTCATGGGCGGTGACTTGAGAAGTGCTGTTTTTTTTGCAGGCACGGGAAAGATTAGATCAATCTTAAGAAGAATCTTGAGATTAGGGCAACCTGGGAACATGTTGGTTTCTGATCTACACGGGAACATGTTGCATTCAAGCACGTTGTATTCAAGTCACTCTAATCTCAAGATTGACTCAATTACTATGTAGATAGTAGACCAGATATGAAAGCATCACGAATTGCTTCACTTCGACAAACATCAGCGCTTACTGATCGGTAATTACAATCTTTTGCTAATTGCTTCAATTTCTGCAAATAGTCGTCCAACGACTGCGCTTGCTGCTGCTTGCATGTCATCAGCAAATGTCTTGCAAAAATGATGTTGCAAGTTTTAACGTAAAGTCTTTCCAAGGTTTGTATTGCTTCTTGATAGGTGCGACATTCACTCACATAATCGTATACATCTTTGCTGATATGAGCAATTAAACATTTTGAATTTATCTTCATTAGATCTTGCAGGCTCAGCAGGAAAAGAATCTACGAAATTTGAAAATGTGTAATACCAATGCCTCCACTCTTTACTAGCTTGCTTCGAATTAGGATCGGCATTGAAAACGCTTGGTTTAATAAACTTGCTATCCATTATTTTATTTTATTTTTCAGTTGAATAAATTGTTGTAGACTAATGCAAGCAAATAAACATTAGCTTTATTCAACTAAAAAACGCTTCATCTACCAACTGTGATAACAACAACTGAAAACATAGAAATTTTATTACGCACGTAACTGCCAAGGCAGCCGCAAGCACACCACGAATTATGCAGGCAAATGACGTGTGATTAGTACAGTACGCGCGCGCATAATGCGGGTTCAACTACACGACAATATCTGATAACCTGAAAAGCGTTTCAGAGTAACTTTCGAGTGCTGAATTCAAATCTGCAATCAGATTTATTCTATCACGTCTAGTTTTTGAGATATTAAATCTATGATAAAATCTGATTCAATGCATTCTTATTACAGTGTTCAACATGTTGTTACAATATCCCTAAAAATGTGAGCAATAGCTGCTACTACAAATAACAATATTTATTGAAGACATCAAAAAATATTTTTGAAAGTGGTGGTTCAACTAGTCTTAAGCTGATATCGCTCTAAAAGCAACTGAAGCGTAGACATGTGGGAGTTAATACGAGTACGTATATTCAAATTTATGTGTTAAGGGAGTAAGTACGTATAAGAATAAGGCATTCCACACCTATCAACACTGATTGAATCACTATATTGTAGCAAGCTATATTCATTGCTATTGATATCTCTGCCTTCAAATTTGTTTGAGTAATGTTTACTGTAGATGTGTAAAAAAATGAAGGAAAGTTTGAGAATAAGTGTTTTATTGAATTTATTGGTTGAAAATACTGAAGGATTTAATGATGTAAAACGACTGAATTCGTGATAGAGGTGGAGAGAAGTAAGCTTTTTTTTTATCAAATATAAATATCTGATTAGCTTTTTTTACCAGTTGTGTTACGATTATGTTTTAGTATACAATCTTGTGTTCATTGAAATGTCAAACAATAGAAGAAAGTGTAAGAATAGTCCCAACAGTTTTTGTTATACTGTACATGTATTTGCGGAAAGTACAGTACATCTACACAACGTCGAAATATTTCTTTGAAAGTGAAAAAGATTGCTTACAAGTGTTATTTTGGCTGTGCAGTTGGTGATCAAAACAAGCTGTGGGGTCTTCATATTTGCTGCAATGCATGCAAAACTCAGTTGCTTCCGCAGATAAATAGGAAGCAAACGAAAATGCTTTTCGCAGCACCAATGGTTTATCGTGAGCAGACAGACCATAGAATTGACTGCTATTTTGCTCAACCAACGTCAAAAGATTTTGCCGGAAAAACAAATCAAAAATTGTATATCTAAATTGTAACTCTGTCTTTAAACAAGTTCCTCATGGAAATGATTTGCTTGTTCCTTCACCTGAAGAACTAGAATCAAAAAAATCCTCAATTGAGCATTACACGGCAGGCAGTGAAGCACTTGAGAGGGAAGAAGGCACGGAAGGATGCAGTACTGTCGTGATTCGTGTATGCCAAATGCGTATTTGGCATACACGCTGCAACCACGCATTTGGCATACACGAATCACGACAGTACTAAAAAACCGACATTGATTAATCAAAGCATGTTAAATGATCTGGTGCGAGATTTGAAATTAAGTAAAGACATAGCTGAGATACTAGGTTTACGTCTAAAGCAGTGGAATTTGCTTGAAAAACACACTAAAATTTCCGATTTTTGACTTTGTCATGAAATGTTATGATCTTTCTTCAATGTTAAAGACAACTTGTGCTATTGCAAAGATGTTTCTGGCTTGATGATTGAATTAGATTACGAACATGACAGTTCATCCACTCAAGCGAAATCAGTTTAAAAACAGTTTTGCTACATAATGGGAATGTTAGATCATCTATGCATATAGCTCACGCTGTAAACATAAAAGAGACATATTAAGCCTTGAAAAATTGCTTGGAGGCTATCAATTACTCCAAACTTGACTGGAAGATTTGCGCAGATCTAAAAGTATTATCACTACTTGTTTGGTTTCAGTTAGGTTATACAAAATACATGTACTTCTTGTGTCTGTGGGATAGCCGAGATGACACTAACCACTTTAGAAAAAAGCTTGCGAACCATGTGAAAATCGGATAATTGGAAGTTTAATTTAAAACACACATCTGTTGTAAATTTTAAAAATATCCTTCTACCTCCACTAAACATTAAACTGGGGTTGATGAAAACATTTGTCAAAGCACTGAATCATGACGGCGCTGCATGTATGTTATATTTAAAAAAGAGATTTGGACTTTTTCAAAAGCGAAGCCAAACTGAAAGAAGGAGTGCTTATTGGGCCGGAAATTTGAAAACTACTGCTAGGTGTCCAGTTTACAAGAAAAACTTAATTCTACAAAATTGGATGCTTGGAAATCATTTAAACAGGTTATCGAAAATCTTTTTGGCAAACATGAAGCTGAAAATTTTGTTGAAATTGTTGAAAACCTTTTTCAAGCCTACCAACTATTGGGTTGCCAAATATCATTTAAGCTACATTTCTTCCATGCTCATCTTGTTTTTCGCACCGAACTTGGGGGCAGTGAGTGATGAGCATGGAGAACGGTTCCATCAAGACATTACTCTGATTGAAAGCCGATATAAAGGAAAATCTAACGTTGTATGATGGGTGATTATTGCTGGTTTCTGTAGAAAAAAATGATTCATCGTATATTCGCAGTGCTAAGCATGCTGAATTATTATAGATACTCAAGTAGCGTGATTTGTAAGTACGACTGACGTCAGTGGTTAATTGAATTTTTAGTTTGTACTAATTGACTTTGTTCTTGTGATTTCTAAGTATTATCATTGATTATTTAGATTAATTGTATGCCATTTTATTTGTTTATAAAGGTTTTATCGCATTGTTATCATTACGTAAAATTCAAACGAAATTACACAAAATCACAGTTTTCAATAACTCAGAAACTAGACGTGGTGGAAAAAAATCCGGCTTCAGATTTAAAATCAACACTCCAATAAATACAGTTGAAAAACAGTTGAAAAATACGGTTGAAAAACCCTCAGACACATGCAATAAATTTTTTGTTGTTTAGTGTTATTTTTTGGCATCAAATTAGCTTTTACGTAAATAATCCTATTTGTATTTGAATTTAACTTAAACAATTTTGTATTTCTAACCATTTACTTTACTTTAAATGTTTGCTCTATTTGAGTGTCAATTTTTTTGCAATTTCAACGTCTTGATTTTTAAATATATTTTTTATCGAAGTGTCATGCATGAATTTATTAAACTTCTTACAATAACAACAAGACAACATAAACTTTAAATGCAAAGATTCAAATCGATGGTGCTCAATCATTTATCTCAATCGGGCAGTATAGCAGCCTGAAGTAATATAAACTCTAGGCTCCTGTCCATTTTGTGTATTACCCGGAGTAAATGCCCTTCCAAACGCCGACGATGTCGACGACCGATTTTTAAACTCTTAAGAGCAAAAAAAGGAGGTGGTCAGAGGCGTTGAATTTACGACAACTGTCGAGCAATTAACCAGAACTTCTTTAGGTTTCAAACCATTATAGCCGATTGAATTTTTTTTATTTAAAGGTTTAATTTTTTTCTGATATATATATATCTGCTGTATGACCGTATGATAACTATAATTTACATATAGCAGATATATGTTAGATAAAAAACAGTAATTTAGATATGCACCGTCACAAAGAGTAAAGCGCCGTTTCTAAAACATGAAGAGGATTGGGAACTGAGAACATGTTCATCAAGATTGCCATAGAAACCACATTACTTTTCAGTTACTCGTATTACTTCTCAAAATTATCCGACCATGGTGCTGACAATAAAATGCCATCACCCGTTTCTTGAAAACTCTAGAACATAGGTCTGCATTGGCAAAAAAATAAAAATAAAATAAATAAATAAATAGGGAAAAAACCCAAGCAAAATTTATTATTTTAAGTTTAATAGTGAAAATATAAATGTTTTTAAAAAAAAATTTATATTGATTTTTAAAAAAATTTATTTGCTCATAAATTTCAATTTTTTAAAGAAGTACTATATCAAGAATGCACGTTAAACTAATTGAACTAAAATTTCTATTTTTCAGATAATAGATGTCAAAAACTACAGAATATAAGTCACATGTCTCAAATAATTGTTCAAAGAAAAGATAACTATGGCAAAGTTATCACTTTAAGTAATGACGTCACTGAATACAAATTTGATGACGTGGCTGTGTATGAATGCGAAAAGGGATATGCCCTTCTTGATCCTGGGATAAAACATTATTGCACAAGCAGAAGAAAGTGGACAAATCCTAAAAAAAGCAAATGCGTCAGTACGTAAAAACTATTTGAAAAGGTTAGTTTTTTTATTAAAAAATTGCTCTTTATTTGAAGGAATTTGCCGCGACAGAGACAACGTAACAGCTGTACAGCAAGGAATGGTTTGTCAGCCTGAATGCTTAACCGACAGTGATTGCAAAGCTGGTCGACAATGTCTGTGTGATGGACCTTGTGGACGTTCTTGTGTTAATCCAAGTAACTAAACGAAACATTATCTCAGCTAATTTTATTGTAAAATGTCAAAGTTAAACTGTACAGTTATTTAATGATTGCTGTTGTATGTTAAGTACAAATGCGTTTTTTTTTGTTTTTGAGAAAAGATTAACGATTTTGAGAAAGAAACTCTTTTTGAACTCTGAAAAACTATAAAAGTTTATTATCATTTACTTTGCTTTTCCCAATTTACAATTTAGGGAGAGAGTATATTTTTTTAAACTATACCATAATTATATATAGCAGCACACACATATTTATACTAAAATAAAACAAAAATAAACCATAACCGTTTTCGGATTACATTAGCTCTCTTCAGATGAATAGAATGTTAAGAAACTTTGCCTTTTTATTTAAAGATTAGGTCAATTACCTTTTTTGAAAAATGTTTCAAAAGGGTCAACGTCACTTTACCAACAAAATTTGTGGAATTTCCTCAAACTGGCAGTTAACCGACTACAAAGGAAAATTTCCAAAACAGTTGTCCGACAACAGCTCTCAACTTTCCTAACCCTAATCCAAGCCCCTAATCTTATCCTTAACCTTAAACTCATAGGCAAAAGGTAGGAAACAAGGGCAAAATATGTGACAGCTGCAGCTGTTGTGTCGGCCAAGTGACGTTTTTGCGTAATTCACATTTGTCGGTTAAGTGACGCTCCCAATTTCAAAACGTTAATGAAAAACATCTGCATTCTGATTCTGCATGTAATGATCATATTTATAATTTTAATATTTTATTTTTTGGCCATGACTCCAGACAGTTTATCAATAAATTATAAAACATTATTAACTCTAAACTTAAACTAACTCTAAAAATAAATCATGTCAATTAAACTTTTAAAATATCACAGTATCTTCAATTGAAGACTCATGTTTCGCCTGCATTCTGCTCGAATATTGTATATCAGTTTTCTTGTTCCTGTGATTCGAGCTTGCCTTACATAGACATGTAAAGCCGTCATTTGAGCATTAGGGTAGGTACACATTTGGGTTTTCATTTGAAAACTCAAAGCTCCGTTAAAGATCAAATTATGTCTAGCGATATTTGTGCTAATACCAAATACAACGCAAATTCGTTTAAGATAATTAAAAATTGTAATTCTAATTTTCAAACTAAAATTCATGAAGCTATGTTAATCAAAAAACATAACCCTGGACTTAATTGACAATCATTTGCAAACGGATCATCGTTTTTGTTAAATATCTTTTAGATTGTTATTTCTGTTATTTAAATTTTGCGTTGTTTATCGGCGTTTTGTTTGTTAGTTTGCGTCTGCATTTTTAAACCAATTATCCAACAATTTTTTTTACAAAAACCTCGTGTGAACCCGTGTGAAAATTTAATAAACAACTACGTATCAGGTCATTGACCTCAATTTTTACATTAGAAGGCAAAGTTTCTTAACATTCTATTCATCTGAAGAGGGCTAATGTAAGTCAAAACGTTTATGGTTAAGGTTTCTTTTTGTTTTATTTTTCCAATTTACACAACAACTTTATACTTGACCAAAATTTCATAATTTGTTATACTCCAATATAGATAGAAAAATAAAATCCAAAATTCCTGTCACAGACTTTGTTCAGGAATCCCCTAAAGGACCAGTTGAGCTAGGTAACCCGAATATCTGCGCTGAAACAAAGCTGTGTCTAAATTTTATTTTATTCCGGCTCAAGAAGTAGTCTGGTATGAGCCTGAAGCTTTTGTACAGTTGATTTAACGAAAGCTCGGATTGGTTTTGTTGAAGACTCTTCTTCACAACAAACAGAGACCACTGTCTCTAATAAGAACGAATGTATTACAAAAATCACGACCGACGAAATTCTATTCCACGCTTTGCCAAACTGCAAAGCGAAATCAACACTATAACTTGATTCAATCAACACAAATAATTCTACCTCTGTAGAACACAACTCCCAAACACTGGCGCAAAATAAATTCAACAATCGTCAACCGATACAAAATCTAACGGGCTATTTTTTGTGCCCAAATAAAATCACTTTCACTCGAGCCGTCTCTCGAGTCGTCTTAAATTATCTCATCATAATAATAATAATTCGCTACGTATCGGCTTTATATAGAGAAAAGATCACGTGACGCAAATTCACTGGTATATTCGAGATTAGCCCGAATTCCCTAGAGAACGCGCAATGCTCAAATGCGCCAGAACATTGCAAAATTATCGAGCTATAGTGGCGCTCGGACAAAATATATTATGTCATTCTGTCGGCGAAAAGAGAAAAAGATACATGTATCGAGCAATAGAGAGCGAATCGGACGTATATCGCATAATACGAGAGCAGCGCTACAAGGCGACGCGATTATTATTTTATAATAAGACTACGAATTATTTTTAACGGGAATAACTATATTGTTATGATTAAAATTATTAGTAATGAAGTGTGACAATTCCGAATATAGTCTCTGCTATTCATGATTTTCTATATACACTTAAAATTTCTAATTTTTTACGAGCCATAAGCTAATATTATCGTTGATGGTCTTTCAGTAAATCATCAAATAAAAAAACGATTTTCTCGGCAACACCTAAACACTGTTGAGATTTATTTGTTTTCTTTGTAAAAATTAATTTAATAATAAATAAACGTTTTTAATATTTTGAATTTAGTTGATGATTGCATAGCTTAATCTAAATCTTTGTTAAGTTGTGACTTTACGCTTTAAACGTAAGAATAATGATTAAAAGAAAATGGTAGCACTAACAGGTGATGATAGAAAAATCCTATTTATTTTGTACGAGACAAAATATATGTTGTTTTAAGGATAAATTTAAAATCATGTAATGTTGACAAGAGAGAGCTGGGTTATGAACTTACGTTCTACATATCTTTTCGGAATTGCAATGGTAATAATCAAGTAATATTAAGTAGACAAGAACAAACTCATCATTATCTGATACATTGACCAACTAAAAATACAGAAGCAGCCAAAGACTAAAATGAAAATTATGAAAAGCTTATTGCCTAATAATTTTGCAAGCCTTCATGCATCCTGTATTCTTTTCACCACGTTGAGATTGTGTTTTGAAAATGATATAGGGGACTTATGGTGCTATTCAAATCTAAGAGGAAGTGTTCATACGACTAAAAACAAATTTAGTTTATGCCTTGGATAGTTTTTTTTGAATAGAGTTAGATTACATGCTTTCACTTATTATTATTATTATTTTGAAAAAACACAGTATAAACTACTTTTTATTCTTTTTGTTGAAATGATGAATTTAAAATAAATTTATTTTGCTATGTATGTTTATAAAATTTTTTTCTATGCATAATTTACAAAATATTTATTATTCTATTTTAAATGGTTTTTCTCGCATCACAATTGTCCTCTTATCATTTTTTTTATATTTAACCTCCTAATTAATGTTAATGTGCCATTCTTTTTGGCATTAAAAATAAGTAATTGATGAACCTTTCAAAAAAAGTTTTTATATGTTTTACGCTGTTTTATGTTTGCTTTGAAAGACGTTAGTTGTGGACCAGCTCCTTCATCAAGAAATGCAACTTTCAAATACTTTGGAGAAGGACTGCACAGGATTGCTCTCTATCGCTGTGACTCTGGATTTTACTTTGCGAGTGGCAAGAAATCGCTGATATGCACTGGTGGTGGAACCTGGGCTGGGAATCTAATCAGTTGCTCACGTATGTGAATAAATGTCATTCTCAATCTTTTACTACTTTTTGAATATTCATTATGAAATTGGTTTTGGAAATATCAGTTTTTTAACCGCAACCAGAAAAGACCGTTACTTAAAAAAAATCCGGTTCGATTTAGCTTCCTCTAGATAATCTTTATTCTTTAGGCCTACTTACTAATTTTAAGCAAGAAAAAATCAAACCCATCTTTTCAAACACCAGTTTAGGGTTCCTCACTCAGATTTTTTTTTAGAAATTTGATTCTTTCGTTAAATGTAGTATTATAGACAAAGAAACCGCACTGTAAAGTACATGCTAAAGAAAAAAATTTTCTTCATTAATTTTTCTAATTTTTGGGGAAACGCTGGAGGTGTTACTCTTCCGGCAATCTTCAAGCGATTAACCCCATCTGCTTTTGGAAATGACAAGATATTGCTGCTCCGTTGAATAATATTTTTTGTGTCCAGTTGTTATTTGGTGTTATGACCAAAATTTAGAAGTGCTTGCTAAACGACCATGTACAGAAAAGCATTTTTTCCACGGACACGAAGGATTGAAGCAAGTAAGTTTTAAGCCCTGACCATGAACATGTCGTTTTTCATCGATACGGCGTTTCTGCCTACTCGGTTACAGAGACGCAAAGCTTCACTCTAAAATATTGAACTGAACTTTAGGTTGTTTTGCGCTCCCTATCTTTGCTTTTACAAACACTTAGACTTTTGTGTAGCTTTTAAAATGAGTAGCCAAAATAGAAAATTTCTTGCTAATTTTTAAAAAAGCTTCTCAGCTTGAGACTAAAACGTTAATTTTTTAATAGTGCGAGCTGTTTCGGGCACAAAAAGAGGTAGAATAAAACAAATTTTTTTATTCTCAGTTTGTGGTAAATATCTTCAAATTTTTTTAAAAAAGTATTTGTTGAATTCATTATAAAAGAAGAATTCCGGAAAATAATTTTTTGAATATCTCATTTTTTTTTCTTACATTTGTTGGTGTAGATGGTAATAATTTTATATTTTTAGTTTGTTTTTATTAAAGCTGCCAAACTGCGTTTATTTACCAAATTACTTCTAAAAACAATGTAATTATTTTAGCCAAATCTAAAAGCGACCATACTATATATAATGCATTGCCGCAGAAACAGGAAAATTAAAAAGCAATTTTTTAACTAAATATTTTTATCTAATCTACTTTTTGTTTTCTCTTTTATTGCTCATTCTGTAACCAACTCAATAAAATATCACCTATGTTCGCAGTGGCCATTAAGAAAATGTTTTAGGTAATATTTATGATTTTTTTTTACTCTTTTTTATAGGGGTCACGTGTCTTGATCCTTTCAACGCAATAAGAGATATGAAAGGATTTATTGACAACTATTCACCTCCCCCGTTTTTCGTCGGTCATCAACTGAACTTCAGCTGCAATTTAGGCTACGAACGCGAGGGGGCGCAGCGGAGAACTTGTTTGGAAAACGGTCTCTGGAGTGGTTCGCCCACAACTTGCACCAAGAGCGAGCAGAGTAACCAACTTTGTTTAATTATATTCAAAAATATTTCAAAGATTTAGTCGATTTTAAAATTACTTTAACATTATTTATCTTCTCACTTTTACCGTTGTGTCGATTTCTAGACTTTTGTAGTTCTATGCAAAAAAATGCATAAAATTTGTTACTATCTCTAGCAGAGCTTTTCAAACTTTTATTCATGATGGTAACTAAAAAATACTAATTTTTTTGAAATATATTCTTTATGAAGACAAAAATCTACATGATGCATTCTAGAACTCAATATCAAACAATCCTTCATTGTTTACACTTTCGTTCTTACTTGTACTATTTAAATAAAAGTAATTTTTTCCTGCGTTTTACAAGCCAAATTTTAACAGTTATCAATCAATCTTAAAGCTCATAACAATATTAATTATAATAAGAATTAAAATTACTATTAACATCAGACCATTTAAAACTACTTATATATTTTTTCCATCTCTTTATCTATTGTTCTGACTTACAGGTTAACGGAGGCAATATCCTTTAAGCAAGAGTCAAACAATCACCCCGGCTTGCTTCTAGATACCTACTTGCGCCATTTTATGTCCCGAAAAAAGACACTTTACGGCACTTTCCCGAGCTTAATGGTCTTGGCAAGCAGTTCTGACTTTTAGTTATATATCTATAAAATTTAAAAGAACAAAATAAAAAATTTCAACCTTACAGCAATATCTTAGCATTTCCGGAAGCAGGTCGGGGTAATTGCTATCCCTATGTATAGCGCCGACGACGCTTTCCTGTAAGTCAGAAAAATAAATTTAGAAATAAAATGAAACAAAGATGCCAAGATATTGCTGCCCGGATAAAAATTTGGTTTTTAGTTTTTTATGAAAATGTGTGACTGGAATTTAAAGCTGCTTGCTAAAACTATCAAGCAGAGGAAAGTGCAATAAAGTGTCTTTCCCGAGGACACAATAAAATGATGCGAGAAGGTTTAAAACCGCAAATGTGTCAATTACAAGCGCCATTAACAGCGTTCTTAAACGCGCGGCCACGGTACTGACCGAGCAAAATTTAAATTAAGTTATTGAACGTTTTCACAACGTATTCTATCCCCATGATTATTTTACAAAATATTATCAAAAGCTATTACATATAAAAATCTATCAAACACCTTAAAAAAGCAATTGAAAAAAAGTACAGAAAAAAAGCTAGCCTATTTGTTTATAGTATTCTCATTTAGTTTTATTACTAAGAGCTTGAAAAAATGAATATAATTACACCACTATTTGATCTAAAAATTAAAATTACAGTATTAATATAGCCTAAGCCTATGCTTCCCAACCTTTCATGTTTCATGGTCCCTTTTTGACCGCCTTTCTATCACCCGTGGCCCCCCGCTTATCAATAAAAATAACTAGCTTTGCTTTCAATGTATTTCAATCCTTCGACATTCGTTAAAAAATAGTTGAAATAAAGTGAAGAACTTTTTTGTGTTGAATCAAAAATGAGAACGCTTTTTTCAATGGTTTCTATTAAGCGCTGAGTGACGGAATTTTTATGAGCAGAAAAAAAATTTTGAATTTTTGATCGGCTGAAAATATGTAGATTACGATTCCTTGGGTACAAAATTGAAAATTGCGTCCAGACCAAGACCGAGACCGAGACTCAGTAATTTTTCTGAGATTAAGACAAAGATTGAGACCAACAAATTTAATTTTTTTATATTTTTTATCAAATCCTTTTTTATTGAAAAAAGTCTTTACTTTATTTAAAGAATTTTTAAGTTGTCTTAGTGTACTATGAACTTTTAAACATCCTTCTTCACAAAGATTTTGTAATTCCCAATCCTGCCTCTTCCGTGCATACGCCTATGAATTCATAGATCACAACTTTTTAACGGGTAGTTAAACGGATTTTGTGCGGCGTGGTAGGGGGTTGTGATTGTGATTCAAACGGCCGCAGTTTAAAATCAAGTCGCGCCATTATGTTGTGTCCTTGGAAAATACATTTTACGGAGCATTTCCTAGGCGAGTAGTTATAAAATTCAGTCGTATCTCTATAAAAAACTAAAAAGCCAAAGATAAAAATTTCAACAAGACAGCAATATTTTGGCACCTCGAAAAGCGGGTTGGAGTAATTGCTTTTATTCGTATAAGTCCTTGGTTATCCGGCAAGAGGATAAATATAGAGATAAAAAAAAACAAAAAACTATAGGAGTGGGCAAACGTTGTAACTCAGAGGGCCTCCACCTTTTCACTTTTATAATTAATTGCAAACCATAGTTAAATGGTGTTTAAATTATTGCTTACATAAATTTTATTGCAATAACATTAAGAAAAAAAACACACATGATCAAGGTAATAACCTTTTTTAGGGAAAAGAGGTTTGATCAAAGTTCACATAAAAGAAAATTCAAAATAATTCTTCGTTTAGCAATAAGTTCAGCCAATTAAAATTTATTTCAATTGAAGATCCTAATTAATCTTATTCAAATAGAATTGAAGAAAAATAACAAATTAAAATAAAAACACATTTCAAAAAACAATTTATGAATTCAAGTTTCAAAGACAATTTATTTATAATACAGTATATAATAAGAAAAAGACAATTTACAATACTGTAAACCTGCAAAACTGCAACAAATCCATCGAGCTTTCCTTAAAATTTCATTATAAATACATATGAGGGGGAGCATCACTTGACCGACACAACAGCTGCAGCTGTCACATATTCCACCCCTTGCTTCCTACCTCTTGCTTATGAGGTTAAGAATAGGGTTTGGGTTAGGGTTAGGATTAGAGAAGCCGACAGTTGTTCTCGGACAACTGACTGTTTTGGAAAATTTTATTTGTTGTCGGTCAACTGCCAGTTTTAAAAAATTTCACAAATTGTGACGTCGACCCCATATGAGCAATTGCCAAGCATTATTCACTGCTATACATCTAACACAGTGGTTCCCAATTTATTTTGGGCCATGCCCCACCTAGGCATTTCTAAAATCCTAATGTCCCCCTTTGTGATATTTAATTTTTGTTATTTAAAATTCCTCTGTTATTCATTGAAGTAAGCTAAAATGGCCATTAACTTGGTATCTTAACAAGGTTCCAAAGAACATGGCATCAATGAAAAAGAAAAATTTTGAAACGAAAGGACATTTAAATAAACAAAGTATTAAAAGATATAATAGAGAACTAAAATGCAAAAATATCAGTTATATGAATGAAAAATTATTTTAATTCTTCGATTATTTTAATTATTGAACAATAATAATAAAAAATTAAATTTTAGCTCACATAAAAATGTCTGTTTATGAGATCCTTGAGCATCATGTTTGTGACAGAGAGATTTGATGTCAGACTCTAATTTAGTGAGCTTAAGTCTTAAGTCTCCTCGTCTAGTGATATCTAGTCCATTTCTTTTCTTCAATAATAAATCATTGACAGCACTAAAGCCACATTCAGCTAAATATGAAGATGGAAAGAGTAATAACAATTTTCTTGCTAAGTTGGTTGAATGTGGGTATTTAGTTTCTGTCTCATCATAAAGCCATGACATCACTCCTTTTATATTGAATAAAGTTTTAACTGACTCATCATTTTGCATTTCCGAGAGTTCTTTTTGGTACTGCCTCGAAATATCAGATATATCCACTAGCATTGGCTACATCACCCATGTTGGAAAATCAATTTGTTTTAAATCACGAAATCGTTTTTTAAAATCAGAGGCCATTATTTGCAGATGATCCACAATGACAATTACAGCAGCATCAGTCACCTCAGATCTTTTTAGCCAATGAAACTGGTCAAATATTCTGTGAGAAATGTTTTTTTGAAAAGCCTCAATAAATGAAACGAAGCCAAATATTTTCGTCTTTGCATCCAAAAGAGTTTTATTTGATCCTTGAAGTTGTTTATTTAACAGATTCAGTTTTTCAAAAATATCTGTTAAATAACTTACAAATGCTTTACCATCAACAGTTTGCAAGTGCTTCATTTCAGGCTTGTCACTTAAAAAGTCACTAAGAACATTATATAGGTCCATAAATCTTTTCAAGCAATTATCGTTTGAGAGCCACCTTACCTCAGTGTGAAGTAAAAGTCTCACATAGTCTGCATCTTTATTTTCACAAAATTTCTTGAAGAGACGCTCACATTTTGCATTAGCTTTTATAGAATAGATACATTTTATAACTGAGCGTAGTACATCATTAAGAACAGGAGTAATATTTTTGGCCACTAAGTTCTCTCTATGAATAACACAGTTCAGAACAATCATTTCTGGATTCTCATCTTTCATCAATTTTAAGCAGCCTCTTTTCTTGCCCATCATAACAGGAGCACCATCTGCAGCACAAGATGTTATGTTTTCTATTGGCATATTATTGGCGTGTAAGTAATTGTTTAGCTTATCATATATATCAACGGCGGAAGTGGTGGTTTGTAACGATTTGCAGAACACCATTTCTTCAGCAAATTCACCTTTATCAATATATCTTGCTTATGCTAACAATATGGCCTCACTATTTCTCAGAGTTGTCTCATCCATTTGTAGTGAGAAAGGTCTGGATTTCAACTTTTCAACAAGTTGAGTTTCAATATCTGTACTCACTTCATCTATTCTTCTACTAACAATATCGTTACTGAGTGGCATGGCTTTAACAGCCTTGTCATCCTTTTCCAGGACTGTTTTAAGAAATGCTGATATTGATGGTTTTATTAAATCTTCTCCTATAGTATGATTTTTTCCAGATTTAGCAATGAGTAAAGATATCTCAGAACTAGCCTCAAGAGTACGACTGACACTAACAGTTTGTGCAGTGAACAGAGACTTTATTGTTGATCTTTTTGCAAACTTCTCCTTTAAAGACTTAAAGTAACTTAAATCTGAATTTGCATATGCACTATGTTTCGTCTTTAAATGCAACGCAAGACGACTTGGTTTCATTGATTCGTTTGTCAAGCATTGTTGACATAAGAGGCAGAAAGGTGACCGTTTATCATGAATAGCGGGTATAAATCCATATCTTAAATATTCCTCTGAATATTGACGAACTTTTTTTTACTTGCAATACTCATTTTATGCATAGGGTTTGTGACTGAAATAAAGAAAATTACGGTAAAAATTAATTAAAAAAATAAGCTATTCCAAACAAAAGTTTCAATAAGGAATATAAATGTCAACAAAAACAAAGTATTATAGAAACAGTCCAGTGTTTTGGCGGGCGCGGTATGCAAGATACTGCATTTTGAATTGCTGACTTCGATTTATATATAAGGAAATAAAAATAATAACATATTCCTTTTCTTTGCCAAATTGTAATATAACAAATTCAACAATTCACATATTATTTTAAACAAATACATAGCAACACAGCATTGTGGTCGACATACGGATAAACGTAATCCAGCTGAGAAGCAAACTGAACTGAAATTTATTAGTTATTGTCTTCAAAGCTCACACACGCTCAGTGTTGCCACATTTTTTTTCAAAATCTGAGAATTTGCTTAAAAAAATCTGTAAAGGCTTTGTTCACTTTAAAGACCTTGTAATAGATAAAAATACATTCTAAATATCAAATGCCTATCACACGTTGATTGACTAAAATTAAGTAATTCGAGTTAGATATATTATGTTGCTGGCAGACACGTAGAGAATTCGTGGATAAAGTTTCATGGAAAAATCCTATTATTTAATAAGATACGATTCATTTTGCCATCACTACTTGTGGGCAAGATGATAAAAAAATAGTTTGTATCATAAGATATACGACAATAATGATGTATAAACACAATGTAATAATAATAAACAATATGAATAATGGAGTGAGTTCCATAGCAGAGGGATATCGTTTCTATTAGTCAAAGTAACAAGTGTCAAATTCGTCTGCTCTTTATTGGGAACATTTTCCTTTTGCTATCATCATTTTGAATGGTTATTTTTTGCTTCATTTCATTGTTTATATTTGTCACGCTACGATTTCAATTTTATCAAATAAAGACATTGCACCTTTTTAAATTAAGTGTTTAAATTGACACCTTTTTGGATTAATTATTTAAATCGTAACCTTTTTAAATTAATTGTTTAAATCGACACTTTTTTGGATTAATTATTTAAATCGTAACCTTTTTAAATTAATTGTTTAAATCGCATTAACGTTGACGCGATTATTAAAAATTTATTTGTGACTATTTGCCGTTGTTGCCATGGACAGCTGTCTGGATTACAGATTTACGCGGTGAGGTGACTTTGTTCTCGTTGTTGAAAAAGAACGGGTGTAAAGCGTTCCTTCACATGTCGTCGCTAAAAAGGTGTATATATACGGGGCGGCAACGAGAAGACATAATTCAGATTCAATCGTGGATGCAGATACAAAGGCAAATTTGAGATGACAATCGTATTCTGTGTATATTTTAGTATGTGAATGCATCTGTCGGGACGGCAAGTTGGTATTAAGCGTTAGCGGAAAAATTTATAAAATTCATTATATTCTTTTGCGGTTCTGTAAATTCGGTTAGGTAATTTGTATGTGTTTAATCTATTGGTAAATTGTAGCATCTCGTGTATAATTTTGGCGCTTGTTTTATTTTCATTTAATCTTTTTGTCTTCGTTTCTTCAATATAATTAATTCAGATTATAATACCTGTCTGTCCTTCTAAATCGCTAGGCCCCGCCAGTTTAACACTCGCATAAGCTCCTTTCAACAGGCTGGTGATTTTCTACGATATTTACGTAGGGTTCGCCTCTAGTATCTTGTAGTTATTCTGGTACTAAGTAGGTAGAGCGTGACAATATTTCATAGATAGCTAATGGAACCATCTATTAACCATTTTGCATAAAAGTAAACAAAAAAGAACATGAAAATACTGCGTGAGATATGGCAACTCAAGTGCCGCGCGCACAACTTACTGTATGTGGGTGTGCCATTCTGCCGAACCTCCTATCTTGGTGGGTTATGAGGGTTGTTTAAGGGGTCCCATGGGAGGAGTCCCATGGGGGTAAGGAGAATTGTGATATGCATTTTCAACTCCTTATAGGAAGTACATTATATGTGTGTGAAAATGAAATATATTGATGCATTCAAAAACAAAAATGGTCTCCGGCCGGAGGCTTCCTTAATACCTAGATTCACTATGAAACAATTTACTGTTAATATAATAATAATAATAATGAAAAAAAACTCATTCTCGAATCGTCTTTGGTTTAATAAGCCCAAGGGTGCACGTACTACCCATGCCCCACCAAAATATTGCCATGCCCCACCGGTGGGGCATGTACCCCACGTTGGGAATGACTGATCTAACATATATCAGGCATAAATACATTTTATTCGTCTGTCGAAGGAACTTGGTCACAGCCAAGTCAGTGTTGGCTCAGTCTCACTTTGGTCTTTTGTCTTCGGTGTGCTTTTTTTTGATTCAGCTAAGCAGGGATTAATTTTCGTTTATCAAAGTTTAACCGATTAAAATTTATTACGACTGAAAATCCTAATTAACCTTATTGAAATAGAATCGAAGAAAAAGACCAAATTAAAACAAAAACATATTTTAAAAGCAATTAAAAAAATTTAACAGACATTATCGTACGTCAGCCTTGTACTTGCTCAGTTATTAACTTTTCTTTAAAGTTTTAAATCTGCATCAAAGGCATTAAAACATTCATTTATAAGAAGTGTTTTTCTTGAAAGAATAGATTATCATTTACGAGGCAATTAACGAAAGCGAGCCAGCGGAAAACTATTAAGCTTCAAAGCAAATAGCAACCTAAAATAATAAAGTTTTAACTACACTTCTCCACTAACGATTCTCAAGTAATATATCATCATTTTGAAACACATTTCGATAGTTTGGAAATATCTTAGCTTTTAAAGACCAAAAAAAGTTTTATCTTTATCCAAGTAATTCTGTACCAATTGCACCCTAATCTAGATATTTGCAAAAAAGTTTGGCCAACAGCGTATAAAAGTTTGGACACCCATGATTTAATCGTACTATTAGCGATTTAAAAATGGCATCATCTTATGTAGTTGCACTTCTGCCATATCAAATTCAAAAATATTCGAAATAAAAGTTTTATTAATCGTGTCCCAGGCCACATCTGGGCATTTACAGGCTATATTATGAACAGATCTGAACTTACTTTTGTATTCTGTTGTAGATTACTACTATCGTCATATCTCCGGGTAACTTTATTGTTACTGTAACATAGCGTTATCGCTATTGGAGTTTACTTTAAGACGTTTTTAAACTGAATATTTAGAAACTTTAGCTACAGTTGATGTTAAAGTCATTTTTTTATCTCAGTTAGTCTGCTTTAAAACACACACCAGTAAAATATATAGCCTATGACATAACACATTCAAATCAAAGTCCGAAACAAGCATTGTAATTTCTTTTTAAAGCAACTTTTGGTGGGCGTACAAAATTTTAAGGTAGGTGAGTAGATGTAGATTAATTGTAACAACATTTAAAAATTTGTATCCATTCTCTGGGGCTATTGCTGCATTTAGGTTAAACTAAAACTATATAATCTATCTTGGTACTCTAGATCTAGTTCTTTTATATTATTTTCTGTTAAAGCTTGTTTAACAACAACAAAAAACTAGCTTTAAAAAATATTGACGTAACCAAGTCATTTCGTTTTTCTAAAATCGAATTAATTTGGTGTGAATGCTTTAACGGCAAGGGTGTGAGTAGAAACACTCAAAGCATTACCAAACTTGTTTGTTGCCAAAACCTCGGACCAAGACCAAGACCACCAGTAAAATTTCGAGACTGAGACCACAAAAATTGGTCTCGAGACCTTCATCACTGGTCTGTAATGTTAAAAAATACCGCCACTATCCACTTTTTTGTAGCGTTTTTGCAGGTACAATAACGCGCTTTTTGGTTCAAAGCATCTACGGTCACTTTTGAAGAATTGTCAAGGCCCGTTCTCTTACAAACACGGAGTGGAGCATTCTTTGTTTGTTTGATTGATTTTTTTAACTTTTTCCGCATCTAAGCGCTAAGCGAAGCCAAAAAATCAATGAAAGAAACAAAGAATACTCCATTCCACGCTTGTAATGAAAACAAGCCTTAACAATGCTTCGTGTAATTTTTTGGGTGTACTTGATACATTAAACTGTTTGGTGCATTAAACTTAGATTACACACCAAATTTTTTGGTTTGTATATTGTCAAAATGGTATTAGATGCGAATATGCCTCTGAGGCATATAAAAGCTTGTCTTTTATCATGGCCTCAACTTTGGATATCGTACTTTTTCCCTTCATTGTTCCAAGAAGTTAAATCTTCTTTTTATAAATGAAATAAATGTTTGTGCTATCAACTTGAGGCTTATAACTAAGATAAATAATTTAAATTATTTAATTGCGTCTGCAGCAGTCTTTTTTTAAACAGGTTTGGCGCCAGAATTTCAGTTTGGCGTTTTGGCTTTTTTTTCCAAATTTGCAAAATCCGGCTTGTTTTTAATGTAGTTAACATCAAAATATTTTGGCTTTTTTCTTTATGGCTTTCGGGTGGATGGATTTGGGAGAAAAATGGAGAGATTATAAATAGAATTTAAAAGAAGGCTTTTTTTTTTAAAAATCACCATGACTTTGAGACGAAAATAGGAAAGTCCTACATGGAATGGAAGTGAAGACCTTTTTTTTTTTTAGAGAACACCATGATTTTTGGACGAAAATATATTTTCTAGCTGGTGAAATTGTTTGGCTTTTTTGGCTTTTTTTATTTCCTCCTTTGATTTTATTCTATCACTGGGATCTGGCAACCCTGGTCTGCAGATTTAAGGAAATAAAGTTTTTGTCAAAGAGATCTCGTTTTGACGTAATAAAGAAAATAGCATAAGAAAAACAAGAATCAGATTGTCACAAGTTGCTTACATACTAGCAGACCTACACTGTCTAACCAACTATTATGTTACTGAATAGCAGAGCTATTGTTGTAATAAAACTGTTAGCCGTCAGATTTGACCCTCGTTTCTTTAGGTGTGCTCTTTAATTACACTCGTTTGAGAAATTTGATTAATTTTTTTTGTTTCTGGGTAACTTTTAGAAAATTTAAAAAAACTCAGGATAACTTAAGTCAAATTTATAAGGCAATGCTGTAAACAAAAAAACAAATTTCAAAAGCAATCAAAATTGACCAGTTGTCTTTCATGTGTTAAGAGTCGATAAAGTGTTTTTTGCTGGAATTGTGGTCGACATGCAGAAAAGTTTAAGAACCATTGACTTAAAAGCTACACTACGGCTTCTCGCAGCTGCCTATTGCTTCTAATAATTTAATTTACTATTTTTAAGAGCTGGTTCAATTTTAAAAGCGTTAAGCAGATAAATCAACATTCGCTTTGATAAGCTTTTGTAGTGCCCTAAAAAGAAAAAAAGCTCTTTGTTGTGTTTTTTCGCAGGGGCTCCTAAACTTTTTTGTTCTACGACCTCATTTAAACCTGCGGCACTTTTTGGGACATATTCGAAATTTGTGGAGCATTTAGACCAGATTTCCTTACTTTCGACACCAAATTTAACTGTTCTCTAAAAAAAGTCTTTAAATAGAACCAAACTCCGACTTATCTATATTTGTCCCCAATTTTAGGCGTTCTCTAAAAAAATGTCTGCACTCAGAATCAAGCTCCGATTTCTCGATTTTTGTCCCCAAATTCTCTGATTTGTCGATTACATGAAAAATACCGCCGCAGGCGGGACATTGCTAGACTAATTTTTTCAAAAAGTTTTGCGGTACGCCTGGAATTCTCAAACGTTTTGCGGCACTAAGCACAAAAAGCCAATTTGTTTTGCGACCCAATTCGGGGTCGCGACCCACAGTTTAAGAAGCCTTGTTCTATCAATTGCCAATCTCTGGAGCGAAAAAATTTGAGCGAAAATGTTTGAAAGATTAATAAGTAAAGCGAAGGAAAATTGGTTTGAAGAAAATAAGTTCCAGAAATAGCTTGCGCTAATAACTGTTTGTTGCAAATCATTTTCGTTGCTGGTAGCAATAATTAGTTTCCAAGGAGAGAGATGCCTGGACTGCAGAGATCCAGTGTGCTCTATTGTGTTTGCTTTATTTTTTGTAGCTCTACTATTGTTTGCTCTAGCACAGTGATTCTCAGCCTTTTTAGCTGACACCTCAAATGAATTTCGCATCCAGTTAAATATTTTGCGATAATTGTGAGAAGGAAAACGTCGATCCAGCTCAAAAACAAATGCATTAAGGTGCTCAAGAAAGATTCGTGAAATGTTGCGCCAATCAATATTTTTCTCCTCAACTAATAATTTAATGCTGGAAAAGCAGCCAACTTCCCACTTTCCATTTGATGCATCTACAATTCTATTTTAGATCTGAATGCATCAATGTCTTTTTGATACATCTAAAAATTTTTTCTCTTTTCCATGCATAGAGCTATTAAGTTGGTTCCATGGCTGAAAAAATCAGTTGAGAAAAGAAACTTGGCAATCCATTTGTCATCGCTGAAGCGATGAACAAATTCATATTTCTGTTTTTTTAAAAATTGCAGACTTTATTTCGTAGATTAGCCACTCTCTCCAGCACCTTTCCTCGCAATAACCAACAAATGTGGAAATGGAACAGAAGCCCATTGTGTTCAGCGCCATTTCATCACACAATGCACGAAATAAATGAGTGTGCAAGTGAGAAAATTTAATAAAATTGACCACAGATACAACTGTTAATTTCAAAAGTTTACTGTAGACCGCACAGCGAATCTCTCTCTTCTTTAGCTCCAAATTCTTCAAACTATAGGGAAGCTATCCGAGCTTCCCCAATCACACCGCTGGCTTTCCCACACGTCTTATGGCTATATAATATTTATTAAAGTTGAGATTTCGATATGAAGGTATAACAGGCTTCCAGAAGCCAACGACCACAATTATTTTCTCGACAATACTGCTTAAACGATGCAGTTAACTATACAAACAACGTGCAGCCAACGTGCTCCCAACGATGCAGCCAACGATGCAATCGCAAAACGAAAGTTACCCAAGTTTCGCTTGCGATCTACAAACTCACTCTACAAACTAAACCACCGAACCACTTGATCACCAACGACTAAAAGAGGAATTAAATTTACCAACATCTCAATTTATAGTGTGCTCGCCACATGTAAGTGAGCCAATCAGATTTCATTAAGATCGCTGCACGTAATCTACCTATAAAGCAGTGAACGCAAACAATAGAATTAATTAACAGGTTTTAAAAAAGACTTCTATGCAGTTAATTAACTTTTTCAATTTCAGTGCGAGTTCTATTCTTATGATTTTAACAACAACTTCTTTGAAAACTATGACAAGGTCTTTTTATATCTTTTTCGCTGCGAGATTTTCTCTGTGGAGAAGACAATGAACAACTGAAATTTTTTTATTTTCCTTTTTCACGAAACTCATGAAACCCTTTTTTAATCTCGTTATGGACGGAGCCCCATCCGTACAAACAGATACACAATCAGACCACTCAAGCTGATGTTTTTTAAAGAACGAATTTACTTTCTTAAATATTTGCTCTCCTGTGGCAAATGGACGGCAAAACAAAAACTGCTCCATATTGTTGTTTGTGTCAAGGTATTGCACGAACACCATGAGCTGTGCATCATTTCCAATATCTGTTGTCTCATCCAATTGCAAACCAAATTTTTCATTGCGCTTTACAGAAACAATAGTTTGTTGCAGAACATCTACTAATAGTTTTTGAATAAGCCGTTTGATGGCGTTGTTCAACAAAGAAACCATAACTAACTAATTAGTAACAGCATTACCACACAATATTCTGACCATTTCCACAGCTGCTGGTTTAATCAAGTTCTCTCCCGCTGTATGAGGCGCTTTTTCTCGAGCAATTTTCCAAGAAACAAAGAAAGAAGCACGCACTGCTTTATTGTGAGAGTAAGCTGCGCTTCCCCAAGCAGCTGGTCGATCAATGCAACTTTATTTTACCTGATGTTTTTTTTTCTTTCAACACATCAAGAGTTTTGTTGACGAATTTTTCATGGTGTGCTTCTAGTTGCCGACGAAGTTTTGTCTCTTTCAAAGAGCGATGAGCTAAGAATTTTGAGCACAAACACACTGTGGCCGTACTTCATTATTTACCTCAACCGATGTAAATCCCAGCTTCAAGTAATCATCATTATATGCAAAGATCTACGTACTTTTAACTTGGATAAAACTAACATAAATTAAATAAGTTAACTGTGCTAAACTCTTTCAAACCAACTGACTAATAAAATCGTCCTTTAACCACAGAACCATATATCTGACTGGTCAAAAGCACATTTTCTTCAAACGCTTAAAGGCCCGTTTCCACTACGAGCGTGGAAAAAAGCATTCTTTTGTTTGTTTTATTGCTTTTTTTTTGCGCTCGCTTCAATTTTAACCGCTTGCTTCAATCGAAGATCAATAAAAGAGAGAAAGAATGCTCTTTTCCAAGCTTGTAGTGGAAACGGGCTTTAATGCGCAAACTGCTGCATTTTAATTTGACCACGCCGTGACTTTAAAACAATGCTTGTTTTGTTAAGCTGCTAGATTGCGAATCAAGTAACTTACTTGCAGAATATAAATCGGCGTGGAAAGGGTTTGTTTACAAATTTTCGTTGTGCATTCCATCTTCAACTATATATGTTGTGAATAATTTAAGAAACTAATTAAAAAAGGTACAAATAGAAACGTGTATCGTTCAGCCGCTATCTCCTAATTTGCAATCAACGTCAATTTGCCATCATATTAACTTGATTGAAAAAAAAAGTAATAAGTTAATAAATGAATGACGTTTTTAAACTTACAATTCTTTTAATACGGAAATCAATAAGAATTTACTTTCATATAAGAACGTTAAACATTGAGAGGAATAATTTTGTTGGACCAAAATTTTGGTTTATGATTCTACTTTTTGCGTAATTTCTTGCATCGTAAAAAACTTGATTTACAATATGGATATAGGCACTTGATTTGAGAAAAATTGTTTAAAAATTCAAATTATTAAAGCATTTAAACGGCGAAGTGTTTAAATTGGCTTGAATTAAAATATACTTTTAGCAATTTTAATCCAGAAATGCAATACGAATTCGAATTTTGTTTAGAAGCCAACAATAATCTGTGTGTTCATCCTGGAATTCCTATTGGAGGAAGATTGATTGCTTCTCGCCGATTGTTAAGGGAGGGATTTACCGTCGGATCAACCGTCCGATTTGAATGTCCCAATAATCTGGTGTTAGTTGGAAACGATACTGTAGAATGTACAAGAATACGATTATGGAGTGA
Organism: Diplosoma virens; assembly: GCA_963680785.1. Taxonomy (NCBI): domain Eukaryota; kingdom Metazoa; phylum Chordata; class Ascidiacea; order Aplousobranchia; family Didemnidae; genus Diplosoma; species Diplosoma virens. The sequence goes on from OY796886.1 coordinate 32,097,239, forward strand.
AAGAGAAACTCCAGTGTGCGTAGGTACGATTAAAGTTTGCTTAAAACTATAGAAGTATTTAAGATTTGCAGACTATATAATTAATATTAAAACTGTTATTAAGGTTAAATCTTTGTTTAAATTTCATATTAGCCCTTTTAGTATTGCTTATGGGTAAATCTTAACTTTACAAAGAGCAATAAAAGGCGTATATATTTCATTTTTTTTAAAGACAAAAACTCCACACGACGTTTCGATCGTTTCATTGGACAAAAAAACAATCCAATAATAGAATGCAATACGAAAAGTTAATTATTACATTGTTTTTTTACCTGAATTTATCTGCCCAAACCAATGTATTTTCTTTCAGTTGATGCGTTATTATTATTTTTTTTTGAAAGAGTGTGCATTAAGTTCTATTTTATCGGAAGAAGTCCGCCCAATGAAACGGACAAAACGTCGATAGTTTTATCATTACAAAATAGATACACCTTTTATTGTGTTTTGTAAAGTCAAGACTGACTTCTGAATAATACCAAAGGGTTAAGATAAACTTTAAACAAAAATATAAAATAGTTCTAAAAAATAATTAAGTCCTAAATTGAATTTTCAAAAACAAATCACCAGTTTTAAAAAATCTTTGTTTATACAGTATTTCTAATTTAAAAAATGTACGTCAATAAAAATATGCAAGATACTAATACAACAAACTTTTTGAATAACTTTATAGGTTTAAATATGCAAAGCCGGTTTTTTGGGTTACTAACTTCTTCGCTCTTATTTTTTAAAAAAATATTATAACCCATGTATCATCAGAAAACTGGGATTCAGCTGAAAATATAAAAGGGTAGCTTTTTGTCAAAATAGGGAAGAAAAGTTACAAAGTTACAAATGTTTTTCTGTGGTTCAACTAATATTTTGTTGTACTAACCAGCCAGTCATAATCGTTCGAAACAGACATTTCAATCAGTACTGTCCAGCCGCTGATGGTATAATTTTGGATTTTTTTCTGCAGATTAAAAACATTCTATAATAGACTTCTTCTTGTAATTCCCTTTGACTGTAGTTGACTTCCAAAGAGAAGTGACAATTAAAATTTGTATTTGAGGTTTCAGTTTTAAAACATTTTTTAAAATTATTTGTCAAGTTAATGAGTAACTAAAGATCTAATTTTCAACAGATCCGAAAATTCGGGATTCTTTAAATTCTATCGCCAGCAAATTGTTTAGCAGCACACAAGAAATCGAAACTTTCAACATCGGTCGAACTATTTATGGGCAATGTGAAGAAGGACTGGAAATCTATTTCGTGATTGATATTTCTAAAAGTATAAGCGAGGATAGCTTGAAAAGAACTATTAATTTTGCAACCAAGCTAATAGAAAGAGTAAGAATTGTTTTTGTTATTTTCTTAATAACTAGTGATTGACCTTGAAAACCAGAAAAAACAAAAATAAATCATCAACTTAATATAACTGCACGGTTTATAAAAAAAATCTTGTTATAAAAAGTAGGAAGAGCACTCATTTATTTCAAATTTTTTAATTTTACTGTTAAGAAGGTACAAATAGCTACCAAAAGCAAGTAAACGTACAGTATATAAACCAATTTGTAATCTTTAAATTTTTATAGATAATTTTTTATTAACCGCACACTTTACATAAAAGCCATCTTACTACAAATTTTTATCCTATATCTGCAAAAGTCAAAATGTTTTTTGCTTAAATTGTTTTATTTAGGGTTTTTCAACTTGTTAAACTATTTAAACCCTTGGCTAATTTTTGTAAAACGCTATGGACCCTGAGTGTAAATATTTTACAAAAATTCGGTGAAGACGAAAAAAGATCATCAACCAAAATTCTTTTTCGTTTCAACAGTGAGGTAAAAACTTTTTTCTGTCTTCACTGGACTTTTTGGGAAAAATTGTAAGTCGTTGACTAATTATTTCTTTATATAAAAGAGGTTGAAGCCCCTAAATGAATCGTTATGGACTGGCGGGGTTTAATGGATTATAGTTTAGAAACCTTAGTGTTATTAAAAGCGTGCTGATCAGAAGTAACATTTTTTGTGAGGCTTTACATTACGGTAGACGTATTACATGTCGAACGTATGAATAACGATAGTTTAAGTAAAGCACACGTACGTGCCCATGCTAGTTTTTTAAAACTATTTGTCAAGGGCCAAGTATTTCATATTTTGGTTTGTTGCACAAGTCGCGTTTTTGGAAAAAACAAGTTGTACACAACATGATATTATATTTATTACTATAAGCTAGTAATATTTTGCTACGCCCTTTAACCTCGCAAGGGTCTTTGTTTTTTGTTCTAGCAAAACATGATCTTATTCATTGTAACAAATACCGGTGTTTATACATTTTTAGAAGTAAATGAATAATTAAATTTTTGTCTTTTATGACACTTTTTTGATGACCTTTATGTAAATATAGCTTGCAGTTACCGCTTTTCTAAAATCCTTTTCAGAAATGGAGTTGCTGTAGATTAGTGAATCAGCCAATAAGCGATGCAAGCAATCACCAGAGCCATATTAATCATTCTTATCAGCAAACACAAATACAACTTTATTTTTTTAATACCAGTATTATTTCTTATTCAAGTCTGTAATCGTCTGTTGTTTTTTAATTTTTATTCCTTTCTTTAGCTTATTTCAAAGGAAATCTCGGTGTTCTTAAATATGTATAAATTTTCTGTTGCTCTGAAACTTTTTATCTCAGTTGAAGGAAAAGCAAATAAATAGTGAAAAAAATATCAAAATTAACAAAACTTGCGTGCAACCCCGTAACCTTTATGACGTAGTTACTGACCTTCTTTATCACTTTCATCGAGACTGACTCAATGTTACGAAAAGTTTGCTAATGTTTTTTCAGGTATATAATTTCTTAATGTGAAGTTTCCCAAAATCATTAGCTGATTTTCCGGTTACGAACCCAAACACAACAAAAATAGCTTGTCATTACAATGAAACTCACCGAGGCAGTTTTAAGAAACTTGTCGTTAGCGTGATATAGTGGTTAAGAACGTCGTGATCGTGATCGACGTGGTGTCGGTTCAAACCCACTTGTTCCACTCAGTTATGTCTTTAGAAAAGACACTTTACGTAACTTTCCTGGCAAGTAGTTCAAAATTTCAGTGATATTTCTAGAAAAAAACAAAAATTAAAAAATATAAAATTTCAACCGGACAGTAATATCTTGGCATTTCCGGAAGCAGGTCAAGGTAATTGCTTGCATTATGCACAGCGCTTTAGACGCTTTCCTGCTGATCAGAAGAATAAATGAGAGATAAAATGAGAGGAAAAACTGCCCAGTGTTGTATTTACGGAATAGTGATGTTTGTGTTTATATTATTAGTAACAATAGTTTTTTAAAAGCCTTTTTGTCAAGAATGTAAACTAATTTATAAAGAAGTTATTTTTTGAGTTATAATAAGCAATTTTTTCCTTAAAGTTTGAATATAATAAAAAAAACTGAAGGTCAGCATACTGCACTTTGTATCCGCAAAATCCTTATTTTGCGATCGCGAAAACGATTCAAACTTTAATTTTCTGACAGTGCAACAGTCCTATCACCAAGTGATGAGTAAAAAACGCGAATTTTAAATATAATATGAACGTATAGGCGTATTTTAAAGGGAATATAAATAAAGCTTAATTTTAAATGTGTTACAACAGCGTGGTCCAACTATGGGCTCGCGATAGAATTTTTGCGGTGCGCGGAACCATTTTGCACAATTCAAATCTTGTCGATCAGGAGCGGCGGCAACTTTCTCTAACAAGGTATGGCGAGCTTATGGGACAGAGTTTAGGGTTAGGACAAAAATAGGAAAATCGGAGACCAATTTTAAGTGAAGACCTTTTTTTCTTTTCAGAGAACACTATGATTTTGGGACGAAAATAGGAAAATGGGGACCAATTCCAAGTGAAGGCCTTTTTTTTTTTTAGAGAACATTATGATTTGGAACAATTTCTAGCCGGCTGAGACCCGCAAGCTCGAGCAATTTTGAAAAGTGGCCCGCAAGAGTAAGAAGTTGGACCACCCTGTGCTACAACAAAGATTAAAAAAATGCGGTCAAACTAAACAATTTAGTTCTTCCAATAGAACTTTTAATGAAATTAATATAATACGAATTGTTGATTCCAACAAAAATAAATTAACTTGGCTGGAACTTCGCTGGTTGAAAAATACGCGTCCCTCAACTTAATCTTTATTTGGTAACGCTTGATGCAGTTAAATTATAATTTATTGATAGTTAAAAACCGGATAATTTCAAATTTGTAGTACAGTATGAAGCGACGAAAATAGATATGAAGGAAATTCGGGAAATTCACAGTTAAACGATAAATTAATGGTAATGAGGAATATACAGTACAAAAAACGGATAACCACGAAACGAAACCGGAGAAACCAAGGTGACGAAACGAAGGCAACAAGACGGTTTCTTCAATACTGTGACGAACAATTCAATTCCACAGTTACCACCATGTATAACTTTTAAATTTTTTAAAAATAAATTTTTCACCTGTACAGAAAGAAAACTCAAAAACACTTCTCGATTACAGCGCGCTTATTCAACGTCGGAAAAACAAAGGAAAAAACGCACAGTTGGCAAATTAAACAAAACGAACACGTATAGAGGTCGAAGCTCAAGTCCAACAGAAAATCTTTCTTTCTTTTAAAGAAATTAACACGTATGTTCTTTGTAGAAACCTGGGCATGGCAGAAAGATCAGAGTTCTCGCAAAGCATTTTTTATTCTTGCATTAACAATTTTTTGCATTTTGCCCCCACCAGAAATTGATAAGTAATTTTTGCAAAGATTTCATATCATTTTTGAAGCTACGTTCAAATTGCTTAAGTCAAACGGTGTTGAAACATACTCGTAAAATGCTTTTAATGATTTCTGATATCTCAGATTTATTAGACAATACAAAAATAGTAGGAAGTAGAAAAAAATTTTTTTTTTGCATTAATCAAAATAAACAAACAAAAACAAACAATTTTAAGGAAACAAATATATTCTGATAAGTTCGTTGGCACACATACAAGTAAAAACATCGATTCTTACTGTACTTCACGATGTCTCACCCTGAGTTATGATTCAGCTCTAGTATTTACAGAGACGGTTATCATTACTATTTGCTTTGATAATGGTTATTATTTTTTTAACCAATATTGTAGAACAGGGGCATCCAACCCGTGGCCCGCGTAAAGGTTTTGAGTGGCCCGCGCAGTGTTTTTGAAACCCTCTGTCCCGTCAATTTTGGAAAAAGTCGAAGACAGATTTGATGTGAAGACCCCTTTTTTCTTGTTTTTTTCAAGTTTTAGAGGACACTATAATTTAGGGACAAAAAGTGGGGTGTTTTGTTTGTTTGGCCCACCAATATTTTCGATAAGTCAAAGTGGCCCTCGTCTCAAAAAGGTTGGACACCTTGTTATAGAGTTTTAAGTTAAACAATTGGTAGTTTTTATATAAATTCATGTGCTGCTGTATCAAGTAATAAAAGGGCTACGAAATATAATTTTCGATCAGCCCGAACTTAGGGAAGAAAGGAGAGCGGCAAAATAAAAATACCGTATAATTAATTTAGCTTGGTAAAATAACAATCCCAAATTGATGGCATAGAAGACCAAGTTCTACCGCTGCTGCGAGTTAAATATGGAATTTACAATTCAGGGAGCAAAACTCGGCCCAAGTTGTTCACGAGGCAATACAATAGCAAGAAGCAAATGAACTTTGCACAATATTTTGAAAATTTCACACAATTAATTGGATTGAGAACAACTTAGACACAATGAGTTTGCTAAAATCTAAAATAATTTTTTTTGCAGTTAGACGGACGTACTAGTTGTTCTCCTCGGTATGTCATCATTATATTTGGCTCATCACCGGCGCCAGTATTACGAATTGAAGAAAGACAACCAAGCTTGGAGACTGTTGTTGAAAGATTAAACAGAATTGTTCAAGACCGAGGTAAAACACATTTGTGTTAGATAAAGAAGATTAACAAGAGCATGTTGGTGCTTTACAAACCGGTCTTAAAGTAGATCATATTTGTTTAATACAAAGTACGCTTCTAATTTGTGCTTGCAATACTTCCTAAATTGTATGCAAAATTGTACAAAATTGTCTTTAAATAGGGGTATCCATAAAGTCTTGTCACAATTTAAAAAATTATTACAAAGGCAGTTGATGAGATATCTTATATAAATTTGTTTTATATTAATTAGTGTTTATTAAAGTTTTTATTCAAAGTAAAATTTTGTGTTTCAAATTAAATTTTTATGTGTTTAATAAATGTGTTAATAAACCCTTGCAAAATGGCTACTCCTCAAGAGAAGGCACAATTATCCCAGATGTTTTTGGTCGCCCAATTCTAACTGTATTCAACATTGACCATGTCTCCATAAATTTCTTGTGCCATCAATGAATTAAAGGACGTGGTGGTGGATCACTTCCATACTTAGTTCTGTATTTTTGCTGAGTCTGAACATCCGATTTTGTCTCAATAAACCAGGATACACATTGTGCATTATCTTGAGGAGTAGCCATTTTGCAAGGGTTCATTAACACATTCATTAAACAAATAAAAATTTAATTTGAAACACAAAATTTTATTTGAATAAAAAGTTTAATAAACACAGATTAATATAAAACAAATTTATATGAGATATCTGATCAACTGCCCTTGTAATAATTTTTTTAATTGTGACAAAACTTCACGGACACCCTGCATACCTTTACATCAATGCAAAGTGGTCTTTTCAATTTGTTTTTTTGATATTCCAATAATTTTGTCAAAAAAATAAAAAACATTTTTCAATAGAGAAAAATAATAAACTTAAAAAAAATTTTGTGTTTCAACTTCTACAGTTAGTTTATGTAATTTTTATAATTTTTCAATAATTTCCAATAACTTTACGCGTAATTTAACATTCTGTGTAATTTAAGCAGATACCTAATCAAACTGATTCGCAAATAGGTTATGATCGTAATTTTTTAAATTTACCTATTGTGTACAAATAAGCATTAAACATTAAAAAAAAAAATTATTGCAGATTTCTATCAAAGAAACACATCGTCAGGAACTTTCACCAGCAAAGCTTTAAGGTTTCTGGGGCAGCAGCTGGAATTTTCGTATGCAAGAGATAACAGTTTAGAAAAGCAGCGACATATTTTTATATTAACCGACGGTACGCTCTATAAGTACATAATGGAGAATGCAATTTTAATGAACAAAATTACGTTTAAATGGCGATATTATACACTCTTCAATTTGATTGTTCAAATATACAACAAAAACTATCGACAAAATTTCTAAACGCTATATAGTCAAACAAACTCTCAAATTTTTTTTAGCTTTTAGGTTGTTGCACAAATATAATTAAATTGGATAGCAATTGTAACAATTTTTCTAAGTCTAAGATCTTTCATATTTTGTGCGAAATTATATAAAAAATAAAAAGTAAATAAATATTTAGTCTATTCCACATATATAATAGGATTGTTTTAGGAAAACATAATGAAGGTCCAAATCCAGAAGTCCAAATCAGAATATTAGCAGACAGGCAAAATCCACCCACTGTAAGTAGTACAAACCTTTTGTTGAATTATTTGCATCAATAAAGTGTTATAAAAAAACAACAGGCGTAAGAATTGTTTATTTTCACTTAATAAAATAATTCTAGTTTTATTAAAAATTTTTTGTGCAACTCAAGGTTAAGATATTTCGATAAAATCATTAATTTAATTTTTTAATAAAAAAATCTTTAAATTAAACTTATCAAAGGATCTCTATGATCACCATAACAATGAATAAATAAATATACAAAGAAATTAAAAAATTGTTTTTAAATAAAAACAAAAATTACATGTTGCATTCGAAAAGTTTTATATTTGAAAATATCAGTGAGAAGCAGCCGGATTTTGAATTGGTTATTTGTCAGAAGAGTGAATGTAAAACTTTGTTGAGTTAAACGTCACTTTTAATTACATCTTGAAATTTTAGTTTTACAGTATCAGTTCTTGCATTGAATGTAACGATGCCAGTCCCCAAGAAAGAACAAGAGCATATAAAGAACTACTTCATCTTGCAAACAATAAAAAAGAAAACTTGATCGTTTTATCTGACTTTGACGAAGTTAATGAGGCATTGGATCGAATTACTGATGTACGAATTGGTAAGCAGAATAGTGTTTAAAAGGAATGATTGTTATAATAATCAATAAGATTTGTAAAGCTAACTAAAGCTTTATTCAGTTTATTTATATTTTTATTTAACTAAAGAAATATTTTTTTTTGAAATTAGGTTTTTTGCTTACAAGATATTGTAAATTTTTGGTTGTATTATTTGCACGTGCAATAGTGAGTTATTACACTTTTTTAATTGATTATAATTTTTTTTATCACACAACTTTTTTTCAACCATAATCTACTAGGCCTAATAAAATCTAACTTGTTAATTTCAAGGCGTTGAAATTTCAAAACTTTATCTAAAAAAAGTTTCTATTTAGCTGAAATGCCAAGTAAACTTTATACACTTCCGAGTTTTTTGAACGATATTTGGAAAAAAAGAAAAAAAAATTAGAAACTTTATTTACATGAAAAATCTGTTATATTTGCTGTTGTCCTTCACCGTTGTAATAGTTGCAAGTTGTAACCTAGGTGCTGTATTAAGCGCCGACAGTTGATTGAACGACAATTGATCAAGCAACAGTTGATTTTACTGCATCAGTTTTTTGTAATTGAACCATCTTTTTGTAAACATTACTTTACAAGTATAACTGTGAAAAGCTGTTAGGCTATATTTTTGCATATTCTCCCATTATGCATTTCAATACGCTGTCGTTCGGGTTACAATATTAAGCAAATGAACTCAACAAATTTTGTCATGCATCGCCGTATAAATCTAGTATAATAAAGTGTTATAAACTAGCAATAGCCTAGTAAGTGCTCTTATGAAAATTAATTCTTGTTTTATCAATAATTGAAATGTTAAAACTGTTTATGTTTTTGTTTACCATAACGTCATTATTCAAAGCAGCACTACTACATTAATCTTAATAATTTACTTTTTACTTCTAAATTTTAGACAAACTTTTGTTTGATTTAATGTTCAAAATTTTTGAGTAAAGCTATAAAAAATCTCGTGTTTAAAAAAACAGCTGTTCGCAGAAAAGTAGCAAAATACAAGTTGGATGGTTTTTTAAATGTACTATACCTACTATATCTTCAGATTACAGCAAATGTGGACAAGCAGGAAATGTTGACGAGGTTCTACTACAAGCTAGGGTTTCTATTGGTCGAGCCATTGGTGGAACAACTGCACGTGAAAAGACATGGCCTTGGCAAGTAATCATCAGTAAAATTCCATTAAACTTTGAAAATGCTTTTGTCGAGCAGGTAATAAATTATAATTTTAATAAAATTTTATAATTATTTTATATCTTAATAAATATTGTCAAATCAGCTTATAATTCTTGCCTTTGTTTGGGGATTGCGCTATTTTACAAAGATCATAAAGTCGGCTTGCTTTTTATTTTTTTCACTATTGATTTACAGAAATTGGCAAAATCAGGGCTTTACACATAAATTTTTAGTGAAACGATACCATTTTTAACAAATAAATCATATTGCTTGATTTTGCTTAAAATCTTTTTTATTACTTTTTTCTTTTTTTTCAAACGTAAGTCTGCTATAAGTGTATCTGTAGTACCATCATATATTGCTTAAAATAAATATTTATATATCATGGTTATTGTACGTTGCATAAAATGGGCAATTTGGACAGACATAGAAGAAATTGTTTTGCACATGTTGAACTTTTACATAGTCAGAGAAATTAAAATCTTCTATTGCTTAGAAAAATTATTGAATTAATGACAATATAAATGACCACGAAGTTTCAAATAATGGTAAACTTCTTTCTAAAAACTTTGTCAGAATTTTTTGACTTGTTAAGTAATATTGTTTGTACTTATAGTTTAGTAATGCACAAAAATAAATAAATACATGTGTAACAAAAAAAACATAAAAATTAATTTCATTTTAAAAAATTAACTATTTTCAATTACATCTCCGATTTTTTTATAATTGAAAAACAGCTATAAAAAAAATGTATTTTTTTCAGTTGTACGAGGAGGGGGTTTTTCGAGGTGGAGGAACCTTAATAAATAACAAATGGGTGTTGACTGCAACTCATTTATTCCTTATAGAAAAAGATGCTAGACGCGAAGGTTGGGAAGAAGGATTTCTTCTCACGTTTGGTAAGCAATTAAAATATCTGACGGTTCGGAATGACGAATCCTGATACTGGCTCAACACCATGGCTTTTAGCATCTAATTTGGGCAGTACAGCAGCCTGGAGCAAAAAGCCTTAGTATGGCCAATAGTACTGACGGATCCATTTTATTAACTCGTCCGATTTTTTGTAAGTCTTTAAAAATAAATTCAAGGCTAGATTTCAAAATTTTTAAAAAGATTTTCTTTCTTGATTAGTTGCTACTAATTTCTGATTGGTTTCAGAAAAATGCTTTTAGCTTATAGTTTTGTATCGTAATTTCGACTCGGCTCATTAAAAGTAAGCTTATAATTAAATTCGACAGTAAATGTTATCATGTAGAAATTTATCAGAATTTTACTATTGAAATTCAAGGCAAAAGTTTTAATAGTCTCAAAAAATACTGATTAAAAAAAAATACATTTTTTTACAGGCCTATTATAGGCATGCATACTTTAATGACTAAAATTGGACTGAGTAGAATACTAAAAAAAATTGCTTCTCTTTTAATAACAAAAAGAACTTACTGATTGCATAACAACAACAACAACAAAAAGTATTATTTTTGGAGATCTTTAAAAAAACATTTTATTTTTATTTGTTTTATATCTATATCTATCTTCCTGTTTCGTAGAAAGGCAAAGCAGGCGTTATGCATAGTAGAGTTATTGCTGCTAAAGTTCAATCGGTTTTTTATAACTTTTAAACAAATTGACAACTGCTAAGAATAGTTCGCATTATGCAACTGGTGAGCAATAATTACAACTAAATAGATTATAATGTAGGGTGCCATTGTTTCAAATTTAAGGGATCTTCATTTCATTTTAACTACTTTTTCAAACTATCACTGGGTTACTATGAAAAGATAGGGCAATAATTGGCTTAAAGGAGGGGGGCACTCTTACAATATTTTTTAGTAGGGGGCAGGTGCAGCCGCTCCGTTCGCTCCATACTAAAACCATTACTTTTCTTGCATATCAAATTGACAACCAAATTGTATTTTATTTTTTTAAAAAGACTATTATGTTTAAGATTTCTTTCGGCCAACTTTCATCAGATAACAACTGCTTTAATACTGGAATTATCAAGCCCGGCATTTGACGTTTTCTAAAGTTCAAAGCTTTGCTGTTTGAAGCATTGACAGTACTTTTTTTAAAAAACTTTTTGCTATTTCATAAATCCATAAAATAGGTTACAATAGTTTCAAAAAGTTTTGTAATCGGTCACAGAAATAAACTCACAGTTATCCATAATTGTTAAGCACGCAATTGATGCACCAGATAATCTAATGTTGATAAGTTCCAAAAAACACTATTATTTTTGGAATATTTGGCAAATTACCCGAAACAATCATTAATTACGTTTACTTGACTTTGTGATGAGTTCAATTGGCATACTAGTGAACAAAGCTTGGAAAAACGAGTCTCATAAAACAATTTGCAGCAGACAGAAAAGTGAGAACAACTTGGGTTAAGCTGAACCGCCTGCGGACTGGTGTTGGACGATTCCATTCGTTCATGCACAAATAGACCCTTGCTCCTTTACGAAATTGCGAGTCCGGCGTCCCTGAACAAATCGCAGACCACGTCCTAATAGCTTGCTCCATATTTCGAGCACCACATGGAGCACGAGATCGACGGGTGGGTTTTGGATGACGAAAACCGATGCTGGCGTAACACCATTACTGTCAGCATCTGATCCGGGCAGTAAGGCAGCCTGGGATAGTAAAAAAATAAAACCTTTAGCCCCGTTCCTGTTTGTGACTAATTCAAAATGGATGCTATTGCAAAAATTGACGACGAAAAATTAGAATACTAATAGTACCAAATTAAAAGTTCTCAAGTCTTCTTCGTATGGAATAGATGTATCTTTCCGAAAGAATCTTCAGATGTTAGGGTAGGTATCGTTCAGATAGGCAACTGTCTTCTCATCAACTGATTCCAGACCGAGATGGAAAATGGAGCGGGAAGTTATAATATGGTCAGTGGTTTGTTCCTCTGCGCCACCCTCACAGGCTGGTGTGGGAGCCACACCCCATCTATACGTTGTCGAACGGAATAAAACAACGCCAGTGCGGAGGCGATTAAGCCTGACCCAGAATGATCTGGGTAGGTACATTCCCAATGGTTTGGGGTTGATCTCGGAGATAAAAGTGCGTAGGCGGGAGGTATTACTTTGCCATTTCGAATTCAATTTGGTTTCCGCCCAGCATACAACACTGGTGTCCAACTTAGAAAAGTTCTTGAAAAGTTCCAGTGCAGCAGGCAGAAAGGGGTGTCTCGATTTGAGTTGTCGGTGTCCTCTATGACAAGAGCCTTTTGTTTAATATGTGTTCAGGCCTTTGTACTTGCCGAGTTAGAGATAGCATGGCTCGTATGAGGCGAAGCTCAATTCGAAGGATACCTGCCAAGACAAATAAGTTGTCTCTTGGTGTAAGGCACAGGCATACAATCTTTAATACAAAAAGCGTCATTGATAAGCTTGTTAATGAGCAGAGTCTGGCCACTACGGTACCAAATAGGCAAGCAGTACTGTGCAGTAGAGTGCACCAGAACCATAGCGGTTGTGCGCAATGTTGTGGCGCCAGCACCCCAGGTTGACTCCGCCAGTCACCTTAAAAGCCCAATTCGTGTTGTTAATTTTTTGCACAACGATTCAATGTGTCGGCGAAACGTGAGCGCCTTATCCGATTTTATGCCAAGGTACGTAGGCTCGGCACAGTAAGGTAGGGCTCATACTTTGACGGTGATGGAAAGCTCCCTTCGTTCCTCTTTTTTATTAAATGGAAGGCAACCAATACCGCTTTGGATGGACTAATCTTTAACTTCTATTTCTGAAGGTACGACAATATAGTTGCCATGTCCTGACATAAAGTCTCCTCTAACGTCTTCCAGTTAGATGTTGTGTGCATGATTGCGAAAGCATCATCGTGGGCAAATTTTCTGGCAATCTTACAGGCAGATCATAAATTTAGATATTAAATAAAAAAGGAGCTAGGACTGATCTCTGACGCCATTTTTGTCAGTGAAATCTTCAGAGATGCTTTTGCCAGTAGATGTTGGCATCCTCCAGAGGTCAAGATACCTACATGTCCACGAGTCGGGCTGACTCGCGATCTTTCGTCTAAAACACCTCATTCCTCATTAGCTTTAACGCAACTGAGTTTGCTGAAATGAGGAAGGACGGCGACTGTATCTAGACCTTCCAGTTGAGTTGTTAATGGTATTCTATGCCACCCGACTGAAGTGCGTGAAGTCGATGGTATTGACAGCCTATGACCAACGTTCTCTAACTTTTCATTAATTTGGGCAAGCAAAACCAATGCAGCCGTGTTTGATTCTTCCACCAACAATGCCTTGAGAAAAGCCAGGTAGAGGGTCTTGCACTCCGCATCTTAACATGGTCTGAAGTTGTTTCTGCAACCACGTGGGATAGATCATTGCAAACAGTTGTATGTCAAATGCGGTAATTTTGAAGTTTGAATATTAGTAAAGCTAAACAATTTAAAACAGTTTAAAACAAAAACGTGTATTTCCTGTTTGTTTGCTCGTCTTTTAACTTCTTTTTTCTTTTAGTTTTGCTTGATTCTTCAACAATATGACATCAAAAACACAGTTTTTGATTTTTTATCTCAATTAAAAAACTGAAATTAGTGCTTTATCATGAAAAACTGCGTGCGTCAATTGACGCGCTTGGTAATTCTAAGTAATTGCAAATTTTGATAATTTTAGTCTTTAAGATTTACCAAAAAATGACAAGAGTTAAATAAAATGTTTTTTTTCAGTACTGTTGGTTGTCCTGAAGTTTTATACGAGGTACAATCGTAATTTAATCTTAAAGCGATAAAGTATTTCCTCATGGGCAAATGAAAACTTTCAATTTTGTAGCGCGAGATAAAGGTCAAGTTTTGGACCGTTGGCCAACATGTGTGTCGCTATTTTGCAATGTTACCTTGCATTTTTTCAAAAAAATGGTGCAAGCCATTCTGGCGATGATCCTAACATGAAAAATATGTGTCTTGCGACATTAAGTAAATCCGAATATACAGCTGTTGAGTAGATTGAGCAATCAATGAATGTCAATTTATTCGTTGTCAATATTGCCGACAAGAATGTAAGCAAATCATTGAAAAAAATTTACATTGTAAACACTTCAATAAAGTTGCATAAACCAACCAAATTTTAATGTATGTCACTAATTCTTTGGTTTCGCTTTGGCTGGAGAATATTTCTCGCATGCAAAACCTTGCGAACATCTTTTTAATACAAACAAGTCAACACATAATTTTCTAGCAAAATGAAATATGCTTCTGATGCGCAGTATTGACTCTGCCAAGACAGATTTTATTCAGTTTCTGGTTTTTGTCTTTGTCAATGACGCTGTAGAAAAAGTCACTCCACAGTGCATTAGATGTAGGGACGAACAGGCAGGCTAACCCACCATCCCCCAAATATTTAAATTTCCTAATGCTCACAGCATCTGTGCATTTCGAGGAACTTTGAGCCAATACTGTATGATGTTATTGAGTCCGCCATCAAATCCACTTTGGCTTTTCCCTTTAATAAAAAAATCGTTTAATATTGTGTTTGAATGGCATCTTGGTCACTTTGAAAAAGTAAAAAAGACAAATCTTTAAAACAGGCTTGATTGATCTAAGAAAGAAATTTTTCCTGAGAAAGATAAGAAAGACTTTAAAAAACATTTTTGGAAAATAATGATTTTTATTTCCAGCTTATTTAAAAGTTCAAGCAAAAAATCACCACATTCGGCTTTCATGCTAACTATCTGATCGCTGGAAAACTTTACTCTACTGCCTCGCCTCTTTTCAGCTTCTCACGTTGGATTCTGAAGTAAAGGTCGCACCATAAGTTACTTAAGAGCTCTGCAAGAGATTTCTGCTTCTATCGCAAACTCGGGCACTGTTGCTCTAGTGCAGTGTTTCCCAACCTTTTTGCCGTCGTGTACCAAAATAACGTCATGCGTTAAACGCGCGTACCACTAATTTATTTTAATCAAATTTGGGTGTAAAGCATAGACAATTCTAGATGTAACCACTTTAAAAGTAACGCTAAAAATCTACAAAAAGCAATTTTAACGGACTTAACAATAAAAACCCGATACACAAAATAATTTATGATTTTTGACTTTGTTTGTTGTCCACCAAACAATCGATACGCAGTTTAGTAGATTCGCTGGCAGAGCACATCGAAAATCGTGCATAGTGGCAACTAATCGGTTTCGCTTTTTTGATTTTATGTTTAGAAAGGTCAAAAATCCTTGCTCACATTCCCACGTTGATGGAGATATTAACAACTGTGAAACAGCACGAGAGGCCAGTATAGGGTATGATGCAGCAACGTCAAGCCAGAAATTAATAGCGGGACGATCTCTATGTCTTATCTTTGCATCATTATCCTCTTGCAAATATTAATTCTTCAGGGTCTCCAGTTCGAACAACCAAATCGTCTGGAGTAACTGAAAAGGGATTTGTTATGTATTCATAACTAGGCGCTTCTGGAAAGTACTGTTTCAATTCCTCTCTAGCGATGCAAGATGACTAGCAATTTCTTCAGAAAAAAAACACTTCATCTTTAAAGAAGACAAACATTTGAACATCCCAATTTGCTTGTTTTCGTTTTCCTCTTCCAAAAATCTAATTTTTGAATAAAAACACCAAGCTTTGAAATGAAATCTACAATTGTCCCATTTCGTCCTTGAAGCGATAGATTTATGATATTGAAAGCTTCAAAAATGTCTGAAAGGTATGCTAATCTTTGAACAAATTTTTCGTTTTCAAGATCCTTAAAAATACTCGTGACCCAACTCTTTAAAAAGCAATAGCATCTCGTTCTTCATTTCGAACAGACATTTAGTAGCATTTCCGCGAGAAAGCCAACAAACTTCGGTGTGATAAAGAAGGCTGGTATGTTTCGAGCTTAGGTCTTCATACAGCTGCTTAAAAAGCGGGTATTTAAGGCTGATGCCTTAACAAAATTTATGATTTTCACTACTTGTTTTAGACAAGATAACAACTGTGCAGGCAGCACTTTTGTGCATAGGGAGAACCTATGAATAAAACAGTGAAATGACGTGACGTTCGGCAAAACAGCTTTAACATACGACTAAAACCCAGACCTACAACCAAGCATTGAGGGAGCGCTGTCTGTGGTGCACCCAACAAGATTTTTTCAGTCTAGTCCGTTTTTCTTAAAAAAACTATCCAAAATATTAAAAATATCCTTCCCTTTCGTAGTCTTAGAAAGTTCGTGATTCAGTAATAATTCAGTTTTCATTATATTCGCCTGCGCATAACGGACACAAACAAGTAATTGACAACATCTGCTGATTCGTCCAATTGTATTGCAAATCCAAACTTTGATTCCTTTATCTCTGCTAGTATTTGGACCACGATATTAGCTGGGATTTCTTCAATTCGGCGCTTCATCGTATTATCCGAAAGGGAAACAGCATTTAACTTACTGCTTACTCTCCGAAAACTCGCTTTACTAAAATTTTAGCTCCAGGCAGAATAAGAGACTGCAATAGTATGAAGTTGTTTTTGTTCGGCCACTAAAAGAGCAATCTTAAAAGAAGCCGCAACAACATCTTCACTTTTTTGCTGCATTTGGCTCGTTTTATCCATTCGTTGACGCTTAATGTTGTCAGCCAATCGCTGAAAGTAGCTCTTGTCTGCGTTCATTTTATTCGGGTGATTCCTTTCCAAATGGCGCTTTAGCAAACTAGGCTTCATAGCCGCATTTTTAGGCAAACCACACATTGTGGTAGAGTTTCCGCTTTGTGTTCAATTGAGGTAAAACCATACTTAATATATTTTGGATCATAATTTCGCTTAGATTGAAGCGGCCAAATTTAACTTTGCGTATATGCTATTTTTCAGTTTTGCCAAAATTACTAAGCAAATTTTTGAGAAAATTTGCTGCATGTGCTATAATACTCACTGCTTACTGTGATTCAAAAGTTTCTTGATACGACGAACGGCAAAAATGTTCTTTGTTACGTCATAAATCTCGTTTACTACTAACTTGAGACTAGTTGGAATAGAAAATTACAATTTGAAAATAAAAAAAACTAACCTTCAAAAAATAATCAACTCGCGTAACACCTGATAGACCTTTGCGTACCACCGGTTGAGAATCACTGCTCTAGTGGAACTGGTGCAAGAGATGGTATCGTTTTTTAAGATAGCAATGATCGGCCTGAAATTCAGCATTGACTCTTCCGCATTTTTTAATATGGGGTTTAAAAATCAAAATTTGTTAATATGGTTGTTCAAAGCATCCTTAATTGTTCTTGCTTCACGCTTGCCTCTCTGGCCACTTTTCCCGCCGGCCGTTTGAAGTTACAACTTTATAATTTAGAATATCTTTTAGCATCGATCTTTCCAATAACTTAGAATATTGTTTGGCAATATTTTTCGGCATAACTACCTTGTTTTAACATACTTCACAAAAGGCATAGTTGATTGGGACTTCTCATCATCTATATTCATGATCCTGAACAGCTCTTTGCATTTATCTCTATAAAATGTGAATTTGGCAAACCAAGTTGGAATCTTGGACATAAGATATTCAACATAACACGGTACGCTTTCAAATGCAGCTTGAAGGTACAGATGCAAAGAATGGCAAGTACACTAAAAAGAATTGCTTCTGGTGATTTTTTAGCCGATTATCTGTATCTTTAGTTGATTTCATACAAAGTTGTTTTTCCCCAGTATGTGCACGTGCTCCATCACAGTTAAACCGATGAAGTCCGAAAATTTCATGTTCGTGGAATCCACTGCATTTTTGAGCTCATCATAAATTGCCTCTCCAGTGGCTCGAACGATGCTGACACTTTTTTCTGTTTCATTTTTCAATAAATCGAATTAAGATGACGAGTAGCTTTCTAATTTTTTCATCTGTTGATTCGTCAATTAAAACTTGATATATCTTTATTTAGGTCTTTTTGCAGGTGCAATGCATTTAATGATTATGGTACGATGAATGCTAAAAGCGATGCTTTGCCACGAGCAGAAATGACGGCAGAGAGATGATCAATTGTGCTGGTGGCACAATGACTAGTCATACAGGCAGCAAGCTGCAATTTAGCTTCTTTTACGTTGTTGCTAATGCAATACCTTTTGAAAAATTGCTTTATTGGTTGAACTTGATTGATTGCAGCAACTTGTCCATGAATTGAGCAGACTTTTATGATCGGAAAAAGTACAGAGCTTGGGTTAAAGAAATTTTTTGTGCAATTCGCACCAACCGTTCTCACTGCCATCTGTTGTCCTCTGTGGCCAATTTTACTTGGTTTCCCGAATCACATCATATTTTCCAACTGGAGTTCTTGCTTCTTTTTTTGGACGACCCATGATCAACTAGAATATAAAAAATTAAGAAAATAATTATCTACACAAAGCTAGTTTAATCAACTATTTATATTTTGAAGACATTGCGACCAGCAGGAAAAGCAAATTAAGATTATAGAGGCTGAACTGTCGGCTTTGTCGGCTTACGATTTGTAACAATTGTAATAACGATTTGTAATAACGATTTGTCGGCAGCGTGGTCGAGTGGTTAAAGCGCCGTGCTTATGATCAACACGGCCCCGGTTCGAAACTCACTCGCGCTATTCTGTTGTGTCCTTGGACAAGACACCTTGCGGCGGTTTCCCCTGCTTCACATCTCTATTAAATTGCAAGCGGACAGCAATATCTTGGCATCTCCGGAAGTAGGTCGGGATAATTGCTTACCCTAAGTATTAGCGCCTCCGTCAATTTTCTTCGAATCAGGAGGATAAATATAAACTGTTGATTCTTTTCACACTTCATTCGTAATAATTTTAAGTCATGGCGATATAGTTTGTTTTCTGTCTTAAAGTAATTTAAAGTTTTATTATGACGTAGAAATCGCTTGGGCATGGTATAATCACTCTTGTATTGTGTGATTTAAATATCTGCGGTTTGCTTACGATTGGTCGAACGTATCTCTTCTTTTTTTTCTTTCGCCAGACAGTAATTACGTAATGAGCTTTTTTCTTCTTATTTTTCTGGCACACTCGAGGTATATGTAGAAGATTCCAGCGATAGTAAATTCCCCCATTGTATAGCATGTACGTGTAAATTGGTGGTCATGTGACATTTGTCTATATATACGCTCGCTCGATCGCATTGATAGAGATGATTCGAGAGAGAGTAAAGTAATCTGGTTGAGCGTTGGTTTGGACGCAGAGCGTAGGCGAAGGACCCTTTGATTATATTGCGTTGATAAGTGTTGTGATTGTTTGCGCCAGTGCATTGGAAATTATTTCTTCGGAGGTAGAATTGTTTTGTGTCGGAAGAAATTAAGTTTTGGCGCTGGTATCGCTTTGCAGTGGTAGAACGTGGAAGAGGATGTTCGTCGATTGTGAGTTGTTAATTTTGTAATACATTCGTTTTAGTTAGAGACAGTGGTCTCTGTTTTTCTGTGGAGAAGGGTCTTCAACGAATCAATCCGAACTTGGTTCAAAACAACTGTATAAAGCTTCAGGCTTATAGAAACTACTTCTTGAGCCGGAATAAACTAAAAATAGACACAGCTTTGTTTAAGCGCAGGTATTCGAGTTATTTTGTTCTACTGATCCCATAGGATTCCAAAACAAAATCTGTGACTATTCTTCTCCATATTTAAGCAATGCTTTATTGTTTGTGCCACAAGCAACGGACTAACCGTCGAGTGGTTAAGGCGCCGTGCTCATGACAGCAGCGTGGTCGAGTAATTAAAGCGCCGTGCTTATGACCAACATGGTGTCGGTTCGAAACCCAGTCGCGCCATTCTGCTGTGTCCTTGGAAAGACACTTTACGGCGCTTTTCCCCTGCTCGGTGGTCTTGGCAAGCAATTCTAAATTAAAGTCATATCTCTATTGAATTACAAGCGGATAGCAATATCTTGGCATCTCCGGAAGCAGGTCGGGATGATTGCTTACCCTACGCATTAGCACCCCCGTCGCTTTTCTGCGAGTCAGGAGGATAAATATAGAGATAAAATAAAAATAAATAACCGTGACGTAACAAATTTTTAATCATGGACTAGAGACAAAAACTGCTTAACGCTGGCAATGTCGCGCTGGAGATACTGACAAAATCAATATCTAAAAAGGCTAAAAAATTGTCCGAATTAGGACAAAAAATCAAGTGTCCGAATGATTTGTCAACCGTTGCACACAGTAGTTCAAATTAGAACAATTTATGGTTTTTTGTGCGTCCGAATTGTAAGTCAACTGGCAGCCTTGAGCAGAGCATGTTTTGAAATAGAAATATTTTCCATTATTCATGTGGCCATCATACAAAAAACATAAAATTTGTTGATTGCATAATCTGAAATATGGTTTTTAATAACGCTCAAAAATCATTATGCAGTTTAGGCGGTATAGATGCAGTATAACCATTCAAACTAAACCAAAAAACAGTGATTTAATGGAAGTTAAAAATAAATGATTTTTTTTCTGTGAAAGCCATTGCAAATTTTTTATAAACCTTTAAGGGTGTATTGACTTGCAATTATCTGTTGTCGTGATATAAATTTAAGTTAAAATCAAGTGTTTTACGATTATGAATGTACAATTTATTCTTATTGGATTTTTCAATGTACAGATAATACATTTAATTCCTGGTTTATCAAAAGGAAATTTATATAAAAATAATGCTTATTGGCTTATGCTATGCTGCTAATCTTGATTGAAATTATAATGTTGCTCTCCTAATTTTTTTGCTATCAGGTACAGAATGTCCGGCCATTTTCTTTTCCGAAGCAGTGTTTCTGCTATAAGATTTTAAAAAAGTTTGTTTCATAAGGGATTCGAAAAAGAGTTGGGCGAGGACAAAGGCTTCACCATTCAACGGAAGTTTACCGATCAAGCAGAGTCATTGTCCATGAAAATTTTGATTTGTATAACAACGACATTGCTCTCGTAAGTGATATATCTCGTGACCTTATCTATATTTATCTTTCTGTCTCACAGAACAGTGTCAGAGTCGTTATACTTTAAGCAACCGTCATATGATTACCTCAACCTGCAGTTAAAGATCCCAAAATATATATTTCTGATTGAAAGTTATTTGTTTAATAATATGAATAGCATTTAGAACTGATTGCTGAGACGGCCAAGCAGAAAAAAATGGCAAAAAATGTATGTTTTAAGACGGACCGGGTCGATTGCATTGGCTATCAAGACCGCATTCATACAGTACTTATTTGGCAACACTGTCAGACAAGTGAAACAAAGATTGAAAATATATAATATAATTTGACAACATGTCATACAATAAAAAGTATTCTCTCTTATAAAAAGAACTTGGTTTTAATAAAACTTAATTGCAATCACTTTTAATTTTTATTGAAAAATTAAGGTTTTTTAGCTTCACAAAAGTTATAATATGCTTTTGACCTTTCTCGTTTCCAAATATAAAAACGCAGTTTAACTTCTTTTAAAACCTATTATTTATACTCGCATATTAAGCGTAAGCACGAACAAAAATTTCCAATTGCAAACTTGAAACTTTACTTGCTTAAAAATAATTTTATTTCAAGGCTTTAATTTTAGACTTTAGGTTACAATTTTTTTCAAATTTTATATTTTAGGTTAAAATCGGAAGACGTTACTTAGAAAACCCTCTAGGTAGATTTCAAATGGCCCCAGAGTTTGGATTTTTGAACTTTACGCAACACATCAGACCGATCTGTCTTCCTTGTACAAAAAACAGCTGCATTACAGAAATTTTAAAAGAAAGTGGAACATTAAGTGGCAATGAAACTGCAGAGGAACAATGCACCCTTGAAAGTAAGAAATGATTTTTGTGCAGAAAATTAAAACTCTGAATTGCGTAAAACTTTTTTGCTTTGTTTTGTAAAAATTTCTTACTTATATTCAGGCTTGTCCATGGGAATGGGATTCCCATGGGATTCCCACGGGAATCATCCCATGGGATGGGATGGGATGGGACAGCACTCATTTGTATTTCCCATGGGAGAGTAGCATGTCATAGCAACTTGATTACGTCAGAGTTTTATACTTTTTTACCTTTTAAATGTTTTTTACTCTCCTTTTTTCTTCATATACTTGTATCTATTATTTATTTTGTGGTGGGACACCGGAATATAAATATAAATAGTCTTTTTTTTATATAAGATTACGTTTTGTGCGTAACATTATATCTTTATCTGTTGCTGGCAATTTATGAAAAAGCGAAGCGGTTTTTACTTTACGTAATCTATGTACGTATTTCAATATCTCTGTTTTAATGTAACAGTTTCAATCTGCTGCAGATGTTTGTTCAGAGTGTAAAGAACGATTCTGAGTGAAGACCTTTTTTTTTTTTTTTTTTCAGAGAACACCTTAATTTTGGGAGAAAATAGAGAAATTAGAGAAGAAATCGAAGTGAAGACTTTTTTTTTTTTTTAGAGAACACCCTAATTTTTGGAGAAAATATAAAAGAGAACCTATTCTTAAAATTTTGAATGACATCACTGCATATCGTCCTATTTAGTAGACAATAAACCTAAATTTTTATAAATTTAATTATTTTTATTGAACTGTATTCCGATGGGAATCCCATGGGATGGAATGGGATGGGACAGAAAAATATGCTGCTTATATTATTTTAATCTTATAAAACAATTTCTTCCAAATCTAATTTTTAGGTTCGGTTTCTTAAGATGATTAGTTTCTTTGTTAAAACTTAATCAAAAATTGAACCGTACAAGCCAGGGGTGGGTAGAATCCGGATGTGGCCCGTCACCACCATCTGTGCAGCCCGAAAAGGTTTCAAAGCAATAATTTAAAAAATTAAAAAAATTTTTTTTTTCAACCAAATTCTTGGTCATTGCTTTCAGCGATCTTTGATTTTTAGGTACGAAAATCAAGAAATCCGAAAGAGATCCAAAGTGAAGACCATTTGTTTTAGAGAACTTCATTTTAGGCACGAAAATTGAAAATTCCATGACAAATCCAAAAGCGAAGACCTTCTTTTAGAGAACTCTTCATTTTTGCACAAAAATTGAGAATTCCGAGACAGATCAAAAGTGAAGACCTTTTTTTTTGTTTTAGAAATCACTTGATTAGTGTGGTTCGTAAACAAATTCAATTTTTGAATGCGGTCTTTGAGATAAAAAGTTTGCCCGCCCCTAATATAACCAAACTTAAACTCAAAATTTTTTGCATAATTTTTTAACCATTCTACTACAAAAACTGTAAGCATAAGGTTACCAAAAAAAATATAAAATCACCCTAGCCTGGCAGCTAACATTTTTATTTCAATTAAGAATGTACATTTGCGCGGTTGCATACTTTACAACAGACTTCACTAATTCCCTAACATCTGTGCACCGAAAAAACGTATGCAAATTTTATCATTGAGGTTCAATGAACCCCAATTTTAAAAGCGCATGCTTTGGACAAAAAAAGCCGTTTAAAATTATGAAATTAAATTTAGATGAGAATGAGCATAACAAATTACAGAAACTAACTAACAAGCATTGGATAGCTAACTAACAAGGAACAAAAGAAAAAATACACAAAATTTATTGAGTCGTATGCATTAAGGTAAACTAAGCTGACTCGTAGGTGATCCAATATTGCGTAATGGTCAAACTAACCAAGTTTACAATTCATGATAGTTCAAAAGAACTTTTATGAATTTTAGTTATGATTGCATTAATTGCAAATGATTTGTAAACGTTTTTGGCAAATATTCAATTTGCATGTAGTACAGACTTGTCTGCATTTTCTCTCTTTGTTTGTTTTGCAGAGGTGGCATATAGCCTTCTTTTTTTGGCGCCTGATCTTCAATAGATATCCTCTTTCTTTTATTTTGTTGCGGAGTTTCATGCCTTGTTTATGTTAAAGACAAAGCTGGTAATCCAGCAAGCTCTTTTCCTAGTTGGATTAAAAATTTCGGATCAAGTTTGAAAAATAACTTCAGGGTCATTTTTTAACTTGTAACTTCATAGTGTTTTTTACTTGTTCAAGTCAGAGAAATTAGGAAATTAGTGTTAGTTGAAATTGAGGATTAAGTTAATTAGTTCAAACTAGTTTAGTACAAACTATTTTTTAACCTGTAACTTTATAGTTTTTTTTTACTTATTTAAATTAGGTGTCATTTTTTAACTTAATCCAAAATTTTTTCTATTTTTATTTTGTTGCCTTGCAACTTCTGCCATATCAGAAGAGCATTGACAGTACTGACGTCAATCATATGGTAAAATAGAACTACTTTCTCTTCATTATCTTGGAAGAATATATTCTTACTGTTTTGCCAAGAACGTCAACCCCGCTTTTGATTCTGTTGTAATACAACATTACTTCAGGCTTTTTTTCTAGAGAATTGGAAGCTATTTTGGGAAGTAAGTGTATGGTTGACAGGATATTTACCACATAGCCTTTTTTTGGAAAGTATGATGCGATCATTATATATTTTTTGAATGCAAAAATAGTGGATGCTATTTCAAGACCTTTAGCAACAGTGAATTGTTAGGGACAGTATGATGCGAGCATTACAGTATATCTTTTTCAAATACAAAAATAGTGGATGTTACCTCAAAACCTTTAGCAACAGTGAATTGTAAGGGAAGCTCTGTTTTTTTGGATGGTTACAACAAGAGTAAGCTTTTTTTTTACATTAGTTCACGTGCAAGTGGTACAGTAGTAAACAAATTATTGCAAGTGATATTTCTGTCGGAGTTTTCAATTTTTTTGACTGAATCTTTGACCATCCTAGCGCCTTGGTTAACTTTTCTTCAAACTGTAGCATTTTCCGAGTGTACACTTGCATCTTCCACGCATAAGAAGTGTTGCCATGACATATTGCCAAAGTTTTCTCCCGTATTTTCCGGTTTGAAGGAATTTTTTGTCGAAACAGGCATCTTCCTCTAAAACATGTTCGTCAACAGTCATATTGGGTTTTGGAATACAGCCAAAAATTAGAATTCCATTCTTCCAAAATACTTCTAAAGGGCTGAAGTTTGTCAGGAGATCTATCTTTTTTTTCATAAATTCGCATCATAAAATTGACTATCATAAAATTTAGACTCATTAGTTTATCGAGAATTGGCCTCCCATCTTCTTTACTACAAAGTTGAAAAGCACTCTGATTATTTGATTTGTAAACTCCAATAAAGATAATCACAACTAAAAATGTTTTGAATTTATCTTGATCAATAGCAATCCTCTTTGTTTCACAAATTAGCCATCCTTCCGTATTTGTCCAATTTAAACTTTTTTCAGCAGTTTGTTTAAAAAAAAGCTTGAATGAATCAAGCACCGTATCACATTATGTTTTAGCATAACGTGAAGGCCCTTCTCGCTTGCAAAAGATGTTACAAACACTACTTTATTCAGTGTTAGATGCATGTGGAGCGGTTGACGAGTTTTCCCCCTTGTTTTGAAAAATAAAGACTGATTAAGTAGCATCTTCCTCTTCATTAATATTCGAGACATCAGAGGAAGATAATTTTTCAATGCTTGAGGTAATCGATTTTTTCATTATCCAATGACTCGCTCTTTTCGTCCTTTTGGTTGATTTTCTTTTCACTTTTTCCAAAACGCCCAATACAGCAATTATATATTTTGCCATTCTTTTTTTAATTCTTTTTCTTGACAGATGTTGCAACTTAGTTTATTCTCAGACAAAACAATTTTTTTGAAAGCCAACTTCGGCTAATTTGGCTACCCGAAAAATAGATATTTATACAAATGTAAAAATGATAGTAGCCAACCAAAATATTATCACTTGGCTAAACAAAACATAAACAAACTTTTGGTTATTTTGATAGATGGCAATATCAATACAACAGGTGTGGAATTCAATGGACCTCACTTGTACAAGATGTTAATATTTTTTCTATGCTGCATACCTTCACTTGAGATTTATAATAGTTTATACTTCTTAAAATCAATAAAAGTTCTGAAACGTCAGGGCGTAGCAACATCGTGCCTGCTATATGTGCTTAGAAATTGAGAGCAAATTTTGTTTTGGTATACATTGGACCCTTAGGCTGACGGAGGATTAAAGCTGAAACATGTTTGCATCTTCATATCACTGTCTTTTCAATTGCTTTTTTGTGATATCATTTCAAATATGCATGAGTCGTGACAAAAACAAAAACTGATTGATTGTTGATGAGTAACAAATTATACAAAAGACTATCAGTTTGATACACTTTCTGAAATAACATTTATGTCATTTTTTTAGAATTTATTTA
This sequence comes from Diplosoma virens, assembly GCA_963680785.1. Lineage (NCBI taxonomy): Eukaryota > Metazoa > Chordata > Ascidiacea > Aplousobranchia > Didemnidae > Diplosoma > Diplosoma virens. Next base: position 32,123,751 of record OY796886.1, read on the forward strand.
ATATTTATAGAATAGTAGTGCTGTTTCTAGAAAAACTTTTTTGGTGACTGATGTGGTTCTTTACAGTAACCTGTTGCCTCCGGATACCTTATTGATATTTCCTAAGTTTAAACGGAACAGCTAAATTTTTTATTCAGTAACATGAAAAGTTACAATCACTATGGCTAAACGCCAACACCCTATCAACTTCGAACAGCAAAGGGTGAGGTGACGTTGCCAAAGCAATACAACTTGAAGAGCCAACTATATGGATCTTAAAGTGCCACATTTCTTTGCTCTTAATAAAAAATTAATTATGATGATTAAAGAAAGGTTCCTATCACCACAATACTTTCACTAAGTACTTGTCAATATTAAACTACTACTACTCGTCAATATTGCAAGATCTTTACCGGTTTCGAGACTTGAAATTGTTTAAAAAAACCAACGTTGTACGGTATTTTCAAAATCAACTCAGGGTAATTTTTCGACGGTTTCCCTAAGTATAAAGCTTCCGTCGTTTTCCTAGGATTTAGAAGGATAAATAGAGATGAAACAAATTGTTGCAGAGCACAATGGTATCCAAGCACTTTTTTTAGCAAAAGTCGGACATAATAATATAAAATCATTGATTGTAATCGCTCCCAATGACAAAAAGTTTTGCTGTCCCCAAGTATTTTGACATATTCAGAAAAACGTTCGGAAGTACCAACTTCTCTGCATCAGTGCAGATTCAGGCAGTGCAGCAGTCTGGGTTAGTAAAAGGATAAACCCTCGGTCCCAGTCCTGCTTGTGTCTGACCTGGAGTAAATGACCTTCAAACGATGACGACGACGACGAGAAAAACGTTAGTAAACTGGTAGGAAGCGATCTAGTTTTATCAGCGGCATAGGCTTTCTTTGATAGCTGTTCCATGCGTTCACAAACGTTTAAAATATGTGCCTCGTAATTCCATATGCTAACTTCAAAGACGACCTGTTGAAAAGATTTTTTTTATAATGTAAGTTAATAGAGGATAACTAATAAGAACAATACAATATCCGTGAGGACAAGCAACCATTTGTCGTAGTCGTCGTCGTTTGGAAGAGCATTCATTGTGAGTCAGTCAGAACTGGGGCCGAGGATTTATCCATTTTTTAATCCAGGCTGATTCAAAACCGTCTGACCTTGTGCTCCATAAAGGGCGTGGTCTGCGGCTTGTTCAAGAGCGCCGCACTCGTAATTCGATGAAGAAGCAGACTCCATTTTTGCATGAACAAATAGAATCGCCCAATACAAGTCTACAAGAGATTGAGCTTAACCCAAGTTGTTCGGGGCAAGCTCATTTCAACAGGCCTGGCACCGGTCATGGGTATGAAAGCACGAGGCCTGAAGGTATTGTCACAGTACTTTGTGCTCCATCTATAATTAATTCACTGGGAAGCGCAGATGCATAGTGCAGCAAGGTTATTTAATAGATTCCGCGTAGCTGGCACAAATGGGCGTCTAGATCTTAGTCTTTTTTCGGCGAGTATCTAACTATGGTAAGAGTTCAAGGATCCACGGTAAGCCAAAAAAGAGTGTCCCTCCTTGTTGGCGAAGTTCAGCTGGCTGGATGGTAGAAAGTATAGGTAAGTAGTTCGTTGGAGTGGGACGCAGGCATATAGTGGCTATGCACATGGCGTAATTCAGGACACTGTCTACAAGGCGAATGTGAGGGCTGCCAAATCATATTGTTAGCAGTACCCAACTGTTGAGTAAACCAAAAATAGGACAGATTTGAGCAGTGTTTTCGCACCAGGGCTCACACTGAGCCTACATGTCGCCTTAGCAGCGTGACGCATAAAGATAGTTTTTTTGCGCAACGCCACTAAATGGTGACAAAATGAACGATCTGTCCAGTTTTACCCCAAAATAAGAAGGGGCTGGACCGAACGGTAAAAGTCTATTGTTGTTGTAAACTTTCAGCTCACGTTAGGCCTTTCAGTTGTTTAAATGAAAAAGTGCCGTCACCGTCTTAGTGTGACTAAGCTTAAACCTTCAAGTCTGGAGATACGCTGAAAACGTAGTCATATCTTGATTTAAAGACTTTTCCAAGTCCTTCCGGTTTCCAGAAGAGTGCAACAATGGGATTGCGACTACAAGCGCTTTTCTCCAGATTTTCAAAATTTTGATCGGGGCAGACAGGAAGAAAGGAAATCACGCAATTAGAACTTCAAGGCAGCTCCAGCATTGATTATAAGCTCTGGGCAGATGGAATAAGGGCCCGGAGCTTTACCTGGTTTTAAGTGTTGGTGGGAAACAGTGAATTCTCTTTATGATAAAGTTTTAGAGGTATTCACTGGGTATGGTGTTGTAACCCTGCAAAGGTCAGACATTTCTTAAAAAACAAGTCGAGATGACTTGCGGTTAACAGCCTCGTATCGTTCATTTTGGACTAACTGACATGCAATAACATCAGCTGAGACAGGACAGTGACGAAGAGAGTGTTCATTTCATTCATTCATTCATTCATTTTATTCTGAATCATTATTAAACAGTTTAACACAAAAATTACAAATATTAAAAAGATCAAGAAAAGGAAGAAGCTGCACAACGTCAGAGGTTAAATAAGATAATCAGAAAGTGAACGTACAAAACAGTAGAAAGCATGGCCGCAATACCTTAATCAGATAAAAATATAAGAAATGAAAAAAGAAAAAAGAAAAAAGTGTCGTAAACTTACAGTAAGGTTATTTAATATATTATATGCTTTACGGCTAGAGTGTGAAAATTCAATGCTTCGAACTGCTTCGGACCTTCAATCCTTTCGCTTCCTGTCAAGTTTGGCAAGTAAAGCTGTATCATGCAAACTCGAGTCGGCTCCCTTAGGAGACTGAAAGAAAGTTGTTGCATAGAGAGATTCACACTCCGCATCTCAACACGGAATATACATGTAAGTGTTTCTATAACCGCGTGGGATAGTCTTTTTGGCTGCTTTCCTGACGATGTTACAAAAGTCCTGGTGAGCCGCGTCCACATCAAGTGAATCAAGTGGCAACAAAGTCTTTGCGAGTTTGTTCGTCAAAGCAATGTAGTGATCCCATTTGGTCTTGCGGAAGTTCCATCGCTTAACAGGCATACTTGGCACTGAAAAAGCAGACCTTGGTAGTATATAAACGAAGGTCGATGTTGATCGATGTATAGTAATATAAACGAAGGTTGATGTTGTGACTTGGAGAACTTTTTAAGTACACAGCTATCCGGTAAGCGACTAGAAGTACCTACGCTAGCGAAAACTAGATCTGGATTAATGCCAGTGTTCCAGCGGCCGGAGTAAAAGCTGGCGGCATTCTTGGCATTGTATAGAAAGGCAAGACTATTGATACTTGCCTCACCAGCCAAGCACTTATTGTCTGCCTGTTATCATCGTAACCCCAATCAACGTGGCAACAGTTGAAATCGCCGGTCTAGCGGCATGAGTGATGAAACAGTGGGAGATTTAGATATCGTAGTCGCGTTACTTTCCATTTTCATTGGATTGCAAAATAGATGATGTGTGTGAGACATGCGATGAGCATTGTAGCATTGATTACACGCAAGTCACGGTTTTATTCTCTTATTGTGCCATATGATTTTTATACTTAAATATTACCATGTCTTCTGCATTTGAGGCTAGAGAACTTCAATTATTGTTTTATTTTTTTTTTGTTTTTTTTTGTCAATTTTAAAGTTAATTATTATTCCAATGTTTATTAATTGTTAGTAACGTGAAGTGTTTATCAAAACTTTTGTTAGGCTACTTTTTGCATAAAATAAAAGTGCTACGCTTGCAGTTGTTGCAAATTTTGTCAGTTGTTTTGGAAGTATTATATTTTTCTGAGGATAAAAGTGCGCTTGCAACACGTTAATTAGTTTCATAACCATTTTAAAGGAAGATGTACAAGCTAACAGCTAGAGCAAAGTTTGTTTAACATGTCGGGTCGCTAGCAACCCACACAGGTAATAATGGTTGGCAAAACACTTGGACGTTTAAAGGCTAAGGTTTTATTCACAATAAAAGTTTATTTTGTTTGTTTTCCAGTTAAATCATATTTTCAAGACTGTACAGTAATTTTGATTATTACCAAACAAAATCTGTTTTAGAGCAATTTCTTCAAAGAGAAAATGCAAATGCAAGAAGAGTAGTTGTTGCTACTGGATTTGGTCACACTAATCCGAGAAACCATTCTGGAGATGATCAAGTTAGACTCGCGGAATATTTGCAGCAAATTTTATTAGAAATTAAACCGCAAAACTAGTAAGATTAAAAGGAATTTAACATTACTATAGAAAATAAGTTGTTCTTAAGATTTACTTTTCAGTTTACTGTAAAATGTCTTTTTAAAGTATAAAATTGAATACAGTAAAAGCCTAAAAGGTATTTCATGAAAATGACGCAAAGAAAAATCTGCCCACTATATTTTGAACACTGGTAAGAAAAATTGAAAAAAATGTTACCGGTACGATTGTTAAAAGCCTATAAATTTAAGCATTAAATTATTTAAACTAATTAACCCAAGTTTTATTTTAATCTACATTTATAAACTTATTGCTTTCTTAACAAATGGTAAGCCGTTCTTTGGAAAATCTATTTTAAGGTAATATAAATGGAAGCTTTCTTGAATCTCTTAATAGGAGCAAACAATTTTGCAATTTTAGCGTAGCAATGTTTAAATATTGCTTGCTTTATTCCTATTGCAGTTAAAACTCTAAAAAAGTTTTTAGTTTTCAAATAAAATTCTAGAACCACTATCATGGCCTATCGTTGTAATCACTTTGTAATAACACTCAGTAGAAACCAAAGGCGCCGGGAATTTTCTTGGTGGGACAAAGGTAATTTAAAATTAAATGACCTCTGTCCCGCCAAAAAATTTAAAAATCATAAAAAATTTAAATTTTTAAACCAAAAGCATCTTCTCTTTTGTTGTATAGAAAAACTTGTAGTTAGGGTCCTTAGCGTTACTAGCAGAAAAAATTTTGGGGTGCCATTCAATTTTGTCAGCGACTCCCAAATCATGATTTTGTACATTTCACGGAAATGAAACAAAGACTAAGAAAAGGGTCTTCACTTTCGATCGCTGTCCGGATTTTTTATTTTTGTCTCAAAATTCTAATTAAGAAAAAAAAGTCTTTATTTATTTTAAACACCAGTTCTTTTGCTTAATGGCTTTTTTTTAAACTTTTTTTGTGAGTACGTTACCGCCAAAACAGTACCGCTTTTATTTGATTTTACGCCTTTGCTAACTTACTGTTACTATTTGCTTTTGTCAAATCACTTTATAAAATTTGTTAGATTTAATTTTTATCAACTTTATATGATTTTAGAGATAAATCTAAGCCAATGCTTCTAACCTGTGAATTTCAAAGAGCACTATCTGTTCTGTGCCCCGGTTTTGAAAATATCGCCAGGCAGGGAAGATAATTTGCCGCTTGCGGCGCACTTGATGACAACAAATTGTTGTAGTTGTTTTTTCCAATTAATCTTTGTCAAAGTTTAAACGCTCCTTGATCATAATAAACTAGAGGTGAAATAATGAATATCAGCTAATTTGTCAATTGGCGAAAGAGAAGGCAATCATAATTCATATCACAATGCAAAAAACAAAAAATGATAAAAAAGTTTTAACCAAACAACCATATTTTGCCATCTTGGAAAGTATCTGCTCAAGATAATGGCTTGATTGTTTCACTAAGTTTAACGCTCCGTTGATCAAGGTTGATGTCCCGCGAGTTAAAAGAATAAATATATGAAAGTATAACTGATGATGAACACCGAAGCCCCATGTATTTAAGCGAGGAAAAATCAATTGTCTGCACAACCACCCAAAATTAAAAAGAAGTAATTATTTTGTAGTAACAAGATTTAAAACTTTGAAAATATGATTCCTTCATCTTTTTTGAAATTAATTTGGCCCATTCGTATTCACCCGCTGACTTTTAGCTATCTGGATTAACCCACCAGTACCCAACCGTAAATTTTATATACTATCCATAATTTACTCCACCCATATCCTCCCACTGGTCAATACAGACTGACAGGCTTACAGAAACCCATACAGGTCTCCAATATTAATCCCTGCTGCTTTTGCTGTGTAATTATCAAAAAAAAGTGACATGCTGTCCAAAAATTAGATTTAAGTTTAGATATTGCTTTACGGTTAAAAGGAAAACGACTGATTTTTACATTGCGTTTGAAAAAACTAGTGACTCTTTTCTGTGTAAGAATTAAATGCTAAAGTATTTATACTATGACCTTTATCAAAGCAGCTGCTGTTTATGAATAAAAGAATCATTTCTATTCTTACAAAGAAGTTTTACTCAAAAATGCAAATATCATCTCATTTCTTATTCATTGTTCTTCTGGTAAAATCAGAGGCAAGTAAAACTTCAACAAATACAAAAGGCGTAATATTTATTAAAGAAGAACTCAACGACGTTTCGTCCGTTGCATCGGGCGAACTTCATCAGGTAAAAGCAAAACACAATGCAATTTATTGTGGTGCAATTTATAAAATTCCGTGTAAAGATTGTTCAAATGTATATGTTGGTAAAACGGGCAGATGTTTTAATACTCGCTTATCGGAACATAAACGTGATTTCAAACCGATTAATTTGGCTAAACTAAAAGAAGACAATTTGAATAAAAAAACTGCATTGGTTAAGCATTGTTTTAATTGTGAACATAGGATTGATTTTGGTAATTTTGAAATATTGGATTATAACATTGACTATGATAAACGCAAATTTTTAGAATCATTATATATTAATAATACAAAAAATTCAATAAATGATAAAGATCGTAATGTTTTTCCAAAAATATATAGCGATATAAAAAAAATATCAACTAATGTGGGTTTTCAACCTGTTAAATTTGTTTCTTTTGCACTAAGTAATTATGAAATCGTTATGTATGTTCGCTTCTCACCTTGTGTTTGTTGGTTTGTGCTTTTAACTTCTTGTTTTTAAATACGGTGCGCGTTGTGTTTTGCTTTTACCTGATGAAATCCGCCCGATGCAACGGACGAAACGTCGTTGAGTTCTTCTTTAATAAATATTACGCCTTTTGTATTTGTTGAAGTTTTACTTGCCTCTGATTTTACCAGAAGAACAATGAATTTTAAAATAAGTAATATCCCTGGTAACAGTGTTTATATTAATCATTTCATTTCACTATTATCTCAAAACTCATCATTATAGCAATTTTTTTGACAAGTAAAAAAAGTTAAAATATTTTCAAAATGTATAATTAGGTCAAATTTTTGATTGTTGTCGCAGCCTATTAAAAAAACAAAGAGAGCTAAAAATATACGCTTAAAGAAGCCCATGCTGATGACTCGAATCTGGATTAGAAGCAAAACTGTTGGGACATCAGTTGGTTTTTAAAGAAACGTATGAAGAAGTACGGCATTGAACAACACTATCTGCTTGAAGCAACAAAATTTGTCATCACCAATTATTTAGTGCTGCGCCATTTCGTGCTAATTCTCACAAAGGATGAAAGTCATTCTCTCTGATTTTCCAAAAATTTTGTACAAACTTCACTATTTTATATTATGAAAATCTGCAAAAAAATTTTGTGTAAATTGATTAAAAAACCACAAAATTTTTAAGCTTTTTATTTAGTTACGGGGATGCAAATTGTTTACTTTTGACCATGTTTAAAGTCTTATTACTTCTAATCTACATTAACTAACAACCGAATTTTTTTACAAATGATAGTAACTCAGCTAAATTTTTAAAAAATGGCATCATCTGCAATTTTACTATAAAAGGTCAAAGGTCATGGGCATTTAAAGATGGCCGATTCTAGCTTTTGCAACAAATTTTCGGAAATTTTAAAAGCTTTTCAAGTTTTTTCTTTCAATGATCTTGGTTTAAATTTGGAGGATGTCGAAGAATCTTGGAGGATCTTGGTTTATAAGGCTTGGCATATCGACATTTCTATTGTGCTGTAATGTAACAGCTTACTGCTTAACCCTAATTTACCTAAGGGGGGGTCCTCAAAGGACCTCCCTTTTTTAAAAACATTATAACTTGAAAAGTTCTGATGATAAAAACCTAAAATTTTATGACTTTTCCTAAAATTTATTCTTGAATATTTTGATATTTTGCTTGAGCAAATCCGATGTGTAGTTTTAGTGTAGCAGGCTATTTTTTTCACTTACCTCATGATTTTTGTATATTTTTTGCTGTGGCATAAGATAATCCTATTTACACAGAGTCACGTGAGCGGCAACGTGAAGATTTACTGCGGCGACGTCGGTGACGCAGATTAACTTTTGTTTGAACAACTTTAGCAAACAACGGTTTTGCACAAAACTAATTTGTTGCTGTTCAATAGTTTCTTCACTCCGAGTTTAGTCGAGTTCTTTGACTTTCAAAAAATTACATATTTATTTCAGACCGATTTGATAAAATCTTTTTTTTTCCTTCCATTGATTTCGTCTCACACTAAAACTTAATGAAATTACCCATACAACAAGATTGATTTACCAAATTTTCGTAACAAGCCAGTTTACTGTTAGCTTATTTATTATTTATTTTTTCTTGTCAACTTACTCTGGATGTTTGCATTAGATTTATCTCATGCAGGTACATCAAACACCTAATATGAATACTCACACAAAAAGATTTGATTTGTTCAGTCACTTTGTTTTTTAATTATTTATTTTGTTTTTATTCAACTTTCTTAGGATGTTTGCTTGAGCGTTATCTCATGTAGCTACGCAGAGCACATGAAATAAATAGGCACAAAAAAAGATTTGATTTGTTCAGTCACTTCGTTTTTTGGTTATTTATTTTGTTTTCATTCAACTTCCTTACGATGTTTGCGTCAGCGTTATCTCATGCAGCTACACAGAACACCTAATACAAATATCCACACAAAAAAAATTGATTTGCTCAGTCACTTCATTTTTTGGTTATTTTTTTTTTTTCATTCAATTTTCCTAGGATGTTTGCTTGAGCGTTATGTCATGCAGCTACGCAGAGCACATGATATAAATAGGCACAGAAAAAGATTTGATTTGTTCAGTCACTTTCTTTGCCGGTTATTTTTTTTGTTTCATTCAAATTCCTTATGAAGTTCACATCAGCGTTACATGCAACTATTATTATTTTGGTATAAATAGGTCCGTAGAGCTGATTGAAAATTTGTATAGAGCCGTAAAAATTGGCTAAGGAAGTTCGAGTCAAAGAGTGTGTTGGTTCAATTGAGCAGAAGAAGGTGTGGTATGTGTTTCGTACCTATTTCGATAGAAAATTTGCTATTATATCTTTGACATCGCCTTATGTCATGATTTAAACATAATGCCTACATCTAGTTTTTATATTTTTATACGGTATTACCAAAATATCGGAGCAGTTTTGTAATTGTGAATAAATTTATAATATAGAATAAAAAAAATTATACTTTTGAGACTAACATAAATTGTTCTTGTGACAGATTTAATAATTAATTCAAAAAAATTACTGTAACTAATAAAAGCATGTCTAGGCAATTTTATACAGCTGATGAAACGGCGGATATTATTCTGTCTGACATCGAAGCCAGGTTAGATCAGATTTCTGAGATAATTTCCGACACGGAAAGCTCATCAGAGGAAGAAGATTATCCAACATCTATTGCCCAAAATGAAGATATTGAAGCAGCAGATACATCGTTTTACCCACAAAGACGAAACACACCTAACTCGTCCAGGTTAGTAGCGACATCCGAAGTTTTGTAAATAAATTTACGCTGCTAAAAGTGTTGACAAAACAAAATTTCTTTTATATTCAAAATATATATGATTGAAATTTTATCATAAGCTCCAAAAATTTGGCATATGAAACAACCATTGAATAGATTAAGTATCGGATTACAAAACACTAAAATTTTAACCAAGTTGTGTCAAATGTGTGGCAGTTTTTATGATAAAACTGCGCAGAAGAGGCATTAAATTAAGAATAAATAAATCTTGACCAAAATTTTTAAAAATTTGCAAGTTTAAATTGTACAACTAAGAAGCACGTCTCCATTTTGTTAAGGGAGATCCCTTTATAGATGGCCGAGGAATCCGTTTCATTTGTCTTGAATAAAATACAAAAGTGTTGACAAAATAACTCTTTTTTTAGCTCTAATCCTACTTTTTTGAGTGTCATGTGCTTCAATGACTCTCTGGTTTTTCGAGGTTATTATGAAATCGGGACGAAAAGTGGGAAATGCGAGATCGATTTGAGGTGAAGAACTTTTTTTTTAGAGAATACCTTGATTTTGGGAGCAAAATAGGGAATTGAGATCAAATTAAAGCGAAAACCTTTTTTTTTCTTTTTGTTTTTAGAGAACACCTTGATTTTGGGAGCAAAATAGAAAAATCAGAGATGAAACCGAAGTGAACATTTTTTTTTTTTTTATCTTGATCATCATGATTTTGGGAGAAAAAAGTGAAAGACGAGATCAAAGCTCTTTTTCTTTTTTAGAGAAGATCAATTTTTGAAAATTTTTGCCTCGGGCCTTGAATTTGAGTATCCACCACTGCGGGTGGCATAGCCAGGATATTGTTCGTTGAAGTGAATATTTTTTTGGTTTTGTGTTGATAGTTTGGAGTAAATTTTGAATTCGTGGTAGGTGACTTAGTTATGTGATGTATCGGAATGATAGTACATTATGTGGTTGCCATTAGGACGAATTGAGATAGGTAATATCTTGAGGCAATGTTGTGATCTTTGTAAATACTATTTTAATTAAAATCAATATAGAAGTTCAGTTCTGAAGCTAATTAGGTAAGTTCAAGGAAAAGGAGGGTGATCATTTTCTTTCCCAGTAACTTATAAACTCTGCATTTTTGTAAGGTGTAATATTCGTTTATATATAGATTTATTCTTTACATCAAAGCATTTTAAAAAACTAAAAAAAATATTGGCTGCAGGTTGGTCTGCGACTTGGAATCGGCCTTGAACCCTCAAAACTATGACAACGTGTTGCTTCCTCAATCGAAACCGAAAATGTATACAGCAATTATAGAGAAAGCACCTAACAAAAAAATTTCGGATGAATACATTTCATGGACAAATCAGAAACCTCAATCTGCTGGACGGCAACCTAGATCGGCTGTGATTATTGGACAACCCGGTCCAACTGGAGTTGCAAAACACGCAACTGATGCTAAATCATCATGGGAGTTGTTCTTCTCGCAAAAAATTCTGGAAATTGTGGTAAAATGTACAAACCAACGCATCGAAAAGGCAAAACAAAATTTAAATTTAAGCAGCAAAACTTGGTATAATTTTATGGACGTTGTTGATGAAACTGAAATTTTAGCATTTATTGGGCTGATGTACTTACGTGGTCTAGCAGGGATGTGTAATCACAATGTAAAATATTTATACAGTGCTCTCATGGGTCCTCAACCATTTGGAGCTACCATGAGCAAAAATCGATTTCAGTTTTTGTACGCTTGCATTTCCTTTGATGATCTTTCTACTCGCCAAGCACGATGGAAGCACGACAGGTTTGCCGCAATAAGAAAGCTGTTTGAAATCTTTGGAGAAAATTGTTGCAAGCACGTTATTCCCGATGAATACCTTTCACTGGACGAGACTTTGTACCCAATGAGAACAAGCATCGGATTCAAGCAATTTAACCCAAGCAAGCCCGCCAAGTATGGTCTGCTTTTTAAATCTATAAATGCAGTGAGATACAGTTATACTTTTTCAACAACCCCATACTGCGGAAAACTTCGTGATCAACCCACAGCCTACTACACACAAGGAAGGGAAAATGTTGCAAAGTATTTGGTTATGCAATTGCAAAAACATGTTGACATACAGGGTAGGAACATATCTTTTGACCGACTTTATACAAGTATTTCGTTGGCCAAGTGGCTACTTTCAAACAATATAACTTGTGTGGGCACATTGCAAGCAAACCGAAAGGGAATACCGATGGAGTTGAAGAGTACGAGCGGTAGCCAACCACTGTCTTACGAATGCTTCTGGGAAAACGAAAATAAAAAACTTGTTCTTCACTCTTATGTTGTAAAAACTAAGAGCACAGGCTTACGAAACGTTCTTCTCCTTTCTTCTATGCAGCCGCTTCTGGGAACGACGAAAGACGATGGAAAGAAAAAACCTGCCATTTACAAATTATACGACTTCACTAAAGGTGGTACGGATGTTATGGACCAACGAATGGCCACTTTTAGTTGCAAAACAAAGTCAAATTGATGGACAATAGCAGCATTTGCTTATATTCTTGATATATGCCGTGTAAATGCTGCTACAGTTTTAGCTATGAACCGTGGTTCCAACCCCCGCAAGGTAAATTCCTATGATTTTGGAATGGACTTGGCTCTAAGGCTTATCCGGCCACATGTCCAACAACGTTCCCTCACTGGGCTTCAAATCTCGATACGTTATAAAATTGATTTGCTTCTAAATGATGGCGTTTTCAGCTCACGACAACAAGATGCTTCATCTTCAAATAACACACAATATCCGCAAAAGTCCGAAAACAGAAAACGGTGCCGTGCCTGTGTTTTAGAAATATCTGGTCCTGGTTAGAAGAAAAGAAAAAACGACATGACAAAAACAAAAAACCAGTGTCAAATTTGTGGCAAGCCTGCCTGTTGCCAACATTCTATACAAATGTGCGTTGAGTCTCGTTGAACAATAACTAGCTTTAGCTCTGCTGTATCCCTTCAAATATATCAAACATGTTTATTTTTACTGTGTGATTTCAATGATTTTTTTTGGGTTATATTCGCAATATTCTTGCTGTACATTCATGGAGCTTAATTGTAATTATTGTTATCGCGCAATAACTGAAAAAACAGAATGTTGTTTGCCTGAGAGAAAAAGTTTTTATGCAATGCTAGTTTTTTATTTTATACTAAAATAATTTATAAAAAAATCACACTAAGAGATAATTTTGAATAAGATTTCCCGGAAATGTAAACATAACGAATTAGAAGCATAGCAGTAATAAAATTAATATCACAAGTACATTCCAAGTTATTCCGAAAACTGCCCTCTGAAAATTGCTAGATTTACTAAATAAAATATACGCGATACTCGTAAACGGTTTTGACGTTGACAGCAATTCAAACTTTATTTACCAACATGCGTCTGTCTTGCTGTGTTTGTCAAGATTACTGCGTCACGTAGTAGTTATTTGTTTTTGCAGCAGCCGTGACAAATCCGATTATGTCGGCAAAACAAAGCAATCAACGAAAATTTGAGGACCATCAATTTTATGCAAAATAAGAAGAGACTAGTTGCAAATATATTAAAAGTAAAGACATTTGACTAAACTAGAATAAATTTTCTCCAACATATCAAAAAATCAACTGCGTAGCTACTGTCTGTTAAGAGTATTGGACATGTAAACTTAGGGTCCTCCGAGGACCCCCCCTTAGGTAGTCAACAGAAAAAAACATCCTAGGTAGATAAGGGTTAACTTATCAGGCCCATTGAAATCGTGACTTCCGATGTAGACATATATCTTTTGCCAATACCAACGTAATCTTTTTGGGATCAATTCATCCTGTCTTTCTTTATCGCTTCTCAATTTTAAAAGCATTCATAATTTAAAAATAGCATGATGTCATTTAACACTTAGAAGTCTATCACATATCAACTAAAGTTTTTTCTACTTAAAAATAAAGAAAAAAAAAAATTTAGTTGACGTTTAGAATAAAAACTATAGGAAATTAACTGCAAAACATAATTTATTAGAGGCCGTTTCGAACTTTTAACTCATTCCATCATCAACTGCATTAAGTCTAATTAATTAAAAAAAATTGGAATATTTAAATTGTATGATTTATGAAGCAATGGAGTAAATTTTTTCCAAAATATACGTAATAAATAAAGCAAAGTAAATTAGGGCATTTAAGAATAATGTGACTTAAAATTTTTTAAATAATAAAACAAAAATTTGAGTGCAATTTCAACATTAACTGTAGAATTTTTAAAATAAAAGTATCACATGGTGTTAAATAAATACACTGAAATTGATTGTTTGTTTATATTCATGAATGAATCAAATTTTGATTGTATAAAAAATTTTTATCGACCGTTTTTGCCAATGATTTAAAAACGCTAAAATTGTACAATTATTAAAATTGATTTTATGGCTCAAATCATCCATTTAGTGTTTTGTTACACCAGTTTGTTATCCCAGTAACGAATCAATATTGTGGTTGTTAGTCGTGTGATTAGATTTCTGTCGGTTTGTCCAACATGCGAAGCTTGAGAGTTGCATTTTAATTGATAAGAAAAAAAATTCAATGTCTTTGCGATCAATTGATTTTCGCAGAACAAGTTATATAAAAAGCTTGCTTCTTAATTTTTGAAAAAACTAGTCATATTCTGTTAAATAAAAACATTAATCTTTTGTATAATGGCAAGCTTCAATCATATTAAATAAAATTCTATGAAAGTTGCAGAAACTTTGCTACGAATCTCATACCATGGTCTGAACTTGAGAACGTCCCGGATGAAAAGTTGAGAATATATCGAACTCAAATTCCATTCACGGATGGGATGATTTGTGCTTCCACTGTTGGCTCCCAAAGTGATATTGTGGACACTTGTCAAGGAGACAGCGGAGGTCCTTTGGTTAGAGAGGTAAGATAAAGTAAAAAACTGTTCGCATATAATTTAACTGAAATCGAAGAAAATACCAAAAACAAAACAAAATTTTTTAATCTTTTAACAACAAAAAAATGTCAATGGCAATAAATAAAAAAAAATTTAGGAAGCAAGTGCAAACAGCGTGTATTTTTTTGCTATTTAAAGCCTATAATAGGAATAAAGATATTTTTGCAATATAAAATTAAACTAAATAGAACAGCGTCTTCAATAAATCTTTTTCCAGCTACCTCAAAGCGCTGTTATGTCAAACAAGCTTTGCTGTTGTTAAGTTGATTTTATGGACAACTATTTGATAAATTTAATAATAAAATCAAAAACTTTAAATGCTTCTAACTCTAAAGTAGTATTTTGTGACCGAGGACATTACGTTTTAATTTTTTCAATTAACACAAAGTATTAATTCAAATGAAATTTTTATCAACCACAAGTTATCGAAGAAAAATTTTTTTGTATCGTAGCTCTTTCTGTTTATTATTCATTTATTTTAGTGTTAGACAGAAGTACATGTAATTTTCATCAATCAATAAAATTTTTCTTCAATCAGCTTCATTACAATAAAATCAAAACATCAACAGTGTTTCAAATATTCTCGAAAGTTTTCTTGAACTAAATTGTCAATGTTAACTTTTTTAGTTAATGATCTTAAGAAATGATTTATTATTGCTTTTGCCAGCTTTTCTACGTTGGAAAAAAACAAGGTTGTTGGACACAAATTGGAATAGTCAGTTGGGGGTGGGGTTGTGGGCAGTTTATTGGAAATCAGCAGATTCCTGGATTCTACACAAATGTATTGAAATTCACTTCGTGGATTGCTAACAAAACAGCAGAAAATGATGATTAAAATAACATTTCCTATTGTTTTCTAATTAGTGTAAAAAATAAATTTAAGCTTTACATTATATAAATTGTTTATACTTATATCAGAGTTAACATAAATCTCGTAATCACAATGCTTAATTAATGGTTTGATGTAAAAAATTTCGTCAATTAAAGAATGAGTTATTTCATTTTGGAATTGATTTTTGAGCTAGACTTAGATTTTCTACTGACGTATTGCATTGTTTCATTGTAAATAAAATATTCGATAGCAATCAGCTTGTTTCTAAGAATAAGCTTATACATTGCATGCCTTTTAACTTGAAGTCAATGTTGGGGTCAAAATGGTTTGATTAACAAAATGATTTCTACAGTAACTTTTAAATGTATTTTTGACAAACAACATGAAAGCTGAAGTAGGAATCGAAGGTAGTGGATTTTACTTTTTTTGCTTACGCCTACCTAAAGGCGATTTGCCGTGACCGCGACCCCAAAAAAGCGGTGTCTATCGCCTTTTATACTCGCTAGTAAAAAAGTAAACACCAAAAATGTTTTTTTGAATTATAAGAAAAATAGTTATTTTTTCCTGAAAGTAAAGCATAGATAAAAAAATCATAAGTTCAAATAGAGAGCCAAATTAACTTTGCTTCAAAGCAAAAGGTGAAAAGTCACTTTACAACTTGTCAATTCTGAGACGATTAATTCATAAAAAAATTATTTCGAGGTGTACAAACATAGCGAACAAAAAATTCATCTCTAAGGTTTTCGTTCGATTTTCGGGAGGAGATATGGATGTCGGAATGAAGAAAAAAAAGCTTTTGATTGTCTTTAAAACTGAACCAAGATCGTTGGGTGTTTGAGAAAGGCGTCAAAACGCGTAACCAGCGCAAGATTTTGACGTTGTAAACGAACTCTTTTGGGCGGCATAAATTTGGCCCTGATAATTTCAAGCAAACGGCTTCTAAAACAGATAAATAAAATGACAAACGGTCAAATGAAAGAATTGTAAATTTTTTATTATTGTTATATTGGGCGCACATAGAGTTATCCGAAAAGTGCTGACCAATCGCTGATCAACTAAACATAACTGGGATTAAAGATTTGCAAAAACGAATGGAGGTGCTGCGTGATTTTGGAATTTGGCTAGCTCTAATAAATTTTGCCACGTTTTGATAAATTCTGTCCTGTAATTGTTGGGATGTCCGGCTTACATACCGACTATAATAGTGGTACGAAAAATTATAAACTACAGGGTGTCCATAAAGTCCTGCACACATTTAAAATTTTATTATCTCAAAAACCGTATCAGGTAGAAACTTTAAATTTTCGACAGTGAATTATACCGCCATAAAGTTTTTTGTTATTTTTTACAGGTTATTTTATTGTTAAAATAAGCAAGAATAATTCATTTTTAACAAAAGCGTAAGTTTGCAATAAGGTATAAAACATGTTGACCATTCAACAAAAATCACAATGTGTTCTTTGGTACCATAAATTGAAATCATCAACTGCAGTACAACGTAAATTTAGAAATGAGTTTGGACAAGACCCTCCTCACACTAACAGCATTAAGAGATGGATTAAAAATTTTATGGAAACCGGATGATTTAAGCCGGATGATCACCCTCGCCGAGCAGCTTTTGCTGAAGAAATTCTTCAGCCCATTGATGATGGCAATGACTACCTTAACAGTGTGGTTTTTAAAATTTTTAATCCATCTCTTAATGCTGTTAATGTGAGGAGGGTCTTGTCCAAACTCATTTCTAAATTTACGTTGTACTGCAGTTGGTGATTTGAATTTATGGTACCAGAGAACACATTGTGATTTTTGTTGAATGGTTAACATGTTTCATACTTTATTAAAAATGAATTATTCTTGCTTATTTTAACAATAAAATAATCTGTAAAAAATAACCAAAAAACTTTATGGTGGTATAATTCACTGTCAAAAATTTAAAGTTTCTACCTTATGCGGTTTTTGAGATAATAAAATTTTAAATGTGTGCAGGACTTTCTGGACACCCTGTACATTGCTTAAAAGCGAAGCAGGCAACACGTGATCTTTGGTTGCAGAAAAAAGTGGGGAAAATGTAAAAACAACTGCAGTGTTTCCATGGAAAGAAGCATTTTTTCCACACTGAATTTAATTTTACTCTCATTTCTAACCAAAGGAGATCCAAACCAAGGCAGATGAAGATAAACAGGGCATTTCTTTATCGTATGTAAAGTAGTTGATTTAAAATCTTTTAGCTTGCAAGCAATTGTTTTCTCAATGACGTGGTCGGGTAGCCATTTACGAGTAGAATTGAAAAAAACTAGCGTCTGAGCAGATCCTTGAGGCTCGATGTATGAGGTTAGAAATTAAATTGATTTTCATTTTTTTGGGAATAAATGATTTCCAGTTTACGTACTGTTTAGTAAATGTAGGTTTACCATAAACAGATGTAAAAAGTTTAGAACCGATCTTTTCCAGTTTACCATAAAGAAAAAGAAGTGATCGAATAACTTCTTTTTTTTTATGTTAAACTGGAAAAGATCGGTTCTAAACTTTTTACATCTGTTTATGGTAAACCTACATTTACTAAACAGTACGTAAACTACATTTATTAAACAGTGATCGAATAACTTCTTTTTCCAAAGTAAACAGCAAAGAAAGGCGCACGAAATTTAATTGTGAAGAAATTTATCGCAATCATTTTTGCTGTCAAAGATAGCAAAAGAAGTATCGTCTATGTAGCAATAGTAATTTCAATCTAATAGCCATAATTTTTAAATTTTTCAAAAAATCTCACATTTTGAACTTTCAGTACGGAAACACTGGATTGCTTTGTACTTTGAAAAATCCAAAAAATTAAACTTTTTTTTGAAAAGTCTACATTTCTTCCAAGTGTCTCGCATTTTAAAGTTTTTAGTACGGAAACACTAGACCACTTAAAAAAATTCAAAACCATCACCTTTTTTTATGAAACGTCTATATTTCTTCAAAGTATCGCAGAAGCTTTTAAACAATGTTGGTTTTTAGAACAAAAAACATCAGAATCCTAAAAAATTGTGTTTTATTCTAGACTTTTGGTATTCTTGAATATTTTTTTCTATGCATAGCAACAACATGAATTCAATCTCCAAATGTTTTGTGACAATTCACCTTAGCTTTTAAAAAGTACATTTATAGACACCAGAAAATGTTTTTTTTCTTTCAAGTGCGCATCGTTCCGCTGCATTTCATTGCCAACTAATATTCGTTTTTTTTTAAATCTCTGTTACGCAGCTACTCTTTGTGCAAGGAAGACATAGATCGGTCTGATGTGTTTGGTAAAATTAGAAAAGCCAAACTCTGGGGCCATTTAAAATTTACTTCTTGTGTTTGCAATGTAACGTCCACCATTTTTCACGTAAAATATAAAACTTAAAAAAATTTACACCAACGTTTTTGCCTTTAATATAAAACATTTTTTTCTGTTAAGTAAAATTTCTGCTCAGTATGTTGAAAATTTTATATTTACTCATTGTGAATATACGATTATTATTTTAAAAAACAAACAGCTTCTATTCAGACTAGCAAAAGGACGAAATATAGCTTGTTTGAAACTAAACCAGGGGTGCAAACACCCGGTCGCGCACTTGCACAGTGCGACCAGAAGATTTGCCCATGCAACCGTAACTTGCAATGTACTCAGAATAACATGAATATGTGGGAGGCATAAAAATTTTTGACATAACTATCCCTTAACAAAAATTTTTTGCACTCCTGCCTTAACATTGTAAAAATAACTTGACGAGATGGCAATAGTATGTGACATAAGTGTGGCTACTTTAACTTATTTTTAAAAAACTGAATAGTTCATAAGAAGAAAGGTAGGCAAAGTGCATCTAATTTGGATTAGATTAGATGGATAGATTATTAGCTTACAAGTGTAGCGGTGGATAGGTCTGGCGCCGCACGGATGGCCAGACGTACCGTGCCGGTAAGCCCTGCTTGAACTTGTTGTACTGCTTTGTTGACTGTCATTAGTGAATGCCGATAAAACTTCACTGCACACCGATTACAAAATGCATTATTACGCGACAATCTAAACAACTCAAATCTAAACAACAAACTGTTCTCGTGCCCTAATTCGTATTGTAAAATAATAAAAATGTAATAGAAAAACCTTTTTAACTTTTTTCATTTTCCAGAAAATTTGCTATTGAATGATGTATTGGAGAGGTAGATAGCACTTGAAATTTTTGCTCAGTGACTGATTGGAGTTGACGTACTTTTTAATTAATTAATTATTTAGTTTAGACCACCCATGTATAAGAGGTAAAATAAGCGAATGTCATTAGGTCTGCCACACTAGGGCCATATATTTCTGCCAATTCGTATTAAACGCATAAGAACGTTTTTACTCGTTTACAGTGCTTCTATACTACTGGATCATATTTCACGCTCAATTAAGTCAATTGTCAACTTGTCGCTGTAGGTATTGCAACTGCAACCGCCAATATTTTATATTCCTTTATTTCAGCTAAAAAATAAGTTATTTTTAAAGTAACTTTACTAAGTTTACGAATTTAAATAATAAATTATTATAAAAAAGTGGAAGCCTTCGTATTCAAATTTAAATTTTTTTGGTGACCCCCAAAAAAATGAAAAGGCAGAAACACTTTTCAATTTTTTCTCAAAGAGCTAAAATAAAGACAATGATTTAGGTGATTATTGCACTATTGATTCTCAGAAGAAATGTACAATTACAGAAGAGCCTATGGTTGCCACTGAAGAAAAGAAAAAACGAAAAACTGCTCAGCGTGAGAGCAAAAATTACCGTCCTGGTAATTTTCAAGCTTCCCCAGCCAACAATGGTATGCAAGGGCTGCCCGTACGGTACCCGTACCGATTTGGCCGCGGGCGTTGCAGTGGCCCCGCATGGGTTTACCGCACGAGTTTCATATGGTTCAAATTATTTATGCAAAAAATTCCTTTTTAAAAATAATTAAAAATGTTAGCTTATTAGGATATTTTAAGTTTTGATTACGGCTTAAAATTGAAAGCCAGATTAAGCCCGTGCGGTTAGCCCATGTGGGGCCACTACAGCGCCCGCGGCCAAATCGGTACGGTTCCCGTACGGGCAACCCTCGCAGGGCCCGCATAGGCCCTGCATAGCATTGTTGGCTGGGTCGTATGCCAGGGAATTTGGTGATTGGATTGCAATCAAACGAGATGCCAATAATCAACTGATGGAAGTGACATGCAACTGGTGGTTTTGTTTCAGGAAACAAGCAGATGCATCATCAAAATTTGTCTTGGGCTATAAAGATCCATTCAAAAGAGAAACTTTTAAGATTCATGAAAGAAGTGTGTCCCACAGAAACTGTGAAGAATCATATAAGGCCCAGAAGAATCCAGAAAATATACCACTAGCTAAGTGTATGTTGAAAATGGACATGGAAGAGATGGAAAATCTCAAAAAACTTTTCATTACTGCACATTTCATTGCATATTGGAACAAGCCATACAGTGATCTTGAGAAGCAGATTGAACTTATCAGGAAATTGGGGATTTCAGTAAAAGAAAAATATGTAAACAGAACAATGTGCACGGAATTTATCCATTACATCGCTTCTTCAACTCGAAAGAAACTTATAGAAGGCATTTCAAAATCTCCTTGTGTTAGCCTTCTACTTGATGATTCCACTGACATATCAGTTACAGCATCTGTTATTGTGTACATGCGCTATATCACTGAAGGGACTGTTGCAGAGTCTTATGTAGTTGCGGAGGAGCTACTCAACGAAACTGCTGATGGCTATATTACAGCTTTGAATTCTCTGAGAATAAACATATTTGATAAGGAAAAAGTGGTAGGTCTTGCAACCAATGGAGCAAGAACAATGTCGGGTTGTCATGGTGGTGTTGCTGCTAAATTAACAAAAAATATTCCCCATTTGGTTGTTATTCATTGTGTGGCCCATAGACTCCAACTGGCAGTCCTGAATTCATTGAAAGCTGTACCATTTATGCAAGAAGTTGAGAAGACTCTTAGAGGATTATACATATATTATCATTCTTCACCAAATCGCTCGTCACAGCTAAAAGAAGTTGCAGCAGCTTTACAAATGCAGTTGCTGAAACAAAAAGACATCAATGGTGTGAGATGGGTTGCTAGCCAAGAACAAGCACTCCAAGCATTTTTGAAAAGTTGGCAAGCTGTGGTCTTCCAGTTGCAGAAAAACTCTAATGTGGGAACTTTTGATACTCAAAAAGCAAAAGTATTGCTAAAAGCTGTTTGTAATTTTAGGTTTTTAAAGTACTGTCATTTTCTTTATGACTTTCTGGCAGTCCTACGCCCACTTTCTGCTACATTTCAAAGAGAAAACCTAATGTTTACAGAAATTAAACCATCAGTAAAACATGCTATTTCTCTTCTAAGCAATCTGGAAAAAAACCCGGGAGAGATGGAGAGTCTTTTTTTGTCTGAAGTGTCTCCCACTGGTGTCTTCGGAGAAGTTTAGTTAGAAAAAATAAAAGCAAGTGAAAAAACTACCAAAATGATAGAAAATTTATCCTCTCTGCTGGAAAAACTTTTAAGAGTGATTCAAGACTCTCGATGATACAGTAGCACAGCACATATCTATTTTTGATACAATGAGATGGCCAGAGGGGAAAAAACTGTCAGGTTTTGGGCATGCTAAGCTTGAGCTATTGGTGCAGCATTTCAAGGAACCCCTATCTAACATGGAAGTTCCAACTGCTTCATTTGCAAAGGAAATGCTGCTTGATGAGTGGTTTAGATTGAAATTATTGGGAAAAGATCAGTCTTTCCCCACCTTTGCAAACAGGCTTTGCTACGCCCTGAAAGATTTCCAGTGTTATCCAAACTAATGCCAATTGTCTTGGTTTTACCAAGTACATTCGCTAGTTGTGAAAGGGGGTTTAGCAGAATGAAATGCATTAAAACAGACCTTAGATCAAGACTGACAATGGGCAACCTTGATTCACTCATGCTTATTGGTCTCAGTGGTGTTTTAGTTAAGGACTTTGATGCAAATGAAAGTATTAGGCTATGGCATTCATCAAGTGAACAGAAAAAAATACATATGTGAATGCAAATAACCTTTACTATTTCTCTATGTAAATATGTAAATTGTAAAGATAAAAAATGAATTGCATTTTACTACATTTGGCGTATGAATGATGTATGTGCTAGTAAAAATTTCTACGCGCTACCAAAGTTTAAAAAAAATTTTGCACCCCTATTACTAAACGCTTTTTTAGTATCAATTAAATATACAGCTATTATTTTTAGAAAACAAACAGCGTATTTTAATTGAGAACAACAATAGGGCTAAATATAGTTTTTATGAAACTAGACGTCTTTTAAAATGTAATCAAACATAGCAAAAAATCATTCTCATCCTCAGCAACGTCCTTACGTTTTATTCTTTTGGGTTACAGGCGAATGTTTATCGTTTTATTTCTTTGAAATTTTATGTTTAATCTTTGTATTTCTTCAAATGTAGCCAACAGATATATTTTGATTTTAAGTTTAAAGGGTATTTTTTTGGTCTTTGGTTTTTTTGCGTGTCTTTGTAAACATAGTAAGGTAAGTGAGTTGAACCGTTAATTAAAAAGAACACATTTCCTGTAATTTAGGTTTAATCAACTTAAGACGCTGCAAAGAAATATAACACAATTAAATACACGTTAGCCACAAACACTACATAAGAATAACTAAACTGAGAGATTGTACAAAAGAAGCAACTTAAATAACTCGGTTAAGATGATTATTCTTTGATTACTTTTGGTGAGTATAGTTCGATTCCATACTACATCATTCACCCCACCCTCAAGATTAGCGCATGTGTTCATGGTCATAAGTGAGGCGATCTGGAGGACGCCGTTTTCGGGTGAAACGACGTAAAACCTGTTGTTCAGAAACGTTTACTGGTTCAATGTCGGCTGAAGAATCTGTCATAACTTTGTCTGATGAAGATTGGGAGTTATTCAAATTTTCTTCAGGAAGCAGTTCAGCGTTGTTCAAAGGTTGTAGGCCTACTTCATCGAGAATTTCTTTTTCTCCAAAGGGTGCCACATCTCGTAATGAAACTGTGACTTCCCGACCATTTTGCAACTTCACGTGTGCATGAGTAGGAGAAGCTTGGATGAGCTCGACTTCATCAATGAGAGGATCGTATTTACTAGTTAGGACATGACGTTTCAACAAGACAGGTCCAGGAGAAGATAGCCAAGAAGGAACAGAGGTTCCGAGAGTGGAGCGACGATTGAACGTTAAAAACCGCTCGTGGGAGGTCCTATTAGTACCTGTGCATAGCAAGAAACGGATGGAATGCAATACATCGATCAAAACAACGTCCCATTTTGATAAAGGCCAATTTCGCGATTTTAAAGCTAATTTGACACCAGACCAAATTACGTCATTGTACTTTTCACATTGACCATTACCACGCAAGTTATACACAGACGTCCGACTATAAGCGATACCTTTGCCTCGTAAAAATGCAATAAACTCTTTTGACATAAAAGCTGATCCTCTATTCGAATAAATACATGAACACAATCCAAATAACGAAAATAGCTGCGTCAAACACTTATTAATAATCTCGGCATTAATATTAGAGCAAGGAAATGCGAACAGAAATCTAGAGTACTCATCTATTACAGTAAGCATATAGTTATTACGGTTAACATTTTCAATAAGACTCTTAAAATCAATGCTAAGTCGTTCTATGGGCCTTGTGGCCTTGATTACATGCATTTTTGATGGTTTATAAAAACGCGGTTTTACTTCAGCGCATATTTTACAAGAAGCGGTCATTTTTCTTATTTCATCAAGCGAATACGGTAAGTTCTTAGCGCAAACATAATGATACATTCGGGTAACCCCAGGATGGCATAGATTCGAATGAACTTCGTTCAATTGATTGAGCGAAATTTGAGCACAATACATTCGAGATAACACATCTGGTGCTGTATTAAACTAACCTGCACGATACACGATTTCGTAGTCGAACTGAGAAAGTTCTATTCGCCAACGCAATATTTTTGCATTTTTAATTTTTCCGTGATTCTTGCCATCAAACATGAAGGCAATCGAACGCTGGTCTGTGATTAATTTGAAACGACGAGCTGCCAAAAAATGGCTCCACTTGCGGACTGCTTCCACAATAGCAGCTGCTTCCTTTTCAACACTAGAGTGTTGAAGCTCACTTTTAGTCAGAGATCTAGAAAAAAATGCTACGGGTCGATTATTTTGATTTAGAGTAGCAGAAAATGCTACATTAGAAGCATCTTTCTCTACAACAAATTGTTTCTTTTCGTCAATGACCCCCAGAGAGATGTCCACCAATTCTGACTTCAGAAGTTTGAAGGTTTCCAGAGCACTGCCTGTTAATGGAAAACAACTGTTATTGATTAAAGGTTTAAACTTATCAGAGTATTTTCCAATCCACTGGGCGTAGTTGGCGAACAGTTCTACAACTCGTTGCAGCTCCTTGCTGTTGCGTGGCGGAGAAAATTTTAACAATGTCTCGACTCGTTCCGGATCAGGCTTCAAAAAACCGCTGTTGATTTGATAAC
Organism: Diplosoma virens; assembly: GCA_963680785.1. Classification (NCBI taxonomy): domain Eukaryota; kingdom Metazoa; phylum Chordata; class Ascidiacea; order Aplousobranchia; family Didemnidae; genus Diplosoma; species Diplosoma virens. Next base: position 32,148,760 of record OY796886.1, read on the forward strand.
CCTGCAAGTTAATACACTCAGCAGAATAAACATACTTGTCTTTATTCAAGGTTAAATTACAATCTTTAGCTACCATTAAAAACTTTGCTAAATTAGCATCGTGTTCTTCCTGTGTTTTTCCTCCAACTGTGATGTTGTCCAAATAAGCGTACGTACCCATGCATTTGTTGCTTTTAATTATTTCATCAATAATCCTTTGGAAACATGGGACTTCATTTGTCAATCCGAAAGGAATTTTTTTCCATTGCCAAAGCGATCCTTTAGCTTGAAAGGCGGTATACATTCTATCACAGGCAAGTATTTCAACTTGGTGGTAGGCACTAGACATGTCCAATGTCAAATAGATTTTGTATTGCGCAACTTTTTAAACCACATCATGCATCTTGGGCAATGGATAAGAATCGACAAAGGTAAATTTATTAATTGTCCGACTGTAATAGATCACCATTCGTTTTTTTTATTATCTTGGGTGACCACTAGCGGTTGAGATCTCCATGGCAAGTTGCTTGGTTCGATAAGGCCATCAGCCAACAGCCGTTTTATTTCTGAGGAAATGAAAGATTTGTCCTGCCCCGAGTAGCGTCGCTCTTTAGTAGCAATAGGTTGACAATCATTGTGAAGATATTGAAATAACTTGACAAGAGTTGATGTTTTTACGGCTTCCAAAGCACCTAGTTGTAGTGTAGGTTTTACGCCTCCAAAGTGGATGTTGATGCTTTGATGTTGCGTCATAAAATCTCTTCCCAAGATAACGTCGGTTATGAGATTTGTCAGAACAGTAACAGAAACGCTTTTGTATTCTTGACCCAGAAGCTTTAAATTTACTTGACACATTTCTAAACTTTTTGAATAAGAATCGCTGGTTGCGAGAGTAATCTTCTGGCTTGATACCGTTAATTCTAAGTTCAGCAATTTGCTAAGGTTTTCGCTAATGTGGGTTAACGTTGACCCTGTGTCAATCAGAGCATTTGCAGTTCTGCCATTGTGTCACAGATTTTGTTCGGGAATCCTAAAGGACCAGTTGAACTAGGTAACCCGAATACCTGCGCTAAAACTGAAACAAAGCTGTGTCTAAATTTTATTTTATTCCGGCTCAAGAAGTAGTCTTGCTATGAGCCAGAAGCTGTAATACAGTTGATTTAAACGAAAGCTCGGATTGATCCGTTGAAGACTCTTCTTCATAAACAAACAGGGGCTACCGTCTCTAATAAGAACGAATGTATTACAAAAATTCACGACCGATGAAACTTCTATTCCACGCTTTGCCAAGCTGCAAAGCGAAATCAACTCTATAACTCGATTCAATGAACACAAACAATTCTTAACTCTGTAGAATACAACTTCCAACCACTAGCGCAAAATAAATTCAACAATTGTCAACCGATACAAAATCTAACGGGGCACCTCCTGTGCCTAAACAAAATCACTCTCACTCGAGCCGTCTCAAATCACCTCATAATAATAATAATAATAATCGCTACGCATCGGCTTTATATAGAAAAAGATCACGTGATGCAAACGTTAATTCTAGACAATTCTACAACTTTCTAGAGAATACGCTATGCTAGAACCACCTAGTATATACGCGAATATTCTACTACATTCGAGATAGCAAAGCTTGGACAAAACATATTACGTCATTCTGTGGGCGAAAAGAGAAAAAAGATACATGTATAGAGCAATAAAGAGTGAATCGGACGTTATATGAGAGCAGCGCTCAAAGAGATGCGATTATTATCTTATAATAAAACTACGAATTACTTTTGACGGGAATAAGCTACATCGTTATGATTAAAATTATTAGTAATGAAGTGTGACACAGTGATGGTTACTGGCACGTTAACTCTTTTATTGGCTTCAATTTTTTGCGTTTCATTTATTGACATCAAGGTGGAAGACGTATTTTTAACTGGTGAGTGACATGAGCGACACACTTTAGCACGGGACTATCTTTTGCAGATTTTGAAGTAGTACAAGATTCTGATAAAGTTGGGATAACTTTGTCGATTTGAAGAGAATTGTTTCTGGTAGTGTCTAATGAACGAGCCATTGCCAACGTTGCTTGCAAATCTAACTGTGGGTTTTGTAGTGGTTAGGAGCGTTACGTTTAAGTTTAATTGGTGCAGTTGATACTCAGAAGGTTAACCACTAACTTGATTCTATTTCCCTCACATTTATTCACTTATTGAAATAGAAATAAAAACAAAATATAAATTAAAACAAATAATTACAATAATAGAGACAATTTAGTATAGCATTACCATGACAGAAGTTAACTTATCTAACCGATATCTGCCGGAGAGCAACTCATTATATTACAATTTGTGACTAAGGCACATCGCTGTATACAAGTGGGCGTATTACTATTACCACGTGATCATACGATATGGACGGCAGGATGTGAAATTCGAAATTGCATAAAAATAGAGCATGTGAAAGTTAAATTCAACGTTTTGAACTAAATTCTATAACTCCGATAATAACTAAAGTTGTATTTCGTGTGAAAATATTTGGGCTGTCCAATTAATCGCTACAGTTTTCTAAAATTCGCTGACGTATTTCAGGTAATGCTAGCCCACTAATGAAGGCGTCTCTCACCGCTTTTTCTTTATGCTAAATAGCAGACACCACTGCAAAATTGCAGTCCATGCTAAGGGATTTTAGTTTCTGAAAATAATCATCAAGTGATTGTCCAGTTTGCTGTCGGCATGTCTTAAGCAAATACCGAGCCAATATTGGATTTGGGGCAATTGCATAAACTTTTTGCAGTTCATTGATTGCTTCTTCAAAACTTCTCGATTTCGATATGACTTCATAAGCAGCGCAATCTACGTGATTTATTAAAAGAGCCAACTTATCGTCATTGGACAGATCGTCGTATTTCTGAACATAACCTGCAAAAGTTCTATACCAATGAGTCTAAATTTTTCTGCAATCTTTGCTATGAGGGTCTGCTGAGAACACTTTTGGACGAAGATCTTTGATGTCTATATTGTCTTAATTTGATTAAATTGAGTTGAACCGTTAATTAAATAGAACACATTTTCTGTAATTTAAGTTTAAACAACTTAAGACGCTGCAAAGAAATATAACACAATTAAATACACGTTAAACATAACCACTACATAACAATAACTGAACTGAGAGGTTGTACAAAAGAAGCAACTTAAATAACTCGGTTAAGATGATTATTCTTTGATTACTGACTGTACAAGCGAGTAACAACAAAAGCGAAACAAATAAACTAATTACAGTCTTTTGGTGAGAACCGTTCGATTCCATACTACATCATGTAGCCAACAGATATATTTTGATTTTAAGTTTAAAGGGTATTTTTTTGGTCTTTGGTTTTTTTTGCGTGTCTTTGCAAACATAGTAGGTTATGTAATTAGACACATAAAAACAATAAATTTAACATAATTCTGGTTTCTGTAGAACTATTTTTAAGAAATTACCAACACTCCCTCTGCAAGCTTTAGCTACGTATCCCTGACATTAATTTGGAAGTCATGTAGCCACTCTCAATATCATCTTCAATTTATTTTTTTGATTCGCAGGATAAAAGTAGGAGGCATTGAACTAAGGAAATCTCTTCAGCAATTATTTCTACTTGCTCTCAAAGATAAGATATTGTTATTGTTTGAACATTTTTATTTGTTGTTTTAGTTTCTACGAGGTATTTAGAGATATGATTGAAATTTAGAGCTGCTTGGTAAGAACGCAACCAGAGAAAAATGCCGTGTAAAAGTGTCATTTTTAAAAACAAAGCAAAATGACGCTAGTAGGTTTTGAACCGTTTTTTCTCACCTACTTAGACATGTTAATAACTGCGTCATATTTTGAATGAACCAGATAACTTAAACCTTACATATAAATATTTACAAAAAAAAAAGCATTTAATTGAATTGTAGATTTTATAAGTATACTTCGGTAGAAATTTCTATGGAAAGATTGGTAAAATTTATATTGAAAATTACAAAAATTGCTATAATTGTCAAAAAACCCATAAGCTTATAGCCAACAAGCTGGGTTCAAGCGTTCTGTACTATTTGATTAGGTAAATCAAAACACCAGCAATAATAAATTTTTCGCTTTTCTTAACTCAAAAACTTACCTGTACCCAATGCGAAACATGTTTGTATCTAAATCAAAATTAAATTAACAATCGTTTCTTCTTTTTTGCCGACGACTACAAGTCACTTTCTTAAGTGTTGTTTGTAACTGTTGCCCATCATAGATGACAAAGAGTGTAGGACGTTTTGTAAAGCCCTGAGTACAGTTCCCAACCAGCAATTACACCTTTCGTTTTTCCCACATTACGCTAAAAATAATACAGGTTCGTTTATTGCTCAAACTGATTAACAGAACTAAATAACGTGTTTTGAAATTCGAGCCAAACCAATAGTGCTACGCAATTCTTTGTCCTCGACTGACGACATTTATCACCATGTCTTCACATGTGGATTCTGATAAATTAAGGTAACGCGGCCGTGCTTCTCATTTTTTCTCTTTCTCAACTCTCTCTATACTTTCTGCATGTTTAACGTTCGTCGTTGTGTCGTGTTTTCTTTTCATGCTTTATAGTACAATGTATATACTTAATAATGTTACTAAACATGAATAAAATATCATCATCATCATCATCATAATCTCCCTCCTACTTTTTATTTTTAGCGGAATTAGCATTGAATGTAAGTAGTGTGACCCCATGTAAAGAATTTTTATAAGGCACAGCGTAAATCACCCAGGCAAAAAGAGCATAGAACTCGCAAGTCAGAATTTTATCTCGCTGAGCTATTCATTATGTCATTGTAAGTTACTATCAAAATCTTTTTCTTAGTATGTATCTTGAGAATTAAGATATTTGATGTTTTTTAATATTTACAAACGAAACAAAAGTGATGATATAAAAGCAACACACCACAAGTAATAATAAAAACTACGAAAATACCCTAGTCATATTGTGGCTGATTGTAATTGTGGTACAGACTTGTAATCGGGACCTATTTTTAGTCTTAAATCCATAAGTATATGCCCAAACTCAGCACAACTTTTAAAATATTTTTTTAAACCTGATTGAGAATAAAATTGGATCTAAAGAATAAACTTAAAAACTAAAGAAAAAATGAAACTAGAACGCATATTTATAAATTTAATCCCAAATCAAGCTCAAATTAAAAAAGTTTAAGCTCGAACCCGACTTGAAAGACCCAGCTTGATTTGCAAATCTGCTATGGCATAATCGAAACTAATTCTCCGCAACTGTTGTGGCGCAAAATAATGTGTGCCGTAAGATAACGGTAATCTTATATTTTGAGCGTTATTAAAATTTTTTCTCTGTTTTGAAATTTAAGGTTTACAGCTGCTAGACAATTCACTGAATGTAAAACTCTAGCTAGGCTCCTGACCCCTTAACACTAGAAGGACGAAGCGCGTCAATTGACGTAAATCGTTTTTAAATTTTGCCAAACAGGACAACACTTTGATATTACTTGATTAAATTTTTTGTTTTTATTATTATCATCTAAACTACAATCGGGAGAAATTATATGATATTAACACTACCAGGAGAGAAATTGAGCACATGGCTACCTAGAAAGATGTTGTGCGTCAATTGACACTCTATGGTTGTGAAGGGAAAATGTAATCAGATCGGAGATTCTCACATTGTATATAAGTCTATGGCTTTTCATCTTTTGCCTGGAATAAACAGCTTGTTTTCCATTTCTTTTTCTTTCATTGTTTCAGAAATTATTAATATAATGTTCCACATTAGGTTTGATTATAAAAACAGACTAATTACATTTTTTGTGGATTAATGATATATCTTTTAGCTACAGCCGTACTTTCAATATATTGGTTTTAGTAACCTAACAATAAAAATGTCGAGAAGAGTGTCTGGAGCACAAGCACTCGAAATAATGCAGGCTCTTCCATCAGATTTCTGTGATGGAGAGTTTTTAGACAATGAGGAATATGAAGCTGTAAATGCAACAAAGGCAATGGCTGAGCTTAAAGCAGAATCTTCTGATTTTAAAGATGAAGAAACTGCTGCAGTACTCCCTCGCTTATTCGAGAGTGAAAAAAATATGGGGCAGTCTCATGACAAAAACCAACCTGTTGACAGCACCGATGCATATGCATCACAGTCCATACGAAGTAAGAATGAATCATTTTAAATGTTGGCTATTACATGTACATCTCAATGTGTGCAAGGTCGCCTGTAACAGAAAAACATGATAAACGTCCGCCTTGGTCTAACTTCCTACGCTGCACATTGCATTCAACAAAATAATGTAGTCTCTTTCTTTAAAATTCTTTTCAATGAGCCTATTTTGGGGCATATTAAGAAATGCACGATAACTGAAGGTCAGCGAGTCACCGGAAACAACAAATAGTCTGTCAGTTTGAATGAATTAGACAAATTTAGTGGTCTAGTTATTGCTCGAGGTGTTGTTGGAGGTCGTACCTTGCCTATAAAGCGTATGTGGATGCTCAACTGGGGGTGGAATTTGTTCAGTAAAACTATGCCACGCGATAAATTTTTGGAAATAATGAAGTACCGTCAATTTGACCAAAAAAACGAAAAAAGGCAAAATCTATTGCAAGTTATAATTTAATTTATCATCGTCACTGTGGAACCTGTTCACTGAAAATTCCCAAAAGGCATACATTCCTAAAGCAAACATTACAATTGACAAACAGTTGCTGCCACGCAAAGCTCGCTGTAAATTTAACCAGCACATGGCAAAAAAACCAAACGAGTTTGATTTGAAATTTTGGATGGCTGTCGATGTTGAAACAAAGTATTTATTAAAAGGATTTCCTTATTTTGAAAAAGATGAGTCCAGACTTGACGACGTAAGTGTGCCAACTAGTATAGTCATAAAACTGATAAGTTTATTATTTAGAAGAGGCTATAACGTCACTTGTGATATATACTTTAAGTCATTGGATCTTTTGTTACGCCTTGCGCTGGGGAGATAAAATATACGAGGTAGTTGGGACAATTTGTCGTAATCGAAGGAAAGTGCCGGAAATTTTGAAAACAACAAGGTCACTGCACGAAATTGCAGTTTTGAAACCAACCAGGTCAACTGCTGTGACTGTAACAATATATTAGTGCAAGAGATTGAAATTTGTAAGTTTTTTGAGTACTCTTTATTTTTATGTTACAAACCCAGAAAAAGAAAATCTTAAGAAAAAGGCAGACACTATCCTATTTTATAATAGCACTAAGTGTGGAGTTGATGTACTGGATCAAATGTCCCGGTGTTATTTTGTAAAAGTGGCTAGCAGGTGGTGGCCCATGCATATCTTTTACAAAGTTTTTGATGTAACTCTCGCCATGAGTTGGATTCTATACAAAAAGGTGACCAAATCCAGCATCAGTCGTCGTTTTTTTATCCAGCAGGTGAGCGAAGAGCTTACTGCATGGTGCTGAGCATGCAATGGAGTTTGTTCCATCCATAGGAAGGTCCAATTCTCCTCCCTCCAGAAAGCGACGCACCTGTAGAAATGCAAAATGCAGGAACCGATCTGCATACGAGTGCGTTAATTGCAGAAAACCAATCTGTGGGAAAAGTTCAACCAAGAGATGAAATGACTGTGCTTGAAATACTGTGAGAAAACGATTATGATTTTTTTTAATACAGTGTGCTTTTCACCTTGCCGTGATTTATTAATTGATAGATATATTAGAAAACCAGCTATAGTTATATACAGGGTTAATTTATTTAGAAATTGCTTTGTAAAACACCACAACTTATCAAAATTCTAGTGTGTGTATTGAGAAGAATATTGCTGAAGTATAGGTTGAATGTGTGAAGTCACAACAATAAGCACTTAAAACCAAACATGAAAGAAAATTAAATTATTGCTTTATCCACCGCGTAAAATATGTATAAAGGTATTTGAAGCACTCTCCCTCTTTGTCCAAAGCCTTGACAAACTGCTTAATTAACCCTAATTTGATGTGCAAAGTTGGTAACAGTATTTTTCTCTACTTACCAATGGAACGTTCTTTATATTCTTTTCACCAAGTAGAAACATCTATCTACTCGGCCATTTCTTTTTTATCCAGTGGTATTGCTTTGCTCTGCTATCTCACAGGCACAAGAAGCAAGGGTTTTTTGTGTTTCCACCTTGTTGCCCAAGGAGCATGGATAACGCCTTCAAGTCTTTACATATTATCCATTCATGTTCGGCATATTTGATATTTCCTCCATTTTGAAGAATTCTTTGAGACCTTTTTTTCTGTAACAGTAAAAGCTGACTTATTTTCAGGAGCCAACATGTTTTTTTCCTTAGTCGTGATCCTAACAGTTTAGCAGAACATTTTGGAAGATAAAGTAGCCTTACTAAGTCATTCAACTCTACTTGAGCCAACAGTTGCGGCTTATCATTCTGATGGGAGACTACAAAATCTTCATATAGTTCACTTTCCTCACTTGAAGATATAGATTCATTTTCACTGACCTGAAAACCACAAAATGTTGGTATAGAAACTTTAACACTATTACGAACTGGTTGAATTGCTGATGGCGAACTGGCATATTTTACGGAAGACCTTGTTTTAGATGTTATACCAGTAGTTTTGACAGCACAAAAGTAATAGTCACTAAGATGATTCTGTGGCTCTCACTATACCATTGGAAGTCCAATTAGGAAATGCTTTTTTTCCTTTCATCCACAAGCTGAATGTCGACATACAGATTATAAATACTTTATGTGAGGCACAGGGCTTGTCTTGGTCTCCCAATTTCACACCAAAGGAAGCGTAGTAAGTATTTTTTATGAATGGATTCATATATCGTCTGTCTTTCTTTCTCATGAATCGACAGCAAATGTAACAGAAACTGTCGGGACCATTTATACACTCTCTGCGCCGTAATGTTGACATGTTTACTTACTCAAATACAACAATAAACTTTTTTAAAAAATTTTTGCAAAAGAAGTTTATGATATTAAATTCCGCAGTTCAGTAAGACTTTCTAACTAACTGATACAACACTATCCCCAGATTCTAAGTTTATATTTTCCCGAAAAAAAACAGGAAACTCGTCACCTCATGAGTTTCGAATAAATGCCCTGTGCCAACTGCATTAACACTTGCAATAGCAGTCAAACTCATCAAGTTATGCTACCACTTCAGCTTCTATTGAACCAATAAAAATTAAAAAATTTCAGAAAGAATTTCCTTATCATAGCTGCAAGTTCAGAGAAGAGAGAATATTTGCAGCAAAAGAATGTAATATTTAGTTGGGAAGGAGCAATAAAAGCAACAAGAAAAAGAAGAAATACATGTACAGTAATAAGGCGAAAAGTGTCACGTCATGGAAACGCCGAACAGAACGAAACACAGGATGATGTAGCACGTATGTAGATGAAATGTTGCGTTCTAATAAAGAATGCTGTTGTGGACGATTTATACAGCTTTTATTGTAATGATATATACTTTATTGTGACGATATATTGTCTGCAGCGTGGCCGAGTGGTTAAAGCGCCGTGCTTTTGATCAACATGGTCTTGGTTCAAAATCCACTCGCACCATTCTGTTGTGTTCTTGGAAAAGACACTTTACGGTACTTTCCCCTGCTTGGTGGTGTTGGCAAGCAGTTCTAAACTACAGTCATATCTCTATTAAATTACAAGCGGACAGCAATATCTTGGCATCTCCGGAAGCAGGTCAAGGTAATTGCTTACTCTACGTATTAGCGCCTCCGCCGCTTTCCTGTGAGACAGGAGGATAAAATACATGTAGAGATAAAATAAAAAATAAAATATACAACTTACCAGCCAACAGATATGTGCATGCAGCTTTTCAAAACTGTAAAGAGTTGGTGTATGCTATACGGGATTTTAAAGCTCTTCGAGACGGAGTTAGTATAAGTTTATTGAAAAATAAAAGCTGATACGAAAAAACGGATATCAGATTTGAAATCAGCACCCTAAAATTAGCCAAGAGCACCTGTTTTCTACTTTATTTCCAAAATTGTGTAGACTAGTGTTATTATATTTTTTAATTTCACAGTGTTGTTGGGTTAAGGGAAAACATTGATTACAAGCTGTCTTTCAGTTGCTTATTAGTAACTCATAAGCAGAGTTTAGTATTATGTTCAGAAAATATAGGGGTAATGTCAATATTTTTTAACACTTTATTGAATTTTGTGGCATTTTGAGGTGTAAAAAACTTTTTAATTTTGGGTTAGAAAGAGCATACTTTGTTGAATCTGTACACTGGTAAATGGTCAGATAGAGTAGATCAAGTATGGTGTAGGTTTCCTCACTGGTCTCCTACCTTAAAGTTACGCGGCTGAAGAGTCAAAGTGTTGATTAAAGCAATTTATTCAATGAACAATTCACCTAATATTTGCTTGAAATTTTACACAAAAATTAACACCTCTCAGCAAGCGTGCTTCACAAAAAAAACTATTTTTCAAAGCGAATAACATGACGTCATAACCACGCTATAAAGACACGCTAGCGGCGCTACATATAATTTAAACCAAAAAAGGTAATTGCTGTTTCCAACATTCCCACCCCTAAAAGCCGTCTTCAGAAAACGACGCTTTTAACAAAAAAAAAAAAAAGAAGAAACAGCTTTTACCACAGAAAACATACTTAAATCCAACAACTTGCCATACGTTAAACATTGGCACAAAACACACAAAAGCAAACTAACTTCACGAAGGAAGCAATTAGCAAAGACACAAACTACGTCGGTATGAACCATTAAGGCATTAACGAGTTTCTCCTTCCAATAGACAGAGTTTTCGTATGTCTTTCCGCAAAATAGAACCGTCAGCCGTTCGCACGCATACCCGTCGTAAAAGACCCTTATTGTTTGGCAGCACTTCAACGACAATGGCCTTTGGCCATTTTCCCCTAGAGGTCGCTTCGTCTATCATCAAAACCAAATCGCTTACTTTGAAGTAGGACACTGTACCAAACCACTTCTGCTTTTTTTGAAGCGGCAAATATTGACGTGACCACTGATGCCAAAATCTTTCGGTTAAGAATTGTGTCTTCTTCCATGCGCTTTTATAAGTCTCCGCTTTGAGAAGCCTTTCGGATGATTCATCGGTGGGCCCAAGGGACCCAGTTAGGATAGCATTGGGCGTCAGGGCAGCCCAGTCATCCGGAGAAGATGGCATGGCTGTGATTGGCCGATTATTAATTACACGCTCTACCTCAGCAACATAAGTGAGCAAATCAAATTCATTGAGTGTGGCTTGAGTAACAATGGAGCGAAACACCTTGCGGAAAATTGGAAAAAACACTTCATAAAAGCCTCCCTGGTGGGACGCACGTGGAGGATTAAAATGCCAGTTTGTCTTCTTCAAACTCTTCGCAGCAGTCACAAAACTAGTCCCATTGTCACTGTAAATGTCCGTGGGTAAAACATTCCGACGACTAAAAAAGCGCTGGAATGCTTGTAGAAACCCATAGACATCTAATGATGGAACCACTTCCAAGTGCACTGCCCTTGTCGCTAAACAATTGAAAATGCAAATATAGCGCTTTACTCGACTGCGACCAATTGATACAGCGACCGGGCCCATTAGATCTGTTCCCACCACTTCAAAAGGTCGTCTTTTCTTCACTCGATGACATGGAAGGTCACCCATTTGTTGTCTTCCAGCATTAGCGTTCAAAAAGTGACAAACCACACATTTATTTAACACTTTCTTCACAGCTGACCTTCCGTTGACAATCCAATACTGCTGATTGATGTCCGCCAGGACGTGATTGACACCCATGTGGCCTTCCCTTTCGTGATGACGAACAATGAGCAAGTCGGTAACTGGATGACTATGTGGGAGAAGAGTTGGGTACTTTGCATCAAATGGAAGAGACGAATTTCGAAGGCGTCCTCCCACTCTCAAAAAACCATGAGAAATAAAGGGGGTCAGCCTTTGGAAAACCTTTAATTCTTTGCAACGCTTGAGCATATCCTCTGTGATTGTACTTCTTTCATCATATTGCGGACGCTCTGGTATGACAGAAAGTACCTTTGGAAACAATTGTTTTTGCACGGCCCGCAAGATGGCATTTATGGCAACTCTACGCTCTTCCGCAGTTATATGGCCACCGGCAGGACGACTCTCTGGATTAAAACATTTTGCGTATAAAAATGACCAAAATCTGGGCAACCATGCAACTACAAGTTCTAATTGGTCTAGAGACGAATAGCGCGCGAACAACCGACCGAGCGTGTCTTTGGATGTTTCAATTGAATTAAAACAAACAAATCGTCATATGTTTTTTAACACCACAGTCCTCATCGGTCAGGTCGGGCAAGAAGAACGGCTGTTCAGGCCACTGATCACAAGTTTGCATTAAAAAAGGTGGTCCAAAAAACCACAAATCGGTACACTTTACTTTTTCCGGAAGCAGACCGCGCGACGCAATATCGGCAGGGTTCATAGTGCCCGGTACAAATCGCCACTGGTCAGGCGACGTTATGGTATGCAATTGTTCGATTCGGTTTGCTACGAACGTTTCAAATCGTGACGAAGAATTCAAAATATAGCGCAATACAACAGATGCATCAGTCCAAAGGCAAACGCGACTAAAACTAAAATCCATCTCATTTTGAATTACACTGCACAACTTCGCGGACAGTACTGCAGCAACAAGTTCCAAGCGAGGGACAGTCACGCGCTTTAAAGGGGCGACGCGGGACTTGCCCGTCACCAGTGAACACTGCACAGAAGCGTCCGAATAAACACAACAAATATATACACAAGCTCCATAACCATGTGAGCTGGCATCGGAAAAGGCATGCAACTCTACCTCCCGTACTTCTTTTCCCTTTAGCAAAAAACACCTCGGCACACTTACTTGCTGTAAATCCGGTAAGGATTTAAACCATTTGCGCCACCTAAGCTCCAGACCTGGTACTATATCTATAGTTTCATCCCACCCCAATTGAGCCGAACAAGCTTGTTGCAAGAGCTGCCTTGCCGGCAGCAAAAAGGGCTGAATGACACCCAAAGGATCGTAGGTTTTCGCTATCATGGAAAGAAGTCCCCGTCTCGTACAAGGTTTCTCATCAACATCAACGCGGACCTTCAGCTCATCCGTCGCAGGATCCCACACAACTCCCAGAAGTTTCGAAATTGGAAGTCTCGAAGAGCCAACTTCGACTCCACCTTCTAAGTCCTCCTGCGGAACATTCAACAAAACATTTTTCTCATTAGAAAGAAACTTGGTCAACCGAAAACCACCACTAGCTAGTAGCTGACGAAGCTGAGTCGCCAATTTGACAGCTTCTTGTTCGGTCGGGCATGATTTACATAAATCATCAACATATATGTTACTTCGAATCGTTTCTACAGCATCGACATCCGCATTAGTTTCATTGTCACTTGCGACCTTCAGAAGAGCGTAGGCTGCACAACAAGGAGATGACTTGGCCCCGAAAACGTGCAATCGCATTTGATACTCCACTATTGGACCGTCTAAGTCGTGGTCCTCAAACCACAAAAATCGAAGCGCGTCTCTGTCGTCCTCCGCGACCAACACCTGTGAAAACATGCCTTTTATATCGCCTACCACCACGAATGGATACTGTCGGAAACGAAGCAGGACACCGACCAGATTGTTCATCAAATCCGGGCCATGCAGTAACTGATCATTTAAACATTTCCCTTCTGTTCTAGCACTACAGTCAAAAACCACCCTAAATTTAACTGATTCTGAGGTACAATGGTGTGGAATATAATTTACCTTTTTTACAACTGCACACCTTTCACATACCGGCTCTGCGTAATTATTTATATACTCACTCATTTTTTCGGAATAACGTTTGAACAGGTTAGGATTTTTACGAAATTTTTTTATGAGGGACTTCAATCTTTTTTCCGCCAATGATCGATTATTTGGTAGGTCCAGCTCTTCCGTTTTCCATAATAGCCCCACAAAGTAATGACCATCAATTTTCTTGACTTTGCTGTCTAGAATAGACATAGCGTGCCGGTCATCTTGAGACCACGAAGCAACCGTAGAACATTCTGCCTCCTTGAAGTCGCGTTCAAGCACCAGCAAAAACTGATCACACGATTCATCCTTTACCTTACATCCAAAAATTTCACCGTCACTTGTGACTTATTTTTAATTTCACGATCTTCTCCATCCTTGCCATAAATAACCCAACCCAATGCAGTGTGCAAACCACATGGTTCGCCAGGCTTGCCCACAAAAACATTTCGATGCAGGTATGCTTGATGTAGATTAGTTCCTAGCAGCAACTCTACCTTGCTGTCTTTTAACAAAGGAAAGCTTAAATTCTTTAAATGCGGGTAGCACTCCGCAATTTCTTGTGTCGGGATACTGGGACTCACATCAACCAGCTCTTTAACCACAAGAGCATCCTTTACAAAAAAGGCAGCTGGCTCATCTATGCCTTGAATACCAAGACCGTCCACTTTTGACTCAATCAACGAAGTTGCATTATTTGTAACTAATTCTATATTACTTCCAGACACAGAAACACCAAGCTTTTTTACCAATGTCTCCGAGCACATATTCACATTCGACCCTTCATCAATAAATGCATAAGTGTACAAAAACTTATCTGGGTCTTTGGCCCATACCTTATTGGCACAACCTTAAAAAAGGATTTTCCTGAAATCTTTGAGCAAGACGTGGCAGCACACACATTCTTTGTAGAATCGTTAGAAGTATTAGAGCACATCTCCTCATCTGATACAGACTCTTTAAAAACTAAAACACATTTACTATTTAGCTTACTTTCAAAATGAAGCAAGGTGTTATGCCTTCTTCTACATTTTCTGCACAACAATTTGCTGCGACAATTTACAGCATGATGGTCTTGCATCAAACAGTTAAAACACAGATCCCCTTCTTTAGCAATACTATATCTCTCCTGAACAGATAGCTCCTTGAATTTAGAACATTTCCAAATTGGGTGAAGTTCTTGACAAAGGGTGCAAAGTTTTGTTGTTTGGACTCGAGATTGCTGTTCCCCTTGCTGGGCAGAGCAAACAAAATGGCTCTTTGACATAGGCCTCAGGACTTGCTTCTTAATCTTTCCATCTTTCTCACTCTGGTTGACTTTAGAATTATATAAAAGCATCCCAAATTCACTATTGGCTTCTGCAGCAGCCTTTTCTACCTAAAATTCTTAAATCTCTAAACTCACCATCATCAGTGTGAGCAGACACAAACTGAGCCTTTACTTTATATGGTAATTGTTTAAACAGACCATGCATCAGCTCTGGGCTTTCTAACATCCAAAGCTTATCCCAGCTCTGAAAACTAACTTCACAATGAAACATGCTGTCAGCTAAACTTAACAGACCCTTTCTGTCACCATCCTTAATTCGAGGGCCTAGCACTAACCTTTGTCGAAGTTGGTTCATTAATTTTTTAGTGTCACCAAAACGAGGGTCAAGACGTTCCCAAGCCTTTAAATAAGCGTACTTACTATTAAAAAGACAACTAAGCCCTGAAATCACTTCATGAGCTTGCTCGGTACATAAGCATCTAAAAAGGCTAATCGATCCTCAAAGTTATTGTATACCCCCTCCACATGTCTCTTAAAACGTTGTTTAAAACCAAAATATTTAAAAATGTCACCATTGAAGCACTCTAAAGTTAGTTTAGGTCCTGGTGTCAAGATGGATGCCTGTTCAAAGACTCTTCCAGCATTACCATGAATATTTCGAATGGGGTTTAAGAAATTTGAATTGTAATAAAATGCAGGTGCTGATGGATTTAGAGGTGAAGCAGGCCTTTTTACCTCATCTCTCACTTCTATATTAGCAAAGGGCTCTTTGCAGTGGGGTTTACTTAAGAATGGTACATTGCCTTGTTTGCTTGTGTTATTTGATGCAGCCACAGAAAAATTCTTATTAACATTTTCTTGACTTAATCTCTCTAAAGGTGGCTCACATTTTTCAATAAAATCATCTTTTATTTGGTTTGGTGCTGAAAAACGGCTCATTTTATCAATGTACCTATCCACAGAAACATCCTTTCCAGAATTAGATTGAGCTGGACAGCTTGCAAACCTTTTTACCATAACCGGTGACTTAGAGGCTCCAAACGGCCTTTCTTGACAAAGCCCTCAGACACTCTTCCCGAATGTCAAAAAGCTTGTCTTCTAGCTCACATACACCTTCCTCAAGATCCTCAAGAGAATCGGAGGATTCTAAAACATCGGCATGAAGAAATGACAGGCTGTCGCAACAGCAGTCACCTTCTTCTTTTATAAAGCTCAAAATACTCTTAGATGCGTCAGAACCTACCGCACTCTTTAAACGGCGGTTCATGGCAGCTACTCTAACCTTTAAACCAACAAGACGACGCCTCATCATGGCTTTGGCATCTAAAGCATTGTTAGAGAAAGGAGCATTAGGTTCACAACAACTTTCATCTAGATTACTACCAGACTCCATTATTATAAATTAATCAAAATAAAATAAAGGACTTACCAAGTAGTTTCGAAGTTCAAAATACTTATTTATCAACTTAATAATTACTTACTAATTTTTGTGTAAATACAATGTAGGTTTCCTCATTGGTCTCTATAGTAGGTTTCCTACCTTAAAGTTACGCGGCTGAAGAGTCAAAGTGTTGATTAAAGCAATTTATTCAATGAACAATTCACTTAATACGAGTATTTGCTTGAAATTTACACAAAAATTAACACCTCTCAGCAAGCGTGCTTCACAACAAAAAACTATTTTTCAAAGCGAATAACATGACGTCATAACCACGCTATAAAGACACGCTAGCGGCGCTACATATAATTTAAACCAAAAAAGGTAATTGCTGTTTCCAACATATGGCATCTGATTTTATTTGATGAAAATTTGGTTTGGTCCAAATGTAATTTTTACAGTTGCACTACTATCACTAAAGCGAATGGATTTGTTCATGACAAGAAAATAACAATTTTCCTGCATCAATTCCACAAAGTTTGTGACATGTGTTTTAGTAGATCATAGTTTAAATCTCCAGTACAACACATTTATTTAAGGATTCTTTACTATTTTGAAAAAATTCATCAATATTTTCTAGAAAAATCTTATTTGAATAATTTTCAATCAAAAGGGATCTATAAATATTACCACAACGCAGAGTATTATTAAGTAATTCAATCTTTATAAAAATTGATGCAAATGTTTTTTGATACATTTTTGTTATTTCATCAATAACAGTAAATTTATGGCAACTTTTGAGATTTAAACTAAATCCACCATTTTTAGCAATTTTTCTACTATTTGATATGAAAATAATTATTAAGATTACGAAATGGTCCAGGTAAATTATTATCCAGTTTCAATGATAGCAAAATGTCATCTTTGGGAATAAGATTGTGCACAAATGCTTTTAATTTACTAAACTTCCAAGGATTAGAAAGTGATCTAATAATAACAGAAATATAAAAAAAGATTTTGGAAGTATTCTTATCAAAAATTAATGGTTTTGTAGATTGAATTTCGAGATATTGCCCGTAAAATTTATAATTATTAGGGTGAATTAAAATGGGTATAATTTTTAATTTCAATGTCAGAAAAATCAAATATTGAATTTAATTTATAAACATTAAGGTATGCCTGTAATTTTTTATTACTTTTGTAATCCTTAGGTATAATTAAAGAGGCCGTGTCCACCATACGACTACAATAAAAATTGTTAAAAGTCAGTGCTTGGTTGTTAATTTTTTAGGCGCATTTTTTATAAAAAAGCGCTGAGCATTTTGTTTATGTAATAGGTGTAAAACCTTTTCTAATGATTTTGGAACATAAAATACAAGTAAGTTTATTTAACATAATAAAAACTATAGTTTAAGATGCATACAAATTAGTTATAAAACAATATAAAAACAAATGCACACAAATGTAACTTACTTGACTATGGGACAACACTTGCTTAGGACAACACTTGCTTGACAACGAGCAATGTGCTGCAAACTATAACGACAAACGTTTTAAAATCCTTGCTGTGGCACGCAACTCGTTCCATCTGTGTCTACTCGAGGCAACTTTTATCAAAACCAAACATCCGGTTTTATGTAAGCAAAAGGAATTTGTTTACACATTGAAACTTTTCAAATAACCTAAGTTGCGAGTAACAGTGTTTCTCCTGGGTAATTGCACATAGTGCGTTTCTCCTTTCCGAGAACATCCTGTATTGCACCACACTGTGCAATTGTGCTTTTCTCCTTTCCGAGACTGCAGCACCTTTCTCCCAACTGTTGAGACTATAAATACCTTGATTTTCTCTGGTTCGTCCCATTTTGACGTGGTTGCCACTGATGAGAGCGTCACGAAAAGCTTATGGCTCCGAAAAAATCGACTTTGTTTAAAGCGATATTAAAATTCTGTACCACAAAGAAGCTCTTTACAAATAAGTAAGGAACGTGTTAAAATCGAATAAGTTACTCGTTATCGCGCATGTTTAGAAAATAAGTTACAGGAATTTATTTTAAAAATATTTCTTTGGAAGCAAAATCCTCACTGTAATTTTTAAAAATTAGTTATTTATTAATTTTGTATGGGAAGTAACAAACACCTTGAAAAATTTTAGGAATCTATTTAACTATGTAAATAGGAATTATAACTTTAAAATTGTCCAGCAATTTTTGTTAAAAAATAAGCAGCATTGTTAAAACTTCATATAAAATTTACTTATATTGGAAAATTTTTATAAAATTTCTGGTTAACGTATGAAAATTAAGTTTATTGTGCTCGGTGTTTCAAATTTCAGTTAAATTAATTTTTTTTGTTCATTTTATCTTTTTTTACTACGCCGTTAGTCGTAGTCAATTTCGGCTGAGCCATATCCAATGTAGTTATAGAAGCGACTCAGCTTTATTAATACACTAACACTATCACGATGCTTTACCATTCAATCACAATGCTGCAGAACTAAATACCTCAAACTCATGAAACGCTTCGTTGTTATAAGGCGAGAAACTCAAAGCTATCTTTTGTTTTATTTTCATATTAAATACATTTAAAAATGTCTCATCACTAGGGTCTCATCACTAAAGTCAATAAAGTCAATATTTGTCGAAGTTTCATTTCATCAAATGTCTTGCTTATTTTTGAAATTTTTCGAATAGTTATAAATACTTTGAATATTTTGTTTTCCGCTATATACCGGTACAGTCTAAAAATTTCAGGACTACAACTCTTTAGCGTCAATTTTACAACTTTTTACCCTTCTCTTTTTTTTTGAATTATCAATATAAGTTTTACATGCTTTACTATATTGCCCTAATATTTGAGCCTTTCTTGAAGCCAACAACATTTGCGCATCCCCACAAAGGAATGCGAAATTTTCAGTTTGGAAGTTCTTGATGAATAAGATTAATATAATTTCGGCGAGAAATAAATTTTCTTCAACCGTATTGTTGCAATGGTCATCAGCACAACAAATTTGTAAAAAATTTTTATTTTCGAACGTTTTCGGTTTCTTAAGTCCTTCTCAAGAAAAACTTAAACTTGAGTGAAATCAACAATAATGCGAGAAAATTAATTTACACATATATAAAAAAATTAATTAATTTTTTTTGTTTTCACGCATTATGATTAATAAAAATTTGTTATAAATTAATAAAAAAATTTGTTATAAATTTAGTTATGCTATTGAGTATTGCAAATAATATGGTTGAAGATTAATATGTTTACCAATTTAAATTCGGTAGAAATAAAGTGTAAAAGAAAATACAGTATAACTCTAAACACTTGTTTGTTACAAAAAGTAGGAAGCCTGGTTGAGTGGTTAAGAGCGCTGTATTAATGGCGAACGTATGATTGATTCGATTTAAGAAGACTACTCGGATTGCTTCGTTGTGTCACAGAGAAAGATATTTTACGTCACTTTCCTCTGCATGGCAGTCTTAATCAGCAGCTATAAGTTTCAGTCATCCCTCTGATAAAACTAAAAAATAAACAAATAAAAAATTTGAACCGGACATCAATGTCTTAACGTCTCTGAAAGTAGGCCAGGGTACTCGCTGGACGGTTGCCAGAAGCATAGCGCCGTTTGTTGCAGAAGTTGCGCTTTGCGCTTCAAATTGCCTAATGCCCACCGCTAAACACGACTTATATCCAAACGTGCAGTATTTTCTAACCTAGAGCACTTTTTTTAATTCATCTTTTTTATTCGTCATCGTTTGAAGGGCATCCACTCCAGGCCAGACACAAACAGAACTGGGGCCGAGGGTTTATCCTTTTACTAACCCAGACTGCTGCACTGCCTGGATCAGATGCTGGCAGTGATGTTATTAAGCCAGCATCGAGTTTCGTCATCCAAAACCGTCAGACCGCGTGCTCCATGTGGTGCCCGATGTATGGGGCACATTGTTAGTACATGGTCTGCGGTTTGCTCTGAGGCGCCACACTCGCAATTCGGTCAAGGAGCGAGACCCCATTTGTGCATGGACGAATGGAATCGCCCAACACCAGTCCGCAGGCGGTTGAGCTTAACCCAAGCTGCTCGGGGTAAGCCCATCCCAACAGGCCTGACACTGGTCCCGGGCACAAAGGCACGGAGCCTGGAAGCACTTTCACAGTACTCCGCGTTCCATTTGTGATTTGTCCATTCAGAGGCGCGGATGCCAAGTCTGGCAAGATTGTCCAAGAGATTCCGCGCACCTGGCACAAACGGGCGTCTGGATCTTAGTCTCACTTGGCCAGTATCTGAGGACCCACTTAAAAGACCATGCAAAATATGATCGGGGTCCAGAGATCCACGGTAAGCCAAGGAGAGTGTCGCTCCCAGTCGGCGAAGCTCAGCTGGCTGGATGCCTGAAAGTACAGGTAGGTGGTCCGTTGGAGTGGGACGCAGGCATCCAGTAATTATGCGCAAGGCGTCATTCAAGACACTGTCAATGAGGCGAGTGTGAGCACTGCGACACCAGACTGGCGCACAGTACTCAGCTGTTGAGTAGACTGGAGACAAGGTGGCTATGCGTAGTGTTTTAGCACCAGCACCCCATCCCGAGCCAACGAGTCGCCTCAACAGTGTGATGCGCGAGGATAGTTTTTTGCGCAATGCCACTAAATGGTGACGAAACGTGAGCGATCTGTCCAGTTTTACCCCAAGGTATGTAGGGGTTGGACAGAACGGTAAAAGTCTAATATTGTTGTAGACCTTTAGCTCACGTTTGGCCTCTCGGTTGTTTAAGTGAAAGGCTGTCGTCACCGTCTTAGTGTGACTGAGCTTCAACCCCTAAGTCTGGAGATACGCTGACAGTGTGGACATGTCTTGGCTTAATGTCCCCTCCAAGTCCTTCCAGTTTCCAGAAGAGTGCAACAATGCTAAATCATCAGCATAAGCAAACTTTCTGGAAATCATGGAAGGAAGATCGTACGTATAGATGTTAAATAGGAGGGGAGCCAAGACCGATCTCTGAGGAACGCCGTTTTTAAGACGGCGTAGCCTGCTTTGCTTGCTGTCACCGGTGGTAAGGGTGAAACTTCGATTTCGGACAAGCTCCATGATCATTTTGACCATGTGCTTATCCGGAAGTAGTCTCAGCAGCTTGCAGGTAAGGCCACGGTGCCAGACAGTGTCATAAGCAGCTGTCAGATCGATAAATACGGCACCGGCCTTCTTTTTAGCCTCGAAAGAATCCTCGATGTTCTGGGTTAGCAGAACAACTTGATCTACGGTTGACTTCCCGCATCGGAACCCAGCCTGCTCTTTAGGGAGCAGTGGATCGATTAATGGTTCAACGCGGGCGTAGATAAGCCTCTCGAGGATCTTGTAGGGGACACAGAGCAGAGATATCGGTCGATAACTCTTTGGGTCCCCCACGGGCTTTCCTGGTTTTGGGATCGCGACCACAAGCGCTCTTCTCCAGATCTTGGGAATTTTGAGTCGGCGCAAACAGGAAGAAAGGAAGTCACGTAACCAGGACTTCAAAGCAGCTCCAGCATGGAGTATAAGCTCGGGGCAGATGGAATCAGGTCCCGGAGCTTTACCTGGTTTTAAATGTTGAAGGGCAGCAGTAAATTCTCTCTGTGAAAAATTGTCAGAGATATTTACTGCGTCTGGTGTTGTGGCCCTCCAAAGGTCAGACACTTCTTGAAAGACAAGTCGAGATGACTTGCGATCAACAGCCTCGTATTTCCCATTTCTAACCAGCTGAGATGCAATAGCATCGGCTGAAACGGGACAATGACGAGGAGAGTGTCGTGACCTACCAGTAAAGTTGTTCAAAATACTCCACGCTTTTCGACTAGAGTGTGAGAAGTCAATGCTCCGAACTGCTTCGGACCATCGATCCCTCCGTTTTCTGTCAAGCTTGGCAAGCAGAGTTGTAGCAGCCAAACTTGAGTCGTCTCCCTGAGGAGACTGCAGAAAGGTTTTATAGAGGGATTCACACTCTGCATCCCAACACGGAATATAGTTGTTTCGATACCCGCGTGGGATAGTCTTCTTGGCTGCTTTCTTAATAATGTTACAGAAGTCCTGGTAAGCCGCATCCACATCAAGTGAATCAGGCGGCAACAAAGTCTTTGCGAATTTATTCGTCAAAGCAATGTAGTGACTGCAATTGGCCTTGCGGAAGTTCCATCGCTTAACAGGCATGCTTGGCACTGCCATAGCAAACCTTGGTGGTGTAATAAGCGAGGGTCGATGTTGTGACCTGGGGAACTTGTCAAGAACACGTCTATCCGGTAAGCGACTGTTTGGACCTACGCTAGCGAAAGCTAGGTCTGGATTGGTGCCAGTGTTCCAGCGGCCGGAATAAAAACTGGCAGCGTCCTTGGCATTATATAGGAGGGCAAGACAATTAATACTTGCCCATCCAACCAAGCACTCACCGTCCGGACTGTTGTCATCATAACCCCAGTCAGCATGACGACAGTTAAAATCGCCAGCGTACAGACAGGGGTGAGGAAACACTGGAAGATCCAGGGTTCGCAATCGCGTTGGCGGTGGTTTGTAGACGTTGACTATTTTATAACCATCAACTTCCACACACAACCACTCGATCTCCGATGTCGGTGGAGATTGATCCAAAAGCGTGTATCTCAGTCGCTCGTGAACAAACGTGGCAAGGCCATGCTTCCTGCTTAAAGAAGACCCAGCTAGTTGGTAGTGTGGTAGCACCAACTTCTCTGCATCAGTGCAGTGGGTCTCCTGCAGTAGGATGACGAGTGCCTCAGACTGCATAGCGAGGTGATGAAGAACATTCATCTTGCTTGCAGTGAGGCCTTCGATGTTCAGCTGAAGAATAGTGGGTCTTCGGAACTTGTTGGCAATGTGCCCTGAAAAGGGCAGTTTTATCTTAGCATTGGCCCGTCCTGAAAAGGACGTTTGCCGATTAGCAGACCCACACTGAACATCGGAATGGGTGGATACCCTTTCGTTTTGGTAGGTTCGGTTTCGGTCTGTCATTTTAAAATCAATGAGCAGACTTACTCACGGCCCAGGCTGCGTGAAAGCACCTACCATCTGGGCCTACCATCTTTTTTATTATTTTTAATATACTTAACAATCAGCTGAGTCAGTCCAACAAAGTCAAAAATAAAAAAAATACATTTGCATTCATACTAATACAGTTTTAAATTGAATTTATTTGCCTATTAAAAAGTATTTATAACTTAAAATTATTCCAAAATTTCAGCGTTCTGTATAAAACTGAATAAGCCTACAGCTAAAAATCTTTAAAATATAAGTTTTTAAAATCTTTTGACTAGCAATTAACCAATCACTTCAATTTAAAATATCAGTTCGCTTTGAGTTGTTGCTGTTTTTCATGACAGATATAATCATCCGTATTTGATTTTTTTTAAATATTAGGCTACGTTTTACTCAAGGTTAATTTGGTCAAGCCCAGTTTTTCTCCACATGCTTAAATAAACATTCCAAAATGAAATAATTTTTAAGCTTTTTTTATGATAATATAGTTTTGCTATCGCTTTATTCAGTGGGACTAGTAAATTGGTACGAATTTTGTCGAGTCAAAGCGACATTTGAAAATTTTTTAGCGAGTGGGGACCCAACAAACAATCTGTTGTCGGACGACGAGGGCTGACTTTGAATTGATTGCGTTGATACACGGGCCGTAAATCGACGTTTTTCCGAGGCAGATAGAATTATTTAAATTGGTATGTAATCAAAAATTTTGTCAAAGTGTTGTTAAAATATATAATAATTAATAAAAACTTTTTAAACAGAAATTCAAAATTTAATGATGCGTATTATCCAACTTTGTACCAACGTCGACCCGATATCGCTGTGTCAATATTGCTTTCCATGAAAGTAGCCCAGTCGTAAACCGAAGTCTTTCTGACATAAAAAAAACTATTATATGAAAAATATGTAAAAAAAAACTCTAATCGATATTTAATCAAGAAATATGACACAACAACCAATTGTTTAAATATTTTTTTATAAAAATTTATAAGTTAATAATATTGCTATTAGCCAACCTAGTCTCAACGTCGCTCCGGCGTTGATATAGCGCTACATTATTCTGCTTTATATTTTGAAAAATTAGCCGTGAACACACGTCTTTCTGACAACAAAAAAAACTTTTATTGCTGTTATTTAAAAAAAATGTATCTCGCGGCAAACGATTTCTACAGCCGGCATAAATAAAAATAAATACGGCTTTACTTCATCGCAGGTATTTGAGTTACCTAGTTCAACTAGTCTTTTGGATTCCTGAGTAAAGTTGTGACAGTTTCCACAATTTATCTCATCCCATTCATTGCTACACTAATACTGCTTCATACACTTAAAAAATAGTTGTTAATTAACATCTTTTTAACGTAAATAAACTTATTGCTATTGAAAAAAGTACAAAAAAAATATTGCTAAATTTTATTAACTGAAGGAACGTTTTTTGTAGAGTTTTATAATTTTATAGTGTTTGTATCAATGTTGCTGTACCTCTTGACTGCTTAATTACCATTGACGACGCTAAAACCATATAAGATTGATATATACGCAGCAGTTTAATTTGCTAATCTGTTCAATGGGCGGTAGTCCGTCCGACGTTGAGTCCCCCGACGCTGATCGGACGTCGGGTGGACATCAATTGACTGGGTTTACCCGACGTCAGCTTGTAATGTGGATACGGCCAATCGACACTTTCAGTCAAAAATCCTTTCGACAATGAATTGATATCTGGGGATTCCCCTTTTGTTGACGTCTTTGTATTCACTAAGAATCCTGCTTTAGCTTCTCAAGTAAAATTCTAGTTAGTAGTGTTTTGTCTTCCCAGCCCACCGCTCTAGTTTATTTGTTGACATCTATTTCAAACTTTTGACGATAAAAAATAATTTTTGGATTTGTCTTAATGATTTTAGTTATTACATTATTTGTTTTCCAGTAATGACCATAAAGCGTTTTAAATTACAAGTCCGCTAAATTACACCAAACCCGCTCTATCTTTGCCTCATCCGCCATTCTACCCAAAATTCGCTAAATCTTCTACGTCAAATCTTTATTATGTCTTTGCTTGATTATTGCTTAATTTTTGCTGGGTATCGCTGTCTTTTTCTTTCTTGCTTTTTCTTTTTTAAAATTTGCTACGTTTATTTTCTATCTGTACTAAAATAATATATATTTTATTATGGTTCTAACGTTTGAGCGCATTTAAAGTTTTGATATCGGTGCGTCAAGAGCAGTGAAACTTAGATAAGTCATCACTAAATGTAGATCTACTGCATATAGTCTCAAAAGGCTTAGATTTTACAAGTAGTGAAGCTTGTGCCTTAGGATTGAAGTTTCGTAAGTAATTTTTTTCTTTCGATTTGAAACAAAGTTTATTTGGCCCTGTATTTAAAATTTCTTTTAATATTTACTTTACTTTAAAAAAAAAGAAAAAAAACTTTTTTCGCTTTTAATTCAAAGAAAAATTCGTTTTTTGTTTTTTTTTACTTTTGAATGAGAAAATAATATTTTTTCGCGCTGGTCAAATTTTGCCCTTTTTGTGTTGGTCACTAACTCGCCAAATCGCTTTTAAGCAGAAGTGGACAGTACCGTTTACAAAAGTACCGCAGTACTTTTTTAGTACCGGTACCTTCGGTACTTGGTACCGAGTACCGGTACCGCGGTACTTTTTTTATAAAGTACCGCGGTACTCCGTTTAATTTTAGGGTCATTGAAAGTTTTTTTGCAAGCATTGCGACATGTTTTTGTTTTTCGTATCGATTGCAGCTTCAAAGTAGTTTCTTGATTTACATCAGTATTATCACAAATGTTTACCAGTACTTTCCCTATCCTTCTGGTAGTAGTTACTAGTTAATTTTAAGTAAGGTCAGGTTTAGGAACGTTTTACGCACTTCATAGCCAATAGCCCTTTTGCAACTTTTTATTTAGGCTAAGCTTACTCAGGCTAGTAGGGTAGTCTGAGTAGACTAGCATTTTAATTATGTCTCAAATAAAAATTAAAAAAGTAAATTAAAAATTCCAATTCAATACAATATTTTAGCATCTCTGAAAGCCATTATTTGCTAGATCTTCTGGTTGCTTGCGGACCTGTATATATAGCACTAAATAAGCAGGTA
The DNA here is from genome assembly GCA_963680785.1 of Diplosoma virens. NCBI lineage: Eukaryota > Metazoa > Chordata > Ascidiacea > Aplousobranchia > Didemnidae > Diplosoma > Diplosoma virens. The sequence goes on from OY796886.1 coordinate 32,175,276, forward strand.
CGGTATTGCTTAAAAGTTGCCCTTAGTATAACGCCTTCAACGTTTTTGTACGAGTCTGAAGAATAAATGGAGTTGAAATACGATAAAAATCAATAAAAAATTTAAATCTTGAAAACGAATGATGGGTTTGTCTATGAAGCTTATTTTGTCTTATATTTTTCCAACAATCTTAATCATGTTATTAATGTGCATAGAAAAAGAAACAAATTTAAAATTGGTTGAAAAAATATTGTTTTAACTTATCCGTTTAAATATCAGGTTTTGTTTTGACTAAATTAAAGAAAGATCATTAATTGCTTATGCGCTTGAAGTTTTACATTATATAATTAATTGTATTATTTTTTTATACGCCAACGTCAGTCTATGTCATTCGACTCTGTGTTTTTCTTGAAACTTTATTCAAACTCCATTTTTTTGACCAATTTTAACAGAATAAAAAGAGGTTACTGAAATGAAATCAACCAATAAAATTCTAATTGCCACAAAAAAATGACACAATCATTTTTCAGTCTTAATATTGAACATAACGAAAAACGCACCAACAGAGGTTATTTGACTTGTTTTTATTCAAGCAGATGACACATCAAATGTAGCAGAGTTAAAAGATCCCTGCTCCAGCTTTTTTCTTATATTTTTGTTTGCAACAAGAACAGGCAGTGGAAAATATTTTACAACACTACGCACCGGTATTAAAATTTAGCATAAATGACTTGGCGTGAATAGGTATTTTATTTTTATATGTTACTTTCTGTACAGTACAATATCTAGATAGGTGTGCGTTCGTTTTTCCTCCTTGTAAGTTTATATTTGAAATAACTTTAAATAGAATAGCCTACTTTTCTTTGATGCACTGAGTGTTTGATGAAAATGACCAAAAGATCGAAGTATATAGATTTATTTAAAAAGTGAAGTTTTAAGAAATATTTGTCGCAGTTTGCTTGAGGTGATCGAAAAGGACTTCCGCCCTACTTTTGAGTTATACTGGGAACTGTATCGAACATTTACGTAAACAAAGTCCAAAGACATTCGAATAGCATACATATTGTGTTACGCTTGAGTGCAATATCATTAATTGGTTGCATAGGCGTACCAGCTAAAAAAATATGGAACAATGAAGTTTTGCCCGAATTTTGTGACGTTTGCCCAAATCATAATTTTCTAATACATTACGGATAGAACAAAAAATGGTCTGAGATTCGCAAACCAAGAACAAATTTTGTGCTAAAATCTGTGGTGATCTCTAAAAAAAAAAGTCTTCACTTGAATTCAATCTCATATTTTTCAATTTTCGACCCAAAAGCAAAAAAAGTCTTCACCTAAATTTGGTAACTATCTTTTGCAGTTTGATTATTGTCACTTTCCTAAAATTTTTGACTTTGCCCAAATATTTTCTTGTCACTGCCCGAAAAATTTCAATTTTTTCCAAATCTTAGAAACTTGGGTGAGCATTTGCCCTCCCTGCCCCCCGGCAGGTACGGCTATGATTGGTTGTACCGATGTTGTGATACCGATATTCTAATGTCAAAATTCGTACTTTAATTAAATAATTCTGAAAGAAACGATATAGGTGTCGTAAGTTGTGACAAAATCAATATTAAAATCCCAAATTACTCTCGGTAGAAATTCATTTTGATGATAATGACTGTTTTAGAAAATGTTAGGTTGTTTTATACTCTGACTCAGGGATGCTCAATCTTTTAACCATTATGGTCCAACTTTTGTCAAAAAGTTTATTGCGAGTCGCAATCGGTGCCGAAATCAAAGTATCTTCTTTTTTGTCTTTACTTATTTTTAATGTGTTATTTTTTAATGAACCTGCATTGATAACAGGAATTTGGACTACAAATTTAGTTAAAGACCAAACAAAAAAGGTCACAGTTTGATATATCTACGTGTTTTATTCTTATATAAAGCGAAAAATCTCCAGTGGGACGAAAATTAGCCTATTTATTCCGATTTTTCTGCGAGTCATTGGATTGATTCAAAGCATTACAATAATTTGATCGATTATGTAATTACAAATTCTTTGGCAGGCTTCAACAATAGACTTTGCGGGTCTCGGGTTGGGCAGCCCTGCGCTGACGAAATGTATTAATAAACAATTCAATATAGGGTAAATTTAAAATCAAAAAATATACGTCAGAGCATTAGTCAAGTTCAATTATAAAATAGTCTACTATGTAAGCTAGACTAACCTACTAAAAAAGAAAAAAGCTTGCAAAAATCAAAAAAAATCTATTTTATTAAAGTAATCAATCTTAACTAAATTTTTTAAATTAGACTTATTGTAACATTTTGAAATAATAGTCAAAAAGTACGATGTGACACTTAAAATTTTAATTTTTTCTTAGAATGAATTGTATTTATTTTTATTATATGAAAAGTTTATTTCCAAAATTATTTAAAAAGTCCAGTAAATTTTGAAAACATTCGTTGTTGCTAAGATCGAAGCATTTTAATGAAGAAATCAGATTTTGCTGAAATAGAGTTTCTTCTTCTGTGAACTGCAGTAACCTCCCTAAGGGGATTCCAACTGTGAAAGAATTTTACTTTTAATCATACGATCAATCAAACCGCCGAAGTCGTTAACTTTCTGAAACAAATCTTTGCTTTTCGGCCAATTTACAAAAGTTGATTACCTTTCGAAAACTTGCTTTTTCAATCCGAAATAATATTTTATTACAATATTTTAAGTATCTCTATCCAAAGAGTATGAAGTTTTTTTCTCTGCAACCTTAAATAACACTTTTGTTGACCCCAGCTGATTTCAGCTGGGATCAACAACAAGCTGTAGTGTCCTGACGAGTCCTAACAAGAACGAAACAGGTCTGTCGGTATTTACTTGTTGATTGGCTTGACTATTCTTACTTAATGTTAGCAATGGAACTGCAGGGTTTAGCTTGACTTTACCCGATTCGTGTTAACTGACTCGATGATGTGGTCAGCATATCGAAACCACCGACAGTATGCCCTTGCGGCTTAGCCGTGCTTATCGTAGTTACGCTTGTAGTGCATTGTTTTCATTAAACTATATACGTTATAACATATACAAAAAAAGTTGTACATGGTCACCGCACCAGTTGAGCAAAAAAAAAGAGTGATTATCGTGTTTAATGTGCATATAGTAATTATTGTGCAAAAAAAACATTATAGCTTTGGAAAAAGTAGCATTTTTGCGTGCAATTATGTCAAATCTTTAGCGCTTTCGGCGCTAAATATGGTATATCAGAAATTATAGGACTCAATCTTAGTGTAGTAAATATTTTCTGAAAGTATTGCATTTGCAAGGAATATTCTAGTTGTCTAATTATAAAAATGGAAATATTTTACATAAAATCAAAAATCCACTAAACACCAGATTTCATATTCATACCAAAGCAAAAGGGACTTGATGAAATTTTAATTTTGTTTCTTTGCAAGCAAAAATAAAAAAAACTATCATAACATTTAACGGCCAGCGAAGGTTGAGTAATTTTACTAAATAACCAAAACCAGAGTTTCCAAAAATGAGGTCTGTGATGAGCGCACAAGGGGTTCGCGACGATATGACAAAATTTGTCAACATATATACCTGGTAAAGTAATCCATACCATAAAATTCGAGACAGATTCAAAGTGAAGACCTTTTTTTTAGAGAACACTTTTTTTTAGGGACGAATTTTTGTCTATAAACGAGCGTCCCGGTTTGGGCCCACGGAAATATGTTATGCCTGTTTATAAGCATTTATTTTTTAACAGATTTTGTGTTATTTATTTTTGGGTTTGTTTTATCTTTCAACGTTGGTTGGGCAGAAAATTGATGTGACATAAGATTGGGGTCCATGATAAAAAAAGATTTGCAAATAGAGGTTCGTGACCCAAAAAATTTAAGAATAACTTTGACTAAACCACAGTAATAGGTTATATGGAAATTAGTACGATTTTTGACAAACTTTTTTTAATATAAAAAACAAAGCAGAAGACAATGTATTCATTAGGCTTTTCATATATCCGAGGAATATTTTATTCGAAGAATCAAGTTAAAAACATATTCACGCATGTTTTTTACATCCAAAGCATAATTGATTTTTGAAAGTGAACAGTTGGATACGTACAATATTGTTTTCGCTTTGTTAAATATAATTTTTAAATGTCAAATGAAATCCAATGTATGACGGAGTTTTAGTTATTATTATTAATTCGTATTATTCAAAAGTACTGAGTGCCGGTACCGAGTACCGGTACCCCGGTACTTTTAAGAAGTACCGTGCCCACCTCTGCTTTTAAATAGGCGGTAAAAGGTAAGAACTACCGCTTTAGATTATAAATTCTACATTGGCTTTATGTTATTTTTCAAAAGTAGGCTATATATGAAATCAGTTGAAAGTTTTTTATTAAAAAAATAATTTTTTGATATGTTAAACGTACCTTTTCACTTTATTTCTGAATGATAACAATGTGTAACTTCAAATTAAAAAAGATGCAATATTTAAGTTTATTTTTTGAAAACAATCTGATTGTTATTGAATATTTTATTTACAATGAATTATTACAATACGGTTGTATAATATTTAACACTAGCCTCAAAAAACTCTACAAAAAAATGAAATAACTCTTTGAAAACTTTTTACATGCTTCAAGAATTTTGTCAAATTTGAATTAAGAAAATTTTTACAAGCGTTGTGATTACGAGGTTTATTTTAAATCTAATATGAGCATTAAACAACTCATGTAATGAAAAATTTGAAATCATTTTTTACTGTAATTAAAAATCAATATTAAATAACGCTTTAATCGTCATGTTCCGCTGTTTTGTTAGCGATCCACGAAGTGAATTTCAATACATTTGTGAAGAAATTAGGAATCAGCACTGGAGGATTTCCAACAAACTGCCCACAACCCCACCCCCAACTGACTATTCCAATTTGTATCCAACAACCTTGTTCTGTATTTCCATCATAGAAAAGCTGTCAACAAAAATTTGATGAATCATTTCAAACATTTTTTCTAAACGAAAAGTTAACTTCAACCGTTTAACTTCGGAAAAAAAATTTGAGATTATTTGAAATACTTTTAATGCTTTTATTCATATTGTGATAAAGCTTAATTAAGTGTGCATTTTATCCCTACTTCAGATCTCAATTTGTCTTATTTGTATTCGTAAAATATTTTTTATTGTTTAGTAATTCTCCTTCCATTTCAATCAAAGGGTTATGTAATGTGCTTTAAAACAAAAGCTTAGAAATTGAGGCTACTGCTAAAACATTTCTGTACTGAGTGAAAATTTTTGAACCAAAGCTTGTGCTGTGAATTATGAACTATCAAAAAGGTTATGATAAGAATAAAGAAGGAAATATACAGTTTTGCTTTATAACGCAAAAGTTTGCACGATGCTCAAAAAACAGTTTTAACATTGGAACAACCGGAATTTCGAACTACTTAGAATAACTAAGTAGCGCTTCTGAGCATTGAATAATTGCTTTGCTTAATTAAATTAACAAAGCTTGAAATCAGCATAATAGACAGCAAAAAAAACAAAATTTTCGTAGTTTTCAGAAGTTCAGCAAGCTATTATTTGAAATTACATACAAAATCGTATGCTTTTTTGAATAAATTAATCGAATTTTGAAACAACAAACAGACTTTGCCGAAGCCTACTGCAATAATGTAAAGCTAACAGTACTGGCAATGTTGTGGACAGAAAATTTTGTGTCTGCAGCCCGCAAGTATTTTTTATTTGTGATACTGCACTGTTCTGCCCTGCAAAATTGTTACTAAAAGTTTAAACTGAACTGGTCTGAACCGCAACATCACAAATTTAAACAGAAAACTATTAAACCTTTTTCCTCTTTTTAAAGAGTTGTTTGTTTTTGAAGCAATATTCACTGTAATATTCATCAAACTAAGCTCTTATATTTTAGCTTCAGCCGTTGAAAATCTATTCGCATCATTTTGTGATATCCATAGGGAAGACACTAAGCACTTTCTCTGTTTGGCATCCCAGCAAGTAGCCCCAAATTTCAGCTATATCTCTGTTTTGAAAATTTATATTTATAAGCTTGACTATTCACATTGCTATTTAATTGTGCCACCGGGTGCTTTGCTTCCTTTTTAGTTTTGGTTGCCATCGAAGCTAGGCATGGGGGAGTTCATTACCAAAAGTGACGTTTTATTGCTGTAATTACATCGTTTGCAAATCCTTCTTTTTTTTGAACTCTTTGTTATTTCCATCATAAACTGAGCAGGGTCTGCTTTTCGTACAATAAAAATTATTCGATTTTAATTTGTTGGAGCTACGGAAGAGGGGTTCACTAGCAAAGTTATTTACTGCTGCTAGAGTTAAAGAGTCAAAGTTCTATTATAACTAGACCACATCGTTTGCCAACGATAATATTTTTGTCAGAAGATAATTTAGCAAACAATCTCTAAATAAAACTTTAAAAAAATGAAAATAAAAAAAAATTTCAAACTGACTCCAATATCTTGGCATTTTCAAAAGTACCTGAGGATATTTACAAGATAGTTGCTCTTAGAACAATAGTTTTTTCAAGCAATAAAATAAATAGTGATAAAATATCATATCTTTTTGACTCACAACAATCTTGTACGTTATTAATTTTTTTTAACAATCTTTACTTCAAAATTTGAAACACTAACTACTAGAACATACTAGCATGAATTATGTAGTTTCTTTAAACCAAAATCCTTGATATGCATTTAAGGGCAAAGCGATAGTTGTCGTCATGCTACGCTGCTCCTCAAGCTTAAAGACCATTAGGCCAAAATTTTTTAAAGTTTTAAAACGTAATATTTTGTTAATGCTTTATTGAATCAAAAAGCTATAAACATGTCTGAGTGAGTTGAAAGATGCAGTTTTAATATGGAATTTTCAGAAAATTTTTCTTTTAAATCAAAGACTACAATCGAAAAAAATAAATTTCGGCTCAATAGTCCCTAGTACTACCCAAAAAATTATAATTCTGAACAAAATCACAAAAACTAAATTAAACTAATAATCAGTTCAGTTAAGTTCAATTTTTATCTTATTTGATTGTAACTAGTACGGTCAAACTAAGCATTGCTGCTAAGGACACTTTTTAAATTTTAATCTGGTAAGGTTCTGTTAAAGTATGTTGCACAATAGCTTAATAAGCAATTTTAGTGTAAAGAGTAATTGACAAGTATTAATGTTTGATATAATTTTAACGCATCTATATAAATCATTTTTTTGCAAAAACCTTTATCTTTTTGCCTTTCGTACGCATGAATAAGTCTATAACTGTCACTACAAGATTGGCAACTGAACTACAACTTATTTTTTTGCAGTTTGTAAACAGCAAACAGTAAATATCTATTCATTAGTTCTTTGGTTTTTATATGTTTTTAGGGTCTTTTTCCAAATGCCACATGCCAATAGGCCTACTATGGTTTTTATCTTCAAACTATTTCAAAGATTTCTTGTATGCTACAAAAAATTTTTTTATCTACATAAACACATTATAATAATAAAAGTGGCAAGACTGTCAGTAAAGAGCTCAATGAAAACTCAGAGCGTTAAATTAAATTACAAAAGCCACAAAGGAGATTTTATTAAAACCTCAACAGTCTGTTTCGCCTTTACGGCTCATCAGGAGGTGATTCTAAACGCAGACGAAAAGTTAAGAAAAAACGCACGAAAAAGCTAATTATTATACGTAGTTAAGAGCCAAAAGTAATAATATTACGGATAAAGTGAATACAAGTAAAATAAAATTACAAAAATTCTAAATTCTAAATTTTGAGCCTTACAACTAGCTTGCTTACTCAAAAATCTTATACTTTAAATTTTCAATTTTATTTTACTTGTATTCACTTTATCCGTAATATTATTACTTTTGGCTCTTAACTATAATAATTAGCTTTTTCGTGCGTTTTTTCTTAACTTTTCGTCTGCGTTTAGAATCACCTCCTGATGAGCCGTAAAGGCGAAACAGACTGTTGAGGTTTTAATAAAATCTCCTTTGTGGCTTTTGTAATTTAAACACATTATATATGACCCAAATTAAACTAAATTTTGTAGCTTTTGACTTTTTTTGTAAGATATGCCACAGGATTTCGCCCAGGATATGCCACAAGTCATGCTACCACACTAGTTATTAGCAACATAGCTGATGCTTTTGAAAAATAACTGTTAAAGATTGGTGTTTTCTTGGATCTTTCCAAAGCCTTTGACTCTATAGATCATGGCATCCTACTCTATAAACTGAATTATTATGGAATTCCAAGAATTGCATTCGAATAGTTTAAAAGCTATCTATCAGGACGCACGCAATAGGTGCAATTCAATAATTGTCTTTCTTCAACTATAAAGCCAATCACCAGCCTGGTACCTCAAGGCTCAATTTTGGGTCCTCTTTTATTTATACTTTATGTTAACGATTTTAGAAACTGCTTAGATTTCAGCACAAATGTATCATTTGCTGATGATACTAACATCTTTGTTACTGGTAAAAATATACAATCAGTCTATTCGAAAACTAATCTTGAACTTAAAAATATTGATGAACTTAAAAATATTGATGACTGCGAATAAACTAACAGTAAATTCTGCAAAAACTAAATATCTACTTTTTACTCCTAGAAAAAGTAATTATTCCATTGCAAATACGTTCAAAGTACATTTTAGAAATAATACTATTGAAAAAGTTTTATCAATTCACTTTTTGAGTGTAATAATTAATGAAAATTTAAACTGGAAAGAACACATGAATATGATAAAACGAAAAATTCGTTCTTCTCTAGGAAGTATTATGCGTGTAAAACCGTGTCTTACCACTAAAGCAATGTTAATTTTGTACAATTCATTATTATCAAGTCATCTAAGATATTGTATCACCAGCTGGTACTTTGGAAATCGCACAACAATCAAATCAACTTCAACGAATTTGTAATAAATTTATTCGAGCCATGTATGGAATAAAACGAAGAGGCTGTGTAAAAAATGTTATGAGCAAAAACGAGCTTTTAAATATTCAGCAGTTGTATGAAAGTGAAATTGCAATTTTAATGTATAAATTTCAAAATCGCACTCTTCCTATTCCAATTCAACAATTATTTCAGCTTAAACCATGTAAAATTAAAACTAGAAGTGATAGTCAAATTATTTCTTCGTGTTTTCGAACAACAATCTGCCAACAATCAATTAAATTTATTGGACCCAAAATTTGGAATACTTGGCCTCAAGAAATTAAAAACTGCTTTACATTAGTTTCTTTCAAAAACAAACTAAAAATTTATTATCTAACTGGCGCAATACCCGACGAATCTAAGAAAACATAGTACCGTATCTGCAATATAGAAAAAAATTTTTTTCCTGTCTGCTGCTGTTTTCTTTTTTATTTCAGGTCATCGTTGATACTAATTCAAGAATTCAACTTTACATGCACCCGGAACAATCTTTTAATCCCAAGTTTATTAAACTAGTCTTGAAACTCGACAAACTTTTTCTTTTCCTAACAATTGACCAGATAAAATATGTTTAATGCCAGCAGCGTCTTAAAATAAACTCATATTAAAACTTTAAATTATGCGTTTAAAAAATTTTAAACAAAAATAAATGTGTTGCAAAAACAAGTCTTGTCTATAAATATGTTTCTCTTGGGTATGAGTGTAAACTGCATCCGGTTGTAAGCTTATCAACTGATAAGTCGGGATGAATGAGGATACCCAATTACAACTTCCTCCAGGTCATCCTTGGGCAAGGTGTAGTACCTAAAAGCCTCCCTGTGCTGGGGTTACATGCCATCAAATAATATTATAAAAATAAACAAGACTGTGTTAATTTTTCTTTTTTGTTTTGGCATTTTTTTTTATTTTTTTACTTTTTATACTCGTATATATATTTTTCTCTAGGTGATGCAACCATGCAAACTGTTACCTTAGCTGGTGTAGTTTATTGAGTTTTTGCATGTTTCAACGTTGTTTCGTTTTGTTGCAGTCCCTTTTTCCGTAGTGTAATTATGTTAATGTAAGTATTTTGTTCGACAAGTGGCGGAAATAAAAAGCGACTGAACTGAACTGAATATTTTAATTGCATTCAACTTTGATATACCTATATTGAGAATTATACTACAGTAGATCGACTATTTAATGCTTTACTAAAATCATTCCTCACGAAGTAGCATAGATGTAGCTTTTAACAGTTTCAAAATATTAAGACACCACTAGACTTACATCAAAAAATTTATTTAAAAAGTCTTATACGCGTAACAAAATATTTTTTAGCTAAACTTTAAAAACCGCACACAAAAAAAACATTTCTTTAAATTGTAAAATCAGTTATTAAAATTTAATCTACTCTTAACGGTTAACAGTTTTAATTCTACATTCAACAGTTTTCTACAGTAAAATTTATTCAATGTCTGAGTTTATAATCTGCTTTTTATTTTGTTTAAGCTAGCATTTCCTACATAAAAAACAATGGTGTTTAAAGTTTTGGGTGTTGTTTCACTAAGTAACCGATAGACTAATTTATGAAAATAAGTTTATTAAGTATCTAATAGTCAGGTAAGATAATACCAAGTTGATTTTAAAAGTATGGCGATTTTACATCAATGAAATCTAACTTTAAAAATCACTGGTTTATTTTCTCTTTTTCACATAATACTATTTTTCAGATCTCGACATTTAGATTCTGTTCTTTTTTTTAGAAGCATTTCATGTTTCTCTTTATTGATTTCAATTTCTCTCATATTTTTTTCTTCTTTTTGGCTGTTTATACGTATTTAATTACTATAAAACAGGGATCTCAGCCTTTTTAACACTACAACAACCGCGCTTTCAAACTACCTAGAACGGCCAAGTGCGTCAATTGACGCATAATGCACAAAAGCTGCAATTTCTTCATTTATTTGGTCAAAAACATTCTTAAGGATGCAAAAAAATTTGAAAGATCTACTAACATTTCTGTCCAGAAAAATATTTAAATCTTTTTCAGAAAGTGTTTTTTTAGTGACAGAAAATCATAAAAGAAGCAGTATAGATAAGCCGTTTTTTTGTTGTTGGTCGAATGAAATTCATTAGCAATGAAGATCATACTGAAGATAAGCTTGATCAATTGAGTTTAATAAAACCATTAAGAAAAGTACAATAATCATCAGTTCTATCATCTCGGTAATTTTTGAAATTTTCTAAACCTCATTTTTGTTCTGGGTTAAGAAATCTATTAGCCGCTCTAATACCATTGATTTTTTTTTCAAGTTTTACTTATTCTGTTGCAGGTCTTGTAGGTCATTAAAATGTATTGTGCAATGCGGTGCGTGTCATAGCTTAATAAAAACGATTAGTTTTTGGTTGTTGCTGCACTTCAACCCACATGTGCTGTTGTGTACTAACAAATCAGAGCATGTTCTTGTTTGTTTTCAATTGAAGATCCAGTTTTATTTTTAAAAATTTACACCACAATAATTTTTAAGTTACCAAATATACACTTTAAACACCTAAGGACTACACACTGTTTGCATCTTGCTTCTTGAAATTTCTTTTTATTTATGGCTATAAAAAATTGTTGGGAAAATGATTTAAAATTTTGTTTTGTTTTTGGTACTTTCGTTGCTTTCAGTTAAATTATATCCTAAATTGATTTTTTACTTTAGCTTACCTCTCTGACTAAAGGACCTCCGCCGTCTCCATTACAAATGTCCACAATATCACTTTTGGAGCCAACAGTGGAAGCACAAATCATTTGATCCGTGAATAAAATTCCAACGCTTCGACCCGATACGTTATTGAGTTCAGACCATGGTATGAGATTCGTAGCAAAGTTTCTGCAACTTTCAAAAAATTTTATTTGATATAATTGAAGCTTACTATAATACGTAAAGATTAATGTTTTTGTTTTAAAGAATATAGTTCGTGTTTTAAAAAATTGAAAATCAAGCTCTTCACACAACTTGTTGTTTCACCAAAATCATTTGATGGCAAATGATGTTGATTTTTTTTATTTTACATCATTTAAAATTTCGTATATTAGACAAACCGGCAAAAACCTTATCACACAACTCAATAACCACAACACTGATTATTGTAACAACAAAAAACAGATATAACTAAACATCCACCAAGTGGACAATCCAGTGCATCGCGAAATCGTGAAACCATTAAACTTTGAGGAAGAAAGAAATATAATACAACTAGAGAAATATAATGGAACTAGCGACATCTGTCCAGGTGCTAGGAAAGCAACATTTATATATTTTATAAGAAGCAATTTTAATCGATTCGATTCGTTTTTATTTATTAATGATTAATTACTAATTAAGTGATAATTTTAGATAAAAACAAGCTTAATTAGTGCTCTGTAATTATTTTATTAAAAAAGTTATATCTAATTAAAAGTAATTACTTACAAATTGATTTATTCAAGAATGATTATTAGTTCTCACGATGTTATGAATTAATTTTAATTAAAAAAAACTAATAAAATAAGTTGTATTATATTTCTCTCGTCAGTCCTCACGATTTCATGATACATCGGAAATAAAATCAACTTGATTAATTGTACAATTTTAGCCTTTTGGAATTTTTGGTGGAAAGTGCTGACAAAAAATCCTTTACATCCAAACACTGGGCGTTCAAAGTTGGCGGCTTGATGTCCCTGTCTCCTTAATTTATGCTGAGTGCGCACTCTATGAAGTGCCGTCAAATGTAAAATTTTGAACTAAAGATTATAAAAAGAGAAAGATTTCCACAAATTTTTGAAACAATAAGTTTTCAATCTTAATTTTCAGCAAAAGTTTTTTTAGTATTCGATACAATTAAAAGTATTTTAAAATTACGCGTTCACTGATGAAAAAAATTTTGCAGGCGGTGGTTAATACCATCTCTTGGTTCGAAGGTATCTTCCATGCACGTACCGACAGATATGTCTGGAAATTTCCAGCTCACAGAACAATGTATTCATAAATTGCAAAAGAGAATAGCGATTTAATGTTTTAGAGCAGTGGTCACCAAACTACGGCCCGCTAAGGTTTTTCATCCGGCCGCTAAGTGAGTGCATATGTTTTCAAAAACAGATTTAGGAGAGAACGCACCAAGATTTTAGGAGAAAAAATAGCGAAATCAGAGATCGATTCGAAGTGAAGAATTTTTTTCTCGCTTTGGCCCGGGGAGGTCCAAGAAATCTGAATCCGGCCCCGAGCTCGAAAAGTTTGGGGACCACTGTTTTAGAGTAACAAATGTCAAACATCAATTTTAACAATAAACGCTATTGTGTGAAGCAACAAATATAAAGTTAACTTCGGTGTCGAACATTTTAGGCCTTAATTAGGTTTTTAAATATTCTTTTACGAGCAAAAGTAAGCTAGTACAAAAATAAAAAATGTTATTGCCCTTTGGAATTTAAAAAGTTTGAAACAATTTGTTACACACCATAAAACGTCAAATTTTGTTTTTGATTTTTACTGTCAGAGGAAACTTGGGCGTGTTTAATTACAATTTTATGTCAACCTTTATTATTTTCAATCTAATTTTTTATGACAATTAGTCCAACAGACTCTACTTTTGAAGCTTTTAATAGTGTTAAACTAACCACAGCATTTCGATACCTCTCATAAAAGAATTTTATTTTGATGCGTGCATGTTTTTTGTAGCTATTGACCTCAATTCCAGAATAATTGGTGAGTAATAAGGGGCGTTGCTGCGATAGAACAAATATATGATGTTGTAGTTAAATGAATTGTTTTTTTCATAGAAAAGCTTTTGTGTAATTGTAATTGTAATTGTAAAAAGTGTTTATAGAAAAGAACATCAACTGAATTTTTTTTTTTACTTTATTCAAAAAATTTTTGATTGTGATTTGTTACACTTTTAAATTAAATTGTGTGGTTTTGAAATCATAAGTGCTTTTGAAATTAAAAAGCAATGAAGAAAAAGATGATGAATTGATACTTCAGAAGAATTATTACGTTTGTATTGGCAAAACATAAAGGCCTATTTTGGAAGTTAAGCTTTTAAACGGGTCGGATGCGTTACGTAGTATCCTGTTTCATAATAACAACAATAAAAAAGCCAACATACTAAAGTTATAATCTGTAATGTAGTTAATTTTGCAGTTGCCTCTCATATTCTGGTTTTTCATTTGGTTCCACTACTACCACAGCTTTTTCTTAGATTTGTGGTGAATTAGGAAAAATAAATTGACGCGTTGATGATGAGTGTTGCACTTAAGTAACATTAAGCAACATATTCAACCTTAACTAGCTTCTATAACATGATTTAGATAGAATTGAATAATTCACATTTATATTCACGATTTGCAACAAGAAGTATTTCAGGTATCAAATTGCCGGGTCCACACAAGCACTAAAAGGCATTACAACACTTGCAGACTTTCCTAAATTCTACATATCTGTATTCATTCGTGATAAGTACAGGGTGATTCACCGAAGTGTTGACAAATTAAAACTGAATTATCCAACTTACTATAAGGGCAAAAGAAACAAGTTTTTAATAGATAGAATGGAAATTTAATGGGCTTTCACATAAAATTCAAATTATTCAATGTAGCCCCCTTTGTTTTTCACAAGGCGCCTAAGACGTGGAAGTACTTGGGCGCACGTGGCACGCACCACTTCTGGGTCAATTTCTTCCCATGACGCCTTTAGTTTTCGTTTAAGGGTTTCGATATTTGGATGGGATGTTGAGCAGGCTTTTTGCTCCAGAATGGACCAAATCCCAAAGTCCATTGGGTTCAAATCGGGTTAAGAAGGGGGCCATACTTCCTTCTCCCAAAACCCTTTAAAATTGGTCTTGCACCAATGCTGGACTGCTTTGGCTGTGTGGGAGGTTGCCCCATCTTGTTGAAGCGTAATTCCTTCCTCTCCCACTGTTTCTTGAACCCAGGGAATGACTTTTTCTTCCAACATCCGACGATAGATAGTTTGGTTAATTTTCACGCCTTCGTCGATAAAGATTAGAGGTGTTTTCAGGCCTGTTGAAGTGACTCCTGCCCAAACCATCACGAAAGAAGGTTTCTGCCTCCTAAATGAACTGCAACGTTCAACTGGCACCATGTCCTTGTTTGGAATCCAAATCCTGTCATTTTGGTGGTTGTGGATAGCTTGGACAGTGAAAAGCTTCTCATCTGTCCAAAGCACTTGAGGCCGCGTGCCAACAACAAGTCTCTTGATCAAAACCTTAGCTCTATCAAGCCTTTTCTTCTTAGTGGCGTTTGACGGGAGCTGCCTCTTGGTAAATTTGTACGGGTAGACGTGGAGATCATCCTTGAGAAGCCTTTGCATGGTGCTCACGCTTACAGAGGTGTCCTTAGTTAGTTTTCTTGCGCTCCTTGAAGGGTTCCGCCTCAACCTCTCCCTGACCTTCTTAATCAGTTCCTTTGTCCTGATGGGTTTTTTAGGAGTACTTCTGATTCTTGGAGGACAACTTCCAGTCTCCCTGAACCTCTTCACAGCCTTGTAAACACCTCCACGACTCACAAATCGCTTCATCAACCGGAAAATTTTCGCAGGTGGAAGTCCTTTCTTGCAATACCCTTCAACGATGTCATTTACTGTCTTTGCCATCTTACTTTTCTAGATTAACCCTTAGATGCAGGAACCTATGAACACCCACCAATGCAGAAACCGGGCCTCCGAGGCCCACCCGTTCTAAAGGAGTATGTTTTCATTCGCGGTTGTGTTTGTTGGTATATATTGGAGCATTCACACTCAAAGTACAGTATTGTAGAAGTATGTTTTATCTATTTTGGTTTCAGTGCATAACTTTATGTACAAAATCAGAAAGAAAATCAAATCCAAAACTCACTCTGGAGACATGTACGTACTAAAATAACAAGACAGTTAACAAATGACTCAGCATTTTACAGACAATTGTTACAAACGACATGACTATGTTCCTTACACACGTTTTTGTTACATTTCTTGCATACCATAGCACTTTTACGATCTTTTTTCGAAGGGCAATAGTGGCAACGTTTTCGCTTGGTTACAGGTGTCTCGCAAACAGTCCCTACATTTTCTTCTCTTCTGACCCCGCATCGTTCCATTGCCACAAGTACAGTTGACCGTAGGTTTGTAGTCACTCTCAGTCGCCTTCTCATTTGTGGAATTACCAATTCCTTTGCGAGATTTCGCAGAAACAATCTTCGCTTGTGGGTCTTTCCTACTTCAAATTCCGAATTCTGTGTTGAAAAGATGAGGAAAGCATTTAGCGCAGCAACATCCAGCAAATTGTACCACATCACTACTGGCCATCTTTTTGTCTGCCGCTTGCAACTATATGTGCGAATCATTTGGTCGAAGGTGTCCACTCCTGCTTTGGTACCATTGTAGTATTGTATTACCTCTGGCTTTTTCTTTGAACTGCCTTCATCAATAGCTTTGTCATGATGCATAGTACTCAGCATTATAACCGCCTTTCCTTTCTTTGGTACATAGCTTACCATAGTGGTGTTACCCTTGAAGCCAAACTCAGTGCTGTACCGTTCCCGACTTTTACTTGCTTTCATGATCGGGGGTATATCCGGTTTATTTTGTCGAAGGGTCCCAACTAATGTTAGGTTTTTGTTCAGCAGGGATTCAGCCAATTGCACGCTTGTGAAAAAGTTGTCTGCGGTTACGTTGCGACCACTGTGCTGCAAAGGGGAGCACAGTTCATGCACAATACTACTACCCACGTTTCTCTTCACTTCCTCACCTGGTTGTCTACCAGTATAAACACTTCCGTTGAAGCCATAGTTTGTTATCGAATCACATAACCAGAAGATTTTTATGCCGTATTTTCCTGGCTTGGTTGGAATATACTGAAGAAATCTACATCGTCCCTTGAAAGCCACCAGTTGCTCATCAATAGTAACACATTCGTGTGGACTGTACCATTTTTTGCAGTTTGAAATAAAAAGTTTCCAAATATATCTAAATGCTGCCATGTGGTCTGTCTGCAGGCGGAATTCTCTCGTTCTTTTGTCATCAAACCTCAAAAAGCGACGGATGTCTTCGAATCTTTCTACAGACATGGTTGCCTTGTACATAGGGTTTGAGAAGTCATTCCCAAACAACTCGCGTGTTGATACGTCCCACTGCTTTTCAGAGCCAGCAAGAAGTACAAGCCCAAAATAAGCTAGAAGTTCTTCCTTAGATACATTGTTCCACCGCTTACTTCTACTACTCGCCACTCTCCTTCCTTCCAAGTTTGTGCATTTACACACCTCATCCAGAATCTCTTCTGATAAAAACAGTTCTAATGCATTGGATGGAGAATTTGCTATTACAGTCCGTTTAGGGCCTGGCTGTTCATGCATAATATTATGCCTTGGGGTCCTACTTGGAGGAGGGGTATCCGATCTCCAATATGTGCCATTGCGACCAGTCCGATTAGCGATTTCTGTGTGCGGTTCATTGTCTTCATCAGAACTGTCATCGCTTGATTCCTCTGAACTCTCAGACGATGAAGGCAAATTGCTAGAGACTGGCTCAAAATCTTCATCCTCTGAACATTCTGATTCTTCGTCTACGCTCAAAACACCCTCTTCAATCATATCTTCTACTTCGTCAAGCGTTAGCTTATCACCTTTACGCTTGGCCATCTTCATTAGAAACAAACCGCAATACTAACAAGCAAAAATTACTAACGATCTGACTTCAGTCAAACGTTTTTCTACGTTCACATGCTAATCTAAGTAAATGGCCACTAGAGGCAGTAGAGATTTTTTGTTAAAATTAGGCTGTAAAAAAAAGGATAGAAACAAGTAGCAAAAGAGACATACTCCGAAAAATATCTGCCTAATATCGTAAAACGATCGAGGCAAAGCAAAAAAACTGGAAGTCCAAGCGAAAGTGGCACCCCAAAAATTTAGCATAGTCTAATGAAACGGGTGCCCCTCCCACCTCGAAGGTTTTTTTTTCTGGATCAATCCACGAAAGCAATCTGGCATAAGTTGCAGAAGAATACCTGGAACACCTCAGCCATATGTTAAATAGGATCGACATAAATTAAAAAAAAAATCCTTGCCGGGCCTCCCAGACCCATTCCTGCATCTAAGGGTTAAATATTCTTATTGATATTGAAAACTTACTCTAGAATATATAATAACAATCTGAAGAGGTAATGCGAAGTTAATAATGGAATAAAGTATTTGTCAACACTTCGGTGAATCACCCTGTAGAACCTTTTTTTTACCAAAAAAACAAAAACATTTTGACCTAAACAATTGTTTCTGACCAATTGTGACATAAAAATAATTCTTATTGTGATACAATTAAAAATACAATGCAATTCAAAGACAGATACTTTTCTACATTTCCTGATATGAACTGCCTGTTCTTCTGTAACAAATTTCCAAATAGGATAGTGACGAGGAGAGTGTCGTGACCTATCAGTAAGGTTGTTCAAATTACTCCACGCTTTTTCGACTAGAGTGTGAGAAGTCAATGCTCCGAACTGCTTCGGACCATCGATCCCTCCGCTTCCTGTCAAGCTTGGCAAGCAGAGCTGTAGCAGCCCAGCTCGAGTCGTCTCCATGAGGAGACTGCAGAAAGGTTTTAGAGGAATTCACACTCTGCATCCCAACACGGAATATAGTTATTTCGATACCCGCGTGGGATAGTAGTCTTTTTGGCTGCTTTCTTAATGGTGTTACAGAAGTCCTGGTAAGCCGCATCCACCTCAAGTGAATCTGGCGGCAACAAAGTCTTTGCGAATTTATTTGTCAAACCAATGTAGTGACTCCATTTGGTCTTGCGGAAGTTCCATCGCTTAACAGGCATGCTTGGCACTGCCATAGCACTGCCTTGGTAATTAGCGAAGGTTGATGTTGTGACCTGGGGGACTTTTCAAGGACACGTCTATCCGGTAGGCGACAGTTTAGACCTGCGCTGGCGAAAGCTAGAACTGGATTGGTGCCAATGTTCCAGCGGTCGAATAAAAACTGGCAGCGTCCTTGGCATTATATATGAGGGCCAGACAATTAATACTTGCCCAGCCAGCCAAGCACTCACCGTCCGGACTGTTGTCGTCGTAACCCCAGTCAGCACGACAACAATTAAAATAGCCAGCGTAAAGACAAAGGTGAGGAAACACTGGGAGATCCAGGGTTCGCAATCGTGTTGGCAGTGGCTTGTAGACGTTGACTATTTTATAGCCATCAACGTCCACACACAACCACTCGATCTCCGATGTCAGTCGAGATTGGTCCAAAAGCGTGTATCTCAGTCGCTCGTGAACAAACGTGGCAAGGCCATGCTTCCTGCTTAAAGAAGACCCAGCTAGTTGGTAGTTCGGAAGCACCAACTTCTCTGCATCAGTGCAGTGGGTCTCCTGCCGTATGATGACTAGTGCCTCATCTTGCTTGCAGTGAGGCCTTTGATGTTCAGCTGAAGAATAGTGGGTCTTTGGAACTTGTTGGCAATGTGACCTGAAAAGGGCAGTTTTATCCTGACGTTGCCCCGTCCTAAAAAGGACGTTTGCCGACTAGCAGACCCACACTGAACAATGGAATGGGTGGATACCCTTTCGTTTTGGTAGGTTCGGTTTCGGTCTGACATTTAAACCGCAATGAACAGACTTACTCATGGCCCAGGCTGCGAGAAAGCACCTACCATCTGGACTTTTTTTTGAATTTTAACCACCGATGAACGCTCTGACCACAAAAATCGGACCACAGCACGTTGTTCTTTATAGGTGTTAAAACTGAAGGAACAATTAGATCAGCTGATCGTAATCACGTGACACAACAGTCGACGCGTGTTAAAAAATTTGTGAAAGAACTAAAGCAAGAGTGCGCAATAGAGCAATGTGCGGATAATTTTTGACTTGCCCTCGGTAGTTAACAAAATACTTAAACAGGCCCATAGCGTGGTTTTCAATTGGGCCACAGAGAACAATTTTCTTTCCTCACCTTTATAAACACAATCCCTTTCTTGCTTGCGCAGCACACAAAATCTGCCATTATTTTTCAATATTAATGTTTCTACCTCTGATTCTCTACTGTACAGCAGCAATGCTATTTTTGATATTTTTCTAATTGAATTTACTTTTTTCAACCAGACAATAATTGAGAAAAGCAGCCATAATGAATTCATTAAAAAGACAACAAACGTTTTCGGCTTACTTCAGCCCTCATCAGGTTTTTACAATTCTAGCAATATTAATTAACTTTAAATCAACAAAAGCCAAAAAAAAACAATGCATATTTAAAAAAAAAACACAGGCTGCACTTTTTGATACAAATTAAATTCCAGATTATGATGTCGAAGAAACAAAGCGAACATTTGTCGATTTGACTTCAACAATGTTTAACTTTAATATGTCTGATTTTGATACTATTACTATTATTACTATTATTACTATTATTACTATTATTACTATTATTACTATTATTACTATTATTACTATTATTACTATTATTATTAAGCTGAAATAACTACAGGAATGAATAACAAACTGTGATCCAAACAGTAAAATGAGTTTTTATAATTACAAATCGAGTAGGAAATGATGTACTAATTACGCAATCACTTTTAAAACAAAGGAGAATATGGCTTCGTAAACAAAAGTTCAAAAATTACTGCAAAAGCATGAAAATTAACTGTAGGTTTATAGAGTTAAGATCAACATTAAAAATGCACTGTGACATACTCACCTCCGTAAAGAAAAATATGACGCAATAATATTTTTAACAAAACCCACTGAATTCAAAAAAATCTTACGCCAACAAAACACTTTATACAATTATACAACTGAGATAGTCGGCCATAACGTTTAAATTGCCAGCGATGTCCTTTACCACGAAGTCATACCCTTGTAGAGATAAAGACCATCTGAGTATGCGATCGTTTCTGTAATGAGCAGTACTAAGAAATCTTGAGTGGTTTGTGGTCTGTTTGCAAAATAAATTTCTTTTCGGTTAAAAAAAGACGGAAATTTTTCGACACGCCAGATAATTGCTAATCACTCTTTTTTGAGCGTAGAGTACGTCGTCTCCGTATTAGTAAGCTTTTGCTTGCTTGCGCATGTTACGGTGTAAAGTTTTCCTCAAGCTCTTGTATCAACACGGCCTCAATACCATTGTTGGAAGCGTCCGTACGAAGGATAAATCTCCTTAGTCAGGAGCAATTCGCGAAACGATTATATCTCCTCCTTCGTGACTGGCCACTTTGCACATTGTCATGATTTGGCGCGATCCAGTCATATCTGATATCATGTACCAAAAATTTAACAAACGACGCCCCAAAAATACACTTTGAAGGCAGTGAGGTTAGCTTCACTTAACCTCCAAATCGCTGGAAAACAAAATCGAGTTACAAACGTGATCTTCTACTTATTTTTGTTCGTCACAAGTATCTGCCAAAAGTCTTCACAGAGATCAATTTTTGAGATGAATCTTGATGTTTCTACGGACGAGGGAAATGACTCGTCTAAACCTGCGCAGTCAGGTATTCGAAGATGCAAATTGTTTTGGATCAACAAATGATTTAATAGCGTGAGTGTGTCAAAACAATTTTGGTTACACAATTTTTAACCAGGAAACTATTTGAAATCAGAAACAATTTATCTAGATTTAACAAATGATCTAGACCTTATTCAAATAGAAAGAAAAATAAATACAAAAGGATTAATAGAAAAACATCACTACCGCAAATAAACACTTATTACGAAACATACCTAACCCTACTCTAGCTAAATCAGCGTATAAACAAACACCTACCTAAGATACAACGCATATTTACCGCGCTATAAACTGTTTTTAAAGTCAAACGATGGAAAATTCTAAATTAAGAAATGCTATGGAAAAGTTACTTAAACAAAGCTTTTTAAGAACAAAATTCGCGCCGCGAGAGAACGAACAGAGAGAAAACAAATTACAATAATTACGCGCCGCGAGAGAACGAACAGAAAGAAAACAAATTACAATACTGATTAACTAAGTTGAAGAATTAGCGATGCGAGTTCAAATCCAACAAAAAAAAGTAAGTTAAACAATAAATAACAAATTTAAAACATATAATAATCTTTTTGCCAAGCGGGAAGTTTTATTGTTCGCCTTCTTGACGGCACCTCACAGCTTGGCGCATCATCCGTCGCAACACTTGATCCTCCGAAGTCTTCATTGGCATCAAATCCGAAATCGTTAATTTATTCAACTTCCTGTAATTGACACAAATACGGTTTTGACCATGCTTCTTCATGCCACACAGGACAATAATCACGGTGACGTATACGGCGATGACCATTTCTAAATGATCCCCACATCCAACATCTCAGTTATTTCGCTCTTGAGTTTCTGCCTCAGTGTATAGGGCACAGAGTAGAGTTTTGAGCGAATTGGCTCCTCATGTGCTTAATTTTTAAAATCTTTCCCGGAACATCAGAAAAAACTTTATTGTAATCTTTTAACAAAGCCTGAAACTGTCCACTTTGATATTCGTTCAACTCAGTTTCCAACCTGACGTCACTTGCACTTTCTCTTTTCTGTACATGTCTAATTTCAACAATGATCCTCGTCTATGTTTGGCGTTCCTTCTTTTAATACAACATCAGCGCTGGTTGTTACTTTAGAAATTTTTTTTACTTTTGCTTTCTGTTTCGTCTTCTCACGCATAATACTTTTTAAGGAAATTAGCATGATAAATTTTGCTCCTTGTTTCCAACCAGAATTTTATAATCGTAACTCCTTATCTTCTGAGTTACTTGATACGGCCTTTTCCATTTTACGTGGCTTGTTTCTTTTTTATTCCTGACCAGTGTTTTCATGTATTTAAATAGGGACAAGATTACTTTTTAAAGTTGGATGAGTTTCTCGTTCACAATGGACAACTGATCTACGACCTCCGCAATTTTTAGAGGTTTAGCTTTGGTGCTCAACCTAGTCTGTGCTCCGGTAACTATTGCCATTTCACACACTAAGTCTTATCAGGATCTTTGGGTGCTCTCGCTGTAGAAATATTTTTAATGATTAGCTCAAACAACGGATCGTTTAGACATGAATTTTTAACTATCCGTTGAAATAAGACGTGCTCGCTTTAATATTGAAGAAACGTACTTTTAATAAAGTGGCTGAGACTATTATCACATAATAATCAATCTTGCCTATTAACTGCTCTTCTTTTACCAAATCCCTTTTCACTATTACTCCTGAACAACCTATATCTCTTAAAACTATAACTGGTTCGTTTCTAACTAATTTATTCAAAGTAGGCATCTGATTATCTAAACTGTCTTCCACACATGTACCATCCAAAACTTGACTTTTCTTTCCATCTTTTAATTTCAAATACTGTTAAGAATTTTGAGTAGTGCTTTCCTTGTTCTTGTTTACCTATTTACGTTTTTCTTCTTCGTGTTCACCAATTTTCTCTGCATCCACTCTTTTGACAGACAACACGTATCCAACTTTGAAAGGCTTTTGTGACCTAGGCCCACAGCTCGATGATCAATTTCTTTTTTTGCGCTGCATAAAAGTATGATCAATTCGCTCCGCACAGATAGCATTACACTATCTTTCAACCTTATTTTGCACACGCAATAAGCACTCACTTGCTTTGCGTCCTAACTTTCTGCAATTAAAGCACTTTATGCCTTCTGTTGCAAAAGAAGCATTCCCATTTTTTTACTTTTTTGGTCTTGAAGTAGTACAAGCAACCCAGCCATCTGAGGCACATTTCTGTGTCTCTTGATGCCGGTCCCAATCGCGGATAAATGGGGAGGGATGCGGCAGGAAGGGCATCCGGCGTAAAAATGTTTTGCCAAAACAGACAAAGCGTAATCATTATCAATCCATACCAAATCGGTCGCGGGCCGGGTTATTAATAGGGTTGCCAACCGTCCCGGAATGGCCGGGACAATCCCGGAATTGATGTTTGGCGTCCCGTGTCCCGGGCTGGGTCATTTTTGTCCCGAAATTTACTGACTGCTCTTTGGAAAAATTCCGCCAGAAATCGAAGACAAATTCTACATAAAACTCCTTTTTTTCTTGTTTTTTTCCACATGGCTAGTTTTTTTTTAGAGATCACTATGATTTTGGGACAAAAAGTGGGAAATCGGAGACTGATTTCAAATGAGGACTTTTTTTTTTTAGAGATCACTATGATTTTGGGACAGAAAGTGAAAAATCGGAGACTGATTTCAAATGAGGACCTTTTTTTAGGGATCACTATGATTTTGGGACAAAAATCGAGGTGTTTTATTTGTTTGGCCCGACAGTATTTTTGATGAGTGAAAATGGCCCTCGACTTAAAAAGGTTCAACGCTCCTGTATTAAGGTGTCCCGGAATGGCGAAACAGAAAGTAGGTATTGGTAGTTGGGGGTAAAAGAGTCCATCCTAAATATAGTAAGCGCATATGCTCCACAGGTTAACAACAGCATGGAGAAGAAAAATTATTTTTGGCAACACCTGGATGGTTTGACAGAAAGTGTAACAAAACAGGAGAGGATAGTTTTAGGTGCGGGCCTTAATGTACATGTGGGCAAAGGATACATAGGAGATGAGGAAATAATGTGGAGGTACGGTGCTGGAACAAGAAATAAGGAAGGATCAATGGTTGTGGATTTTGGAAAAAGGATGGATTTGGCGATTGTCAATACTTATCTCAAGAAACAAAATGAACACAGGGTGACGTATAAAAGTGGCGGAAAAAGTACCCAAGTAGATTATGTGATGTGCAGAAGGAGAAACTTGAAGGAAATGTGAGATTCTAAGGTAATAGTAAATAAGTGTGTCTCAAAGCAGCACCGTATGGTGGTATGCAAAATGGCTCTCATGATGAAAAAGAAAAAAAACAGAAAAAGAAGGTAGAGATACGATGGTGAAAACTGAAGGACACAAGCTGTCAAGAAGCGTTTAGACAAGAAGTGACCAGGACTCTGGGAGGCAAGGATGGATTACCTGATGAATGGGACAAAACAGCAGAAATGCTAAAAAAAACAACTGAAACTGTAGTGGGAGTGACATTTGGGAAACGAATTAAGGAGACAGGGAGACATGATGGTGAAACGAGGAAATTCAGGAGAGGATAAAAGAAAAGAAAGAGGCACAGAAAGCATGGGACAAAATGAGAGAGAAAAATACTACAAAGATATACAAAGAAAAGAAAAGTACGGTAAAGAAGGCAGTTGCAATGGCGAAGGGATGTCCGTATGACAATTTGTATGCTAGATTGGAAATAAAAGAAGATGAGAAAAAATTGTACCGATTGGCTAGGCAGAGAGACAGAGCAGGGAAAGATGTACAGCACGTGAGGGTTATAAAGGATGAAAACGGTAGTGTTATGGTAAATTCGAAAGCAGTGTTAAAAAGATGGAAGGAGTACTTTGAGAAACTGATAAACGAGGAAAATGACAGAGACCCTAGAACAGAGAAAACAGAAGTGGTTAACGAAGAGATACGTTTTGTCAGTAGAGAAGTAAAGAACGCACTAAGAAGGATAAAAAAAGGTAAAACGGTTGGGCTAGATGAGTTGCCAGTAGAAGTTTGGAAGTGCATGGGAAAGATAGGGATAAACTTTTTAACCAGACTGTTCAACAATGGGTGAACGGATGCCAGAAGAATGGAGAAAGAGTGTGCTTATCCCAATCTATAAAAACAAAGGGGATGCACTATGCTGTGGAAACTACAAAGGAATAAAGCTAATGAGCCACACAATGAAGATATGGGAAAGAATTATTGAAGCCAGGCTGAGGGATAGAGTGAGATCAGCAAACATCAATATGGATTTATGCCAGGAAAGGAAACCACCGATGCCATGTTCGCCTTAAGAATGTTGATGGAAAAGTACAGTGAAGAGCAAAGAGAGTTTCTTTCTGTATTTGTGGACCTAGAGAAAGCTTACGACAGGGTTCCGCGAGAATGATACTGTATGAGAAAATCAGAAATGGTGGAAAAGTATGTGCAACTAGTACAGGATATGTATGAGGGAAGCGAAACAGTGGTGAGGTGTGCAATAGGAACTACAGAAAGTTTTAAGTTCAAGGTTGGACTGTACCAAGGATCAGCGTTAAGTCCGTTCCTGTTTGCAGTGATAATGGACAGGTTAACAAATGAAGTAAGGAGAGAACCACCATGAACAATGCTGTTTGCTGATGATATTGTGATTTGCAAAGAGACCAGGAAAGAAGTGGAGCGGAGATTAGAATGCTGGAGGTATGCATTAGAAAGAAGAAGGATGGAAGTAAATAGGTCAAAGACCGAATATCTGTGCATAAATGGAGGAAATGACAACAAAACAGTGAAGATGGAGGATAAAAAAGTGCCAAGAGTAAAGGAATTTAAGTATTTGGGATCAACGGTGCGAGAAAGTGTAGTTGTGAGAGGAAGGTGAAGAAGAGAGTACAGGCAGGATGGAATGGATGGAGAAAAGTATCGGGAGTAATCTGAGGAGATTACCAGCTAAAGTAAAAGTAAATTGCACAGTTCAGTGGTAAGACCAGCAATGGTGTATGGACTTGAGTCGGTAGCAGTCACAAAGAAACAAGTGGAACAGATGGAAGTTGCAGAGATGAAAATGTTGAGGTTTGCTATGAGAGTGACGAGAAAAGACAAGTTTAGAAACGTGTACGTCATGAATACTGTTAAGGTAGAACGGTTAGGAATGAAGATGAGGGAGGGCAGGCTGAGGTGGTATGGACATGTCATAAGGAAAGACCAAGAATATGTAGGAAGAAAAATGATGAAAATGGAGTTGTCAGGAAAGAGGAAAAGAGGGAGACGAAAGAGAAGATTTTTAGATGTAGTGAAAAAAGATATGGGGGAATTTGGTGCAAAGAAGTCGGACGTTGAAGACAGGACTGTTTGAAGAATGATGATACGCTGTCGAAACCCCTGATTGAAGGGAAAGGCCAAAAGGAGAAGAAGAAGGTCTTGAAGTACAAGAAGTTTCTTCGAATTAAAATCTCGATTTCAAAGCCTATTGGGAGCCGCTGCAAATTCCGCGGCTAAATTGGTACGGATGCCGCACAAGCTGTCTTTACAGAGCCTTTGCAGACCCTGCATAGCATTCGTCGTTGGCGTCGTCGTCATCGTTTGGAAAGGCATCTACTCCGGGTCAGACACAAGCGAAACGGGCGTCGAGGGTTTATCCTTTTACTAATCCAGAATGCTGTACTGCCCGGATCAGATGCTGGCAGTGATGATGTTAACCCAGCATCAAGTTTTGTCATACAAAATTGTCCGATCTAGTGGTTAATTTGGTGCCTAATGTATGGGACACACTATTATGATGTAGTCTGCAGTTTGTTCAATAGCCCCGCACTTGCAATTTAGTATAAAAGCGTGGTCCCATTTGTCGCCCTGCGGACTGGTATTGGACGAATGGGATCGTCCAACACCAGTCCAGTCCAGTCCGCAGAACATTGAGCTTGACTCAAGCTGTTCGGGGCAAGCCCATTCTAACAGGCTTGGTACTGATCATGCTATGAAATCACGGTGTCTGAATATATTCTTATATTAGTCCGTGTATAAATTCATTAATAAAATTTGTCAAATTTCAATGAGCCATATATTTAGTATAGAAAATAAAAGTTAAAAATTTGAAACCAACTAAATCATCACAAAAAATTGATTTCGACGTATAAAAGTCATCATGAGCTTCTTATTCCAATAAAAGCAATAATTCTACAGTAGGTGGATAACGATTATTTGTTCAAATGATTCTATTTGAATAAGAAACTGATGTTGATCTTTATAGGTCGAAATCAATTTTTGTGATGATTTACTTGGTTTTAAATTTTAAATTTATTTTCTCTATTAAATGTTCGGGTCATTAAAATTTGACCGATTTTATTGATAAATTTATGCATCGCTATTTGATTAGTAAAATAAAATTGTCAAGTTGACTTTACTGGAAAAGGGTAATAGATTTCTGTTAAAAGACTTTTAACATGTTAATCCATGTTTCATCAGTAATTCTCCACTGAGAAGCACCGATATCTAGTAGGTCAAATTTGTTTAAGTAGATTCCGTGCAACTGGCACAGACGATCGTCTAGATTGTAGTCTCATTTGGCGAGCATCTGAGGATCCAATCAAAAGACCATGAAGCACATGGTCAGGTTCCAGAGATTCATGGCAAGCCAAGGAGAACGTTGCTTGTTGTCGCAAACCTCAGTTGCTGGATGCCTGAAAGTATGGGTAGATGGTCCGTTGGCGTGGGACGCCGGCATCCATTGAATATGTGCAAGGCGTCATTCAGAGAACTGTATATGAAGCGAATGTGAGCGATGCCACACCAGACTGGTGCGCAGTACTCAGCTGTTGAGTAGATCAGGAATAGGGCAGCAGTGCGTACTTTTAAGTACTAAAGCACAAAGACATGACGTTTTTGCCTGGAAGACAATTACATTACAAACAAAAGTTGAACAACTGTTATTTTCAAACTTATCAGCGCCCAGCGCCTCTCCTGCTCGACGAGGAGAAGCTAATTGCAATTGAAAAACGCATAATTTGTGGACGTGTGACTTTATGTATGTAGTGAGTTTTGGATTTACCTTAATTGTAAAATTTACCGTAACAAGCCATATTAAAATTCAATAGCTACTCTCAATCTTTTATACTTCTACTGTTTGTATATTATAGCAAAATTTTAAGTATCATATGCGCAGGACTTATTGCAGCCTATCGGCAGAAATAGGCAATGGCTCTTTAATAACAGGTTTTATTCAAGTGTAATTCATTGTTTTTCTTTGCAAAAAGTACCTTCACCTCAATATTATACAAAGAACAAAAATTATGCTCATTAAGTTATCACAAGTAAAAATTAATTTGTTCAATACAATTTTATTAGCAAAATAAAATATTTTTTATTTTTTTACGTTCTGAATAATTGTTCATGAGAGTTTTTTTTATATTTTGTATAGTTTGTAAATACAAATCATTAATACGTTAAGACTATTCTTTGCAATATGTCTGGTTTTCATCTGTTGGTCAAAATAATTTTGAAAAACTAAAAGCCTATTGTAATTTGTCACACTATTATTAATGAAAAACTAAGCTTGCTTTTTATTTGCGTTTTAGAAAAAATTTATGTAGAATAAAACTTTATAAAAAAGCTGAAAAAATATTTTTATTGGAAGTAATGTCATTGAAAACATGCATAGCATTGTAAATAATCATATTTAAACACACCGTGGTTTAGAGCAGTGGTCACCAAATTAAAAAAAACCGCCAATTTAAAAAAAGTTAAAACTTGACACTTCTCGTGACCTTAAGATACTAAGCTTGCGGGGCAAATTTGGCCCATCCAACAATTTATTTTAAAATGACATCTTGATTGGATTGTTTTCATATGGGGCATTAAAAAATTATCAAAAACAAATCTGTATTGGACTTGCATTGAGCCAGTCCGTCAAATTTTGAAAAAAGTTGTTTAGCAAAACAAAAAACTTGAGCCACCAGAAGTAAATTGTGAAATATAGATTAGGAAAAATTGTTTTTAAAATTTAAGAAGTTTAGTTGTTTTCAATGTTTTATTTTGATATTCTCAATCATCTGCAATTTAACAAGTTTTAGGAAAAAAATTTTTTTGCCAAAACTTGTAAAATAAAACCCAAATCAAGCAGTTTATTGGAAGACTTGAACTAATGAAGGATTTTATTTAAATAATTATAAACAATATGGTATTATGTAATTACAAACAGTTTTTACTAATATTTTAGAAACTCTTATTTATTTTTAGGTGCATTTGCAAACTCAATGAAGAAACAGATTTGTTTCAACACTCACTAAAAAAGCTTTTGATATGACAAATAACAAAGAGTGCTCTTTGATTGTTCCAAGAGCGGAATGAGAAATTTTATCAGCGGAGAGAAAAAATTTTGAAATTTGATTGGTTAAAAAGATTTAGACTTTAGTTTCAGGGATAAAGAATCAAAAAATGCGGATGGGCCAAACTGATTTAAAAATAAAAAAAGTTATTGTACTATATTTTGAAAGTTTTCAAACTTGATCCTGCAAAATTATCTTTTTTTTAAAAATTGTTTTTATATGTTAAAATATGTTTTGATAATATCTGTAACATTGTGAACAATTAATCAATTCTTGTTAAATTACATAAGGCTGCTATCATCATCATCATCATCATTTATTCTTTCATATATTCATTTTCTGGACTAGTGGAACAACGACCCTGACCCATGGGCGTTAAACTCAATAAAACTGTCAAGCAATTATCCAGACACGTACTTTTTAAAATGTAATTTTGTTTTTATTAGTTTTTACATAATGGTATGACTGCTTTCTCTTTTATCTTTTGCAGCAATTTAGCTGACTTCATGATTTGACCTTATTATTTATTTATTATGATCAAAAAGATTTTAAAATTCAACAAAGATTAAGTCGAATAAACAAGTACAACGATTAGTAGTTACTACTGAGTGTTCCTACACAGTGACTGCAACAATAAACCTTGAGATTGGTCCTAAAATCTTAATTGAAGAAAGAAAAAAAATTTTTAGTTTTCATTGCGATAAGATTGAAAAAAAGCAGCAACATCGAATCGCTATTATTTTAAATTTTTTGCTCTTATCTCGAAGTTAAAGAAAAGTTCAACTTATTTTACCTCAAAATACAGGGGGGTGCAAAAGTAGGTATACAGTAGTGTCACATCAGTGAAATAAGTGACATATTACATTGAAGTGAAAGCAACATATCTATTTTTAATTATTTCGTTTTATTAAAAGACCGGTACTTTTGATCATTTAGTTTTATTCTTTCTATTAAATCGAAAATTTAACCACGGCCGGCAATTTATCACTGTATACGTACTTTCGCACTCCCCCTATATTTTCCGCAGCACGGCCTACCAATAAACAAGAAAGAAAAAAGGTTATAAACGTAGATTTAAATGAAACAAAGATTTTAACCAGTTTAAATATTTTAATGTTTGAATTATACGAGTAGACTTTTAGCAATTTCTTTTGGCAACATTTCTGCAACTTGTTTCGGTAACATTTTTTGCAATTTACTTTACGGCCTTCCCATCTATGGAAGTACTTTCCTAACATACCTCCAAAAACTCCAACGTATCCAAAATAAAACTCTTTTCATAATCTCAAACTGCAACCCTAAAATATCATCAACACCACCTTTTTACCAATACAAAATCTTAAAAATACAAGATTTGTACTATTTTAAAATTGCTAAAATTATGCACCAATGCTCCAACAAACACCTTCCAATCTGTTTTACATCCTTCTTTACCCAAACCAGTTCACTTTACTAGATCCAACACTCGAAACGATTTATACCTACTTTACTTCTCATCCTCTCGATGTCAAAGATCAATTAAATTTCAAGGAACCAAAATCTGAAACTCCATCTCTCCTCATATTCGAAACCAATCAATTAATACGTTCAAACGTAATATTAAAATCCAGTTACTAAATTCCTATATATGAATCAGACAATTAGCTCGACTCAGATCACCATGCCCCAACATAGTATTTTTTAAAATTGAATATTTTCGCTACAATTTCTGAGTGTCTGCTTGATCAGAAGACCTTTATTGGTCACTTCGCGGTCTCCTGTCGAGAATGTTTTTTTCATTGTAGTTGTATATATAATCTGTGTTGTACTATTTTTTTTGTATTTATATTTTTATATATTACTTTTATAGTGGGTAATAATCTCCGACGAATAAACTACTTCTGATTGTCTGTCTGCCCAACAGTCCTTATAAGTGTTAAGATTATAGTGTGCAGATTTTGCTTTGCGTGATTTACGCTTTTAGGTTTAGATTTTTATCTATTTTATACCTTAAAATTGTAATTATTTTTTAGTAAATAGCCTAAACCATTTCTAAAAACAACCTATTTTTAGTGTAAGGCTTATACTAAAATTAAATTTTTTTAAATCTTACTAGTTTTGCGACTTCATTTCTAATAAAATTTGCTTTAAATATTCCGCGAGTTTAATTTGATCTTGTGTATTTTGGTTTCTGGGACCAGTGTGACCAAATCCAGTAGCAACTACTAGTCTTCTTGCGTTTTCGTTTTCTCGTTGAAGAAATTGCGCTAAAACATAATTTATTTTGTAATAATCAAAATCATAGTTTGGAAAAATTATTGATAAACTGAATGCAAAAGAATAAACTTTGAACATAAATAAAATCATAAAAAAATATATCTTTTTCGAAAGTTTTTATCTATAACCTTTATAACAACTGATTGTTAAAAATAACAAACTTAAGAGAAAAACGATCAGTTTTAATTTATTTTTGTTAATGCTATTGTTTTTTATTAGACTTGTAAAGACGTTATTTATGAAAAAAACAGAACGCAAGCTAAATTAAAATAAAAAACAAAACCGATATAGGCTAGTGCGAAATATACTTTTTTTTTGAACGTTTTGGAATTTTAACTTATTTTACCCGTCAATGCATTAAAACTTAATGTAGTTCATGGTGGAATAAGTTAAAATTACGAGATGACTAAATAAGCTATGTTTCGGACTTTAATTAGTGGCATCTCTTTTTATTCTATATCAAATCAAGTTAGATTTTTTAAACTGATCATTTGATTATCTATTTTTGTATCTTTGATTAAAGCAGTGGTTGAAATGTTTAAAAGCAATTCAAAAATCTCCCGCTATAATTTTCTACTCAGTATACCCGCGAAACTCAGTATATATAACTTTTTAAATTAGTATTTGTACATTTTTTCTAATTGCTTTTATTTAAATTTATGCACTTCATTAAATAACACTAGTCTACACAATTTTTGAAACAAAGTAGAAAACAGGTGTCTTTGGCTAACTTTGGGGCGCTGATTTCGAATCTGATGTCCATTATGTCATATCAGCCTTTATTTTTTAGTTATCTTGAACTAACCCCATCTCAGATGGCTCTAAAATGCTGTATAGTAAACACCAAGTTGCCGTTCGGATTTGCAATTTTTTTGAAGCAGCATGCACATACCTGTTGGCAGGTAATGTGTATAAATCGACCACAACAACATTTCTTTACGAGAATGTAACAGTTCCTTTAAATATGTGCTCTGTGTTTCGATTTGTTTGGCGTTTTCCCAATGTAACATTTTTCGCTTTACCGGTATTGTTTTTCTTTCTACGATTTATCGCTCTTTCCAAACAGAATATTACATTATTAGGCTACAAATATCCTCCCGTCTATAAACTAGCAGCTGTGATAAGGAGATACTTTCCAAAATTTCTTAGGTTCACTAGAAGTTGGAAGGATAGTTTAATTAAATTAGCTTGACTGTATGAGTATGACAATATTGTAGGTGTTAGAGCAGTTTCCCCAGGATTTTACTTGAAACTCACAAGGTGAGGAGTTTCATGTTTTTTTAAGGCAATTAAAAGCTTTCATTCTAGCGATACTAGTGCTGTGTTAGGTACTGTAATTAGCAAGTTTTACTGAACTGCGAAATTTTATATCATAAATTTTGTTGTGCAGAAATTTATCAAAAGTGCTTTCATCTTAATCAGTATTTGAGTAATTCAAAATGTCAACATTGCTGCTTAGAGGGTGTGTAAATGATCCAGACAGTTTCTGCTACATTTGTGGTCGGTTTACAAGGAAAAAAGATAGACGAAATGTAACTCCATTAATAAAAAATGCTTACTACGCTTATTTTGGTGTGAAACTGGGGGACCAAGACAAGACATGGGCCTTACACAAAGTATATATTAGTTGTATGTCGACATTCAGCTTGTGGATGAAAGGGAAGAAGCATTTCTCATTTGGAGTTCCAATGGTATGGCGAGAGCCTCAAAATCATCTTAGTGACTGTTACTTTTGTGCTGTCAAAACTACCGGTATAACATCTAAAACGAGGTCTTCCATAGCATATCCCAGTTTGCCATCAGCAATTCAACCAGTTCCTCATAGTGATAAAGTACCTAAACCAACATTCCATGGTTTTCATCTCAGTGAAAGTGAATCTATATCTTCAAGTGAGGAAAGTGAACTATGTGAAGATTTTGTACTCGTCCATCAAAATGATGAACCGCAACTGTTCACTCTAGCAGAGTTGAATGACTTAGTTAGGGAACTTGATCTTCCGAAAATTTCTGCTGAACTGCTAGAATCACGACTAAAAGAAAAAAACTTGCTGGCTCCTGAAACCAAAGTCAGCTTTTATCGTTATAGGGAAAAAGGTCTCATGGAATTCTTCAAAATGGAAGAAAATTTGCTGTTCTGCGATAACATAGAAAAACTAATAACTGCTATCGGGACATCATACACTCCATCAGAATGGAGGCTTTTCATAGACAGTTCCAAAAGAAGCCTGAAATGTGTTCTGTTACACAATGGCAATAAACTTGCTTCTTTACCCAATAGGACATTCGATACAAATGAAGGAATCATACGAAAATATGAAAAGCATTCTCGACAAAATCAAATACGCTGAACATAAATGGGTAATATGTGGAGATTTAAAGGTCTTATCCATTCTCCTTGGGCAACAAGGTGGGAACACAAAATACCCTTGCTTCTTATGCTTGTGGGATAGCAGAGCAAAGCAAGACCACTGGATAAAAAGAGAATGGCCGAGTAGAGAGGTATTTATACTAGGAGAGAAGAACATAAAAAACATTCCATTGGTGAAAAGAGAAAAAATATTATTGCCACCACTGCACATCAAGTTGGGGTTAATGAAACAGTTTGTCAAGGCTTTGGACAAAGAGGAACAGTGTTTCAAATACCTTTGTACAAAGTTTCCGAGGCTTACTTATGAAAAAATCAAAGCAGGTATTTTTGAAGGGCCCCAAATTCGGCTTTTGGTAAAAGACCAGACATTTATTTCCACCATGAAGAAAGAAGAATTAAATGCATGGAAAACATTTTGTGATGTGGTGAAGAACTTCCTGGGAAACATCAAATCCCCGAATTTCAACGAACTTGTGGAAAGCTTATTACAAGCTTTTTATAACTTGCGCTGTAACATGAGTGTTAAAGTACATTTTCTGCATAGTCATTTGAGCTACTTACCAGAAAACTTAGGGGCATTCAGTGAAGAACAGGGTGAAAGGTTTCACCAAGATATTAAAGTGATGGAAAAAAGGTATCAGGAAAAATGGAATGTCAGCATGATAGCGGACTATTGCTGGAATCTGATACGTGAATCTTTGGACTTTCAACACTCTCGTCAATCTAAAAAAAAGAAACTATTGCCATAAAATTGTGTTCAGTGTATTTGTATTCTTCTTTGTGCTTAGTATATTTCTATAAACACCCTTAGTATGTGATATTGTATGCATATAGCAACACATTAGTTTATGCCTTTCAATGCGTAGAGCAAAAATTTTAAATCGTATTTTTTAAAAAATGTAACCCGTTACGGCAAAACTAATGACAGATTTGAAACCAGCGCCCTCAAATTAGCTAGACTGCATACTTTTCATTTTTGTTTCTGAAAGTCGATCAAATTTTGTAGACCTGTGTAATCTAATGAAACTAAAATTTAGCTGTATAATTTTTATTTAAAAACTTCTTTACGAAAATCCCAGCTAAATACTCCAATTTATAAGTCATTGTTTATTAAAAATTCGTCAGATAACCAACCATAAAAACCCAGTCATCGGAGGCACACTCCTGTGTTTCTTGAGGCCTGTCCCAATCCCGATAAATGGGGAGGGTTGCGGCAGGAAGGGCATCCGGCGTATAAATTTTTTAACAAAACATACAAATGTGTTATAATCATGAATTCATGCCGGATTGTTTGCGGCCCGGATTACCAACGACCGCCTCAGATGTAGCACAGCAGGGCACCTGTAGAAATTATGCTAGTGCTGAACATAGTGAAAACAAGAGGAGAAAGAGAGGTGGAATGCGAGTGAAGAGTTAGCAGGAAGTGTGGAAAGGGAGACGCTCACTCAAAAGGGTGGGTACCTTAAATATTGGAACAATGACTGGAAGGGGGAGAGAACTGGCAGATATGATGGAGCGAAGAAATGTAGACATACTGTGTCTACAGGAAACAAAATTGAAAGGGAGTAAAGCAAGGAACATTGGAGGTGGATGCAAACTATTGTACAACGGAGATGACAGAAGAAGAAGTGGAATAGGAATAGTGATGAGGGAGGAGCTGGCTGAAAGTGTCCTGGAGGTAAAGAGGGTGTCAGACAGACTAATGGCCATGAAGCTAGAGGTAAAAGAGTCCATCCTAAATATAGTAAGCGCATATGCTCCACAGGTTAACAACAGCATGGAGGAGAAAAATGATTTTTGGCAAGAGCTGGATGATTTGATAGAAAGTGTAACAAATCAGAATTAACCAACGCCAGTGGCTGCAAACTATTATACATTGGAGCTGATGGAAGAAGAAATGTAATAGGGATAGTGGTGAGGGATTTGCTGGTTGAAAGTGTCTTAGAGGTAAAAAAAGTGTCAAACAGATTAATGGCTATGAAACTGGAGGTAAAAGGGTCGATACTAAACAAAGTAAGCGCATATGCTCCACAAGTTAACAACAGCATGAAGAAGAAAAATGATTTTTGGTGAGACCTGGATGGTTTAATAAAAATTGTATCAAAGTAGGAGAGGTCAGTGGTAGGTGCGGACCTAAATAGACATGTGGGCGAAGGATACATAGGAGATGAGGAAATAATGGGAAGGTACGGTGCTGGAACAAGAAATAATAAGCAAGGGTCGTTGGTTGTGGGTTTTGCAAAAAGGATGGATTTGGTGGTTGTCAATACTTATTTCAAGAAGAAAGATGAACACAGGGTGACGTATAAAAGTGGCAGAAAAAGTACCCAAGTAGATTATGTGATGTGCAGAAGGAGAAACTTGAAGGAAATGTGCAATTGTAAGGTAATGGTGAATGAATGTGTCTCAAAGCAGCACCATATGGTGGTATGCAAAATGGCTCTTATGGTGAAAAAAAAGCACAGAAAGTAAAGCCAAAAATAAGATGGTAAAAACTGAAGGAGACCAGCTGTTAAGAAACGTTTAGACAAGAGGTGACCAGGATTCTTTGAGGCAAGGATGGGTTACCTGATGAGTGGGACAAAATACCGGAAATGTTAAGAAAAACAGCTGAAATTGTGCTGGGAGTGACATTTGGGAAACGAAAAGGAGACAGGGAGACATGGTGGTGAATGAGGAAGTATAAAAAAGCATAAAAGAAAAGAAAGAGGCAAAAAAATTGTGGGATAAAATAAGAGATGAAAATACTAAAAAGATAAACAAAAAAAAAGAGTAAGGCAAAGAAGGCAGTTGTGATGGCAAAGGAACGTGCGTATAAAGATTTGTATGCTAGATTGGAAGCAAAAGGAGGTGAGAAGGAATTGTACCGATTGGCTAGGCAGAGAGACAGAGCAGGAAAAGATGTACAGCACGTGAGGGTTTTGAAGGATGAAAACAACAATGTTATGGTAAGTTCGGAGGCAGTGTTAAAGATATGAAACGAGTATTTTATGAGAAACCAAGGAACAAGGAAAATAACAGAGAGCCTAGGACAGAGAAAGCAGAAGCGGTTAACGAAGAGGTAAAATGAAGAATTCACTGAGAAGGATGAAAAAAGGTAAATCGTTTGGGCCAGACGAGTTGCCCGTAGAAGTTTAGAAGTGCATGGGAAAGATGGGGATAAAGTTTTTAACCAGGCTGTTTAACAAACCATTAGTGAGTGAACGGATACCAGAAGAAAGGAGAAAGAGTATGCTTATCCCAATCTATAAAAACAAAGGGGATGCACAGTGCTGTAAAAGCTGTAGAAGAATAAAGCTAATGAATCATACAATAAATACGGAAAAAAATAATTAAAGCCAGGTTAAGGGATAGTGTAGAGATCAGCAAACAGCAATATAAATTTATGCCAGGAAAGGAAACTACTGATGCCATGTTTGCCTTAAGAATGTTGATGGAAAAGTACAGGGAAGGCCAAAGATAGCTACATTGTGTATTCGTGGACCTAGAGAAAGCTTACGATAGGGTTTCGCGAGAAGAGTGGTGGTACTGCATGAGAAAATCAAAAATGGCCGAAAAGCATGAGCGACTTGTTCAGGATATGTATGAGGGAAGTAAAACAGTGGTGAGGTGCGCAATAGGAACTGCAGAAAGCTTCAAAGTCAAGGTCGGACTACACCAGGGATGAGCGTTAAGTCCATTTCTGTTTGCAGTGATTATGGGTAGGCTAAGGGATGAAGTAAGGAGAAACTACCATGGACGATGCTGTTTGCTGATGATGTTGTAATTTGTGAAGAGACCAAGAAAGAAGTAGAATGGAGACTAGAATGCTAGAGGTAAGCGTTGGAAAAAAAGAGGGATGAAAGTAAGTAGGTCAAAGACCGAATACTTACGCGTAAATGGAGGAAATGACGACGAAAAAGTGAAGATGGAGGACACAAAAATGCCAAGAGTAAAGGAATTTAAGTGTTTGGGATCAACAGTGCAAGAAAATAGTAGTTGTGAGAGGGAGGTAAACAAGAGAGTGCAGGCAGGATGGAACGGATGGAGAAAAGTATCAGGAGTAATCTGTGACAGGAGGTTACCAGCTAGAGTAAAAGGAAAAGTGTACAGTTCAATCATGAGACAGCAATGGTGTATGGACTTACAAGAAGTCATGGCGGTTACAAAAAAACAAGTGGAAGAGATGGAAGTTGCAGAGATGAAAATTTTAAGGTTTGTTATGAGAATGACGAGAAAAGACAAGTTTAGAAACGAGTACATCAGGGGTATAGTTAATGTAGAACGGTTAGGAATGAAGATGAGGGAGGGCAGGTTGAGGTGGTATGGACATGTCATGAGGAGAGACCAAGAGTACGTAAGAAGAAGGGTAATGAAAATGGAGCTACCAGAAAAGAGGAAAAGAGGGAAGCCAAAGAGAAGATTTTTGGGTGTAGTGAAGGAAGATATCGGGAAGTTGGTGCGAGGGAGAAAGATATTGAAAACAGGATGGTTTGGAGAAACATCATATGCTGTGACTACCCCTGTTTAAAGGAAAAGGTTGAAAGAAGAAAAAGTTCTGCAATTATTATCTTTCATTTTAGCTGCTGTAAACTTTGCAATCATTAGTAGAAAGACGAATAATAAAAATAAATTAAATTTATAATAAATTATATTGCCGGCAGCGTGTTCGACTGGTTAAGGGAACCGTGATTGTGACTGACCTGGTATCTGTTCGAAGCCTTCTCGGGCCATTCTTGTGTGTTCTTGAAAAAAATACTTTAGGTCAGTTTCTACTGCTTGGTGGTCCTTATAAGCAGTTATAAGTTTCAGTTATATCTTCATAAAACTAAAAAAATAAAACAAAAAATTTCAACTGGACAGCAATATCTTGGCATCTCCATAAACATGTCGGGGTAATTGCTTGCCCTATGTGCAGTGCCTCCGCCCTTTCCTGCAAGTTAGGAGGATAAATATATTTATATATATAGATAAATAGAATGAAAAAAAAAAAGAAATAGTTGATGAAAGAACCACAAGCACGCAAAATGCAATTGTGCGCAATATAACTGGCAAAAACGAAGTAATTTGCACCTCTTGCCAACCTGCACTAACAAGTAAAACCCCTTTAGAAGCTATCTTCTCTGCAACTCCACGGATATTTTGCTATGTTTCATCCAGTATCAGCACATAATAGAGGGCTTGACAGAGATTTTTTTATGTTTCAATTTTGTGGTCAACAGCTAAGTTTGCAACAGAAGAAAATGTACCTCGTACGTCATGGTTTTTAAGGTTTTCTCAGAGCATAGATGAACTTAAAAATTTATTGCAGTGCAATGGCCAGGGAGCTTAATTTTTTCAAAATTTTTTATATTTTTTTAATTTTATTTTTGTCTTTATATTCATCCTCTGACTTGCAGGAAAGCGTCGGAGGCGCTATACTTAGATTAATTGTCAAACGTTTACCCCCACCTGCTTCCGAAGACGCCCAGATATTAGTCTTTGATTAAAATTTTAATTTTGGTTTTTTAATTTTTTTATTTATTTATAGATTTGACAAAATTTAAGGCTGCTTACAAAGACCATCAAGCAGAAGAAAGTGCCATACATTTTTTTCCCAAAAACACAAGATGGCGTGAGTAGATTTTGAATTATAACTGTATCGTACATATTTGCCATCAATCACGTCGCTGTTAAACCTTCGACTATGCTATTGACATTTATCGAGAAAATTACTGTCATAGACTTTGTTCGGGAATCCCAAAGGACCAGTTGAGCTAGGTAACTCGAATACCTGCGCTGAAACAAAGCTGTGTCTAAATTTTATTTTATTCCGGCTCAAGAAGTAGTCTTGCTATGAGCCTGACGGTTTATACAGTTGGTTTAACGAAAGCTCGGATTGGTTTGGTTGAAGACTCTTCTTCACAACAAATAGAGACCACTGTCTCTAATAAGAACAAATGTATTACAAAAATCACGTCCGAACAAACTTCTATTTCACGCTTTGCCAAACTGCAAAGCGAAATCAACACTATAACTTAATTTAATCAACACAAATAATTCTACCTCTGTAGAACAAAACTGCTAACCACCGGAACAAAATAAATTCAGCACTCGACGACCAATACAAAAACTAACGGGCCTTCCACGCCCAACCAATTACTTCCACTTGAGTCGTTTCCAAATCACATCTAATCATATCATTCGCTACGCATCGGCTTTATATAGAAAACAAGATCACTTGACGTAAACTTGCTCGTAAATTTGAGATTTAGCCAGGACCCCTGGAGAGATCGTTATACGCGAATATTCTACTACGTTCGAGAAAGCAAAGCTTGAACAAAACATATTACGTCATACTGTCGGCGCAGAGAGAAAAGAAGATACATGTAACGAGCAATAGAATAAATTGGACGTATATCGCATAATACAAGAGCAGTGATCAAGAGACGCAATTATTCTCTTATAACAAAACTATGAATTACTTTTAACGGGAATAAACTGCATCGTTATGAAATTATAAGTAATGAAGTGTGACAATTACCTTATTATACTTTTGTGCAACAGATTTTACAGAATTATCTTTTTTCATGAAATAATGTTCCGGAACAAATGTACAATCTAAAAGCATTTGCGATTTGACAACAAGCCAACCGAAAAAGAAGTGTTGGTGAAATTGACAGTTTTGCACCTATGCCTATATATAATTTATTTTCAATACTTTTTTTAACACATGTCAATCCACCATGCAATTGATTGCTTGCTGTGATACAATATATTTTTGAACTATTCCTCTACATGTGCTCTTCTACATTTAAATATGTTCTAATACATTTCTTGTACGTTTGCAGCCTAGTGTAAAATTGCCAAACTTTGGCATTTTTTCCATGTTTTTTAGGTTTAAGACTGGTTTTCTACCGAACAAATTACTTTCAAATGTGCTCTTTAAAATTACAAAGGACAAGCATTAAGACAGAAAAATTGCTGCATATTAATGATGTTTTTTAGGACCGTGGTAATTTTAGGTATGAAAAAATCCTGGTAGTTATAGCATTA
Source organism: Diplosoma virens (assembly GCA_963680785.1). NCBI lineage: Eukaryota > Metazoa > Chordata > Ascidiacea > Aplousobranchia > Didemnidae > Diplosoma > Diplosoma virens. Next base: position 32,216,641 of record OY796886.1, read on the forward strand.
AACTAAATTATATCATATTGCCGTTAACTCAAACCAAAACCAAAAAAAGAACTTTGGTTAGTTACAACCATGAAAAAAATAAGTTTTTTGTTGGTTTTGTTTTGAACTAACTACATTATTACATATTTTAGTTTAAGTGCATACTTTAAAAACAGCTCACCGTCTGCCACAGAAATTAAATTTGAAAATGTATTGCTTCGTAGGGTTAAGATAAAAAAATTAAAACAAAATTTAAAAAAAAACAAATAAAATGTTACAAGCAATTCAGTCTTTTAACTTTATGCTTCTTACTTTCAAGTGCGCATCGTTCCACTGCAGTTTCATTGCCAACCAATGTTCCTCTTTCTCTCAAAATTTCCTCTATGCAGCTGCTATTTGTGCAAGGAAGACAGATCGGTCTGATATGTTGCGTATAGTTCAAAAAGCCAAACTCTGGGGCCATTTGAAATCTACTAAGAGCGTTTTGAAAATAACGTCTTCCGATTTTAACCTAAAATATAAAGCATAAAAATTAAGGAATTTATACAAAACTCTTTTGTTTTAATAGGTAGACTTAAAAAGGTTGTTTTAAAAAATTCAAACATTTTCATCTAGTTCTTTTCAGGAGGTTCCTAAAATAAACTATAGAACTGAATGTAATATTTAAACAATTTTAAGACTGATTGCGATTGGCTGAAAATTATGGTTAAACAGGCTTGTCGGCACTTGCTTGTTTGTTGACTTGACTACTCTTGCTTATTATTGGAAATGGAACTAAAGAATTAAGGGTACTAATTAAATATGCAGTCTACTTGGCGTATGCGGTATACCATCTAGTTGAGCATGCAGTCTACACTCCTTATTGCCTGCGGTCTACTATCTGATTTAATATGAACATACTAATAGAACGAAGTAAAAAAGAACATTTATTTTGCATAACTTAAATAGAAGTTAGTCAACAGGCTTTTCACAGATGATAGACCGCATATTTTGACAAGAAATTTGTCAGTAGACAGCATACTCAACCAATACTAAATTGAGCTTGTCTTTTCCCGATCTACATTGGCTGACTCGGTCATGTTATTAGCATATTGAAACTGCCGCCAGTAATACCTGGTGACTTAGCGGTACTATATTAAGTAGCGATGGTAATGCAATGTTTTTATTCTAGCTGCTGACCAGCGCTCAGGTCCGCAACTAACTCTTTGGGGTGTAAAAGCGACAAGGGTGTAATAGAAAAGCGACAAGTGCTAGCTGTAGTAGAAAAGCGACAAGTGCTAGCTGTTTAAGCGTTCAACTTTTTCAGCTTCAGTACACAATAAGCTATAGTATATTACTAAGTTCTAGATACATTTGCTTTCTCTTCCTTTTTATCTTTTTTTCAAAATTTGTTAAACCCCGCAACTATCCTTCCTGATCCAACTGTATATCTGAATAAAATATTCTCACCTTTTGACGACGAAGTTATCGAAGCTCTTCTTATTTCTCCCTTAATTACCTATGAAGAAATCCGCTCAGCTACAAAAACCCTTTACCAAAACTCCGCACCTGGACTAGACGACTTCTCAGCAAATTTTTTTTCTTTTTTTTTTTCACTTATTCCCTTTCTCTACTAAACCTTTAATAATTCCTTCCTCCGTAAACAACTTACTTCCACCCAATCCCTTGCTCTCATCAAAATGATTCCTTAAACACCAAACCCCAAAACAGTAAATGCTTAAAGAATTAGCGCCCTTCTTAACACAGACTATAAAATCCTTTCTTCCATAGTCTCATCTCGATTTAAACCAACTTTTAATTCCATCACACCCCCTGAACAGTAACGTGGCCTCCCAAACAGACAGATCTTTAAAAGCCACCTAAATATCTTTTCTGCTATTTACTTTACAAAAACTTTTTTCAACCCTTAGCTATTCGCCAAATTGACTTTCATAAAGCTTTTAATTTCTATATCTCATGAATTCATTCTCTCCGGTGTCTTCAAATTGGTAATCCCAGCTTCTCTTTTAAGCTGAATTCAAATTTCTTTTTCTAATCTTTTAGCCAAACTTAACCTGAAGAGCTCTCTTTCAGATTCTGTTTCTGTTAAATGTAACATCCGTTAAAGATGCCCACTTAGCATGCTCTTATTCATAATGGGCACACCCCTTACTTAAAAAATTTTTTCTTTATCTAAATTCCAAGGAATCTGCCTTGGTACCACTATACTTAAAGTCAGTCATTATGCAGATGACTTGACTTTCTTTACCTCATGCCCTGATTCTTTTTTTTCAATTTGTGAGATTATGCATGAATTCTCTCTTTACTCAGGCCTTAAAATTAATCACTTCAAAACTTTAACCATTTCTAAATCCCCAGATCTTTTTCTTCTTTTTTTCCTCGAGGTAAAATTAGGGGTTGGAAAAAATTTTCCCTGATTTTACAAAATAAATCCAGGTATGTTTTACTAATTGGTTTAAGTTTTGTTACAAAATATTTTTTGTGTTTTCCTATGTTATATCGTAATATGTTTTTTTACTCTATCGTATTCTGAGGACTTACCAAGACTGCCCACCTGTATGAACCATAATTTATTATTTACATTCTGTTTTTTGTTTCATTTTTGCCAAAATGGGACAATATTAAACAATTTTTTTGTCCTTTTTTTCCTTTGTATTACAGACTTTTGTTATTAAATATGCTGTGCTATACTGTGTTATACTATGTTATTTCTTTCTGCCGTTTACAAATGCACATCTTTAAATTACATTTTAAGCGAATGTATCAATCTTTTTTACTTTACGCGCCTTGTTAAAATTACCATATGCCTTTTTTCTTTTTCGTGTATTTAAATTAAGATTTTTTTCTCGCATACTGTATTATTTCGTGCATCTAAATACGCAAACACCTAATACAAATTGTTTTATTTTTCTCATTCTATTGTGTACCTACTCTGTCATTTAGTAATTTGACGTTTTTAAGCGTGTGCTTGTGTTAATATAATAATATACTAAAAAACAAACAAACAGGGATAAAACAGTCCTTTAGCACTTACTTGTTTATTGACTTGACCATTCTTAGTTAAAGTAAAACCTGCTCGTCATTTTCTTCAAATATTATGATAACGGCTATCAATCGTAATTTTCAGCTAATCACAATCTATTAAATTCAGTGTTACAGTTCATTCTACAAAAACTACTTGAAGAGAACTAGAAGAAATTGTACAAATTTTCTAAAACACTTTGTTTACGGCTACCTATTTGAAAAATATAGTTTTGCATAAAGCCCTTGGTTTTGATAGATATTTTGAAGTTCTACACCAGGAAAAACTTTTTAAATTTAAAATTTGAAAAAAAATTAAATCCAAAGTCTTTAGAATAAAATCTTTTTCTAAGCAAATAAAGTTCCAAGTTTACAGGTTGAAAAGTTTATTCGTACTCAGGATGAATATACGATTATTAGGTTTTAAAAAAAGTTAAATTACTGGTACATTTTTATATTTGAAGACGGATAAAAATCAAGGGCCTGTTATAGTTTTGGTAACGATAGACTTTTACCGTTTCGTCCAACTCCTACTTATCTTGGGGTAAAACTGGACAGATCGCTCACGTTTCGTCACCATCTAATGGCATTGTGCAAAAAACTATCCTCGCGCATCACACTGCTGAGGCGACTCGTGGGCTCGAGATGGGGTGCTGATGCTAAAACACTACGCATAGCTACCTTATCTCTGTAGTCTACTCAACAGCTGAGTACTGTACACCAGTCTGGTGTCGCAGTGCTCACACTCGCCTCATCGATAGTGTCTTGAACGACGCCTTGCGCATAGTTACTGGATGCCTGCATCCCACTCCAACGGACCACCTACCTATTCTTTCAGGCATCCAGCCAGTTGAGCTTCGCCGAATGGGAGCGACACTCTTCTTATCTCACCGTTGATCTCTGGACCCCGATCATATCTTGTATGGACTTATAAGTGGTTCCTCAGATACTCGCCAAGCGATAAGATCCAGACGCTCGTTTGTGCCAGCTGTGCGAAATCTTTTGGACAACCTTGCCAGACTTGGCATCCGCGCTTCTGAATGGATAAATCACAAATGGAAAACGGAGTACTGTGAAAATGCTTCCAGGCTCCGTGCTATTGTGCCCAGGACCGGTGCCAGGCCTGTTGGGATGGGCTTACCCCGAGCAGCTTGGGTTAAACTCAACCGCCTGCGGACTGGTGTTGGGCGATTCCATTTGTCCATGCACAAATGGGGTCTCGCTCCTTCACCAAATTGCGAGTGTGGCGCCTCTGAACAAACCGCAGACAATGTTCTAACAGCGTACCCTATACATCGGGCACCACATGGAGCACGAGGTCTGACGGTTTTGGATGACGAAACCCGATGCTGGCTGAATAACATCACTGCCAGCATCTGATTCAGGCAGTACAGCAGCCTAGGGTAGTAAAAGAGTAAACCCACGTCCCCAGTCCTGTTTGTGTCTGATCTGGAGTGGATGCCCTTCAAACGACGAGAAAGAGAGAGAGAGAGAGAGAGAGAGAGTGAGAGAGTGAGAGAGAGAGAGAGAGAGATAGTTTTGGTGCAGACAAAAGCGTTTTTATTAAATAAAATTCAACATTGATTGCGATAAAGCTTTTCAATTTGTTAAAGTTTCTTTGTATGGGAGAATACATTTTATTGTGAAACATGTAGTCTGCTGATTTTATGTTTCAACCTTAGTTTCACTTGTCTAACAGTGCTGCCAAAGAGGTAGGAAAGGTAGGAGTGCAGTATTGGTGGCCAACACCATTAAACCCTTCTTCCTTATAAAATACACTATTACCACTTTTCCCTACTTTGGACTCTTAACAATCCGTTCGAAATTTTAGTCATGTAACTAAATAAAAAAACTCTCAATCAGACATATCTATCTTGGCATCTTGGAAAGCAGGTCGATGTGATCAAATCACGGTTTCCAAAAGTTTAACGCTTTTGACGCTGTTCTGTGAGTCAGGAAGTTAAACATACAGTATATATGATTATATTACTCACGAGAGCAATATCGTTGTTACACAAGTCGAAATTTTCATGAACTATTACTCTGCTTGATCGGTAAACTTCCGTTGATTCGGAAAGCATCATTCCTGGCCTAATTCTTCTTTGAATTCCTTTATGAAATAAATTTTCTTAAAATATTATGACAAAAACATGGTCTACTTAAAGAAGGTGGCCTAACTTTTTATACCAAAACGCGAACAAATTAGGAGGGCAACTTTTGTTGCGTCGCGAGCTTTATTTTTGTTTTGTCAATTTTTAGCTGTTCGCACAAAGTATCTAATGTGTTGCCTTTTTTAATAATTTTAAGCTAGATTAGCGACATAGCACAAACTAGTACAGCAATTTATATAAATTTTTTTATTAATAAATCGGGAACTAAATGTAATATCGGTATATTAAAAAACACACTGAGAATAAGATGTATATTCTTAGTCTAATAACTCTTGATTCTAGCTTAAATTTATATCACGACGACAAATAATTGCAATTCAATATACCTTTAAATGTTTATAAAAAGGTTTGCATTGACTTAGTTTTCACACACAAAAAATCATTAGTTTTTTACTTATATTAAATCATCTATTTTTTTGTCTGTATTTGAATTGTAATGCGGTATATTTACAGACTTGACCGTATAGCAGTTACGCTAGAAAAGCACATTGCACATTAGCCTATTATATGATTAACAGATTTGATCGTTTTTGTATGACGGTTATACATGAACAATATTAACAAATAATTTGATTTTAAAACATGCTTAGCTGTCAACTTTTCAGGCAATACCATATTTTGAATAAAGCCTTACACAGCATCGAGTATGGCAATGGATTGAGAGATATGATGGTTGAGATCATTTGCCGGAAAACTTAACTAAGAGACACCACAGGATAGTTTTAAAAAATAACCAAAGTTTTCCAATTGACATTTGCTTTTCGTGCTTAACCCTCTTCTCCTCAACGGCCGGGCTTCTGAAACACGGCCGTGCAGAACTTATTTCATGTAAATCATATTTTTTTTGAGACTTTGGCGATTGTTTGAAAACACTTTAGTGTACACATATACATTCTGTTGTATGAAACAATTGCTCTGGAACTGCTTGAATACCAACCAAGCGGACACGATTCAATCTTTACACTAAGTATTTTTTATAAAACTTTTTTACAACTAATCATTCGAGAGAAAAAAATTAAATTAACTAGTTCACATTTTAGCTCTTATGCTGACGCCTTCAGAAAATCAAACAAGACCTGACTTTTTATAATTGCATTTCACTTTGCATTTGAAGTAACTGACCGTTTTTACGTTGAAATTTTCCTTACAATAAAAAACTAGACGTATTTTTTATGTATAATTTTACTTGTTTGAAAAAGTTTGTCTAAAGTTTATAGCTTTTGAATGTGGGTTATGCAAAAAGAAAGCATAGAATAAAAACAAGACGTTTGATACAATTCAATTTCAATTCATGACGGTTCTAAAATCTGAGATTTACACAAATGACTTCTTTTCTACAAAAATTTTTCAAGCCAAAATTTAAAAAATCGATTCTTAATTATTTCAAACTGTTTAATAAATTTATCCTTTTCAGGACATCGTCCAAATTACATCTGTTTGATAACTGTTAATAACAGAATGACAGCAATGGATCAATAGTCGGCAAACGTCCTTTTCAGGACGGGGCAATGCATGTATAAAACTGCCCTTTTCAGGGCATATTGCCAACAAGTTTCGAAGACCCACTATTCTTTAGTTGAACATCGAAGGCCTCACTGCAAGCAAGATGAACGTTCTTTATCACCTCGCTATGCAGTCTGAGGCACTCGTCATCCTACTGCAGGAGACCCACTGCATTGATGCAGAGAAGTTGGTACTTTTAAACTATCAACTAGCTGGGTCTTCTTTAAGCAGGAAGCATGGCCTTGCCACGTTTGTCCACCAGCGACTGAGATACACGCTTTTGGACCAATCTCCACTGACATCGGAAATCGAATGCTTGTGTGTGGACGTTATGACTATAAAATAGTCAACGTCTACAATCCACCGCCAACGCGATTGCGAACTCTGGATCTCCTAGTGTTTCCTCACCCATGTCTTTACGCTGGCGATTTTAACTATCGTCATGCTGACTGGGGTTACGATGATAACAGCCCGGATGGTGAGTGCTTGGCTGGCTGGGCAAGTATTAATTGTCTTGCCCTCCTATATAATGCCAAGGACGCCACCAGTTTTTATTCCAGGCGCTGAAACACTGGCACTAATTCGGATCTAGCTTTCGCTAGCGTAGGTCCAAACAGTCGCTAACCGGATAGACGTGTCCTTGAAAAGTCCCCCAGGTCACAACATCAATCTTCGCTTATTACACCACCAAGGTTTGCTATGGCAGTGCCAAGCGTGCCTGCTAAGCGATGGAACTTCCGCAAGGCCAAATGGAGTCACTACATTGGTTTGACAAATAAATTCGCAAAGACTTTGTTGCCGCCAGATTCACTTGATGTGGACGCGGCTTACCAGGACTTTTGTAACACCACTAAGAAAGCAGCCAAAAAGACTACTATCCCACGCGGGTATCGAAATAACTATATTCCGTGTTGGGATGCAGAGTGTGAATCCCACTGTAAAACCTTCCTGCAGTCTCTTCAGGGAGACGACTCAAGTTTGGCTGCTACAGCTCTGCTTGCCAAGCTTAACAGGAAGCGGAGAGATCGATGGTCCGAGGCAGTTCGGAGCATATCTTGTATGGTCTTATAAGTGGTTCCTCAGATACTCGTCAAGCGATAAGATCCAGACGCTCGTTTGTGCCAGCTGTGCGAAATCTTTTGGACAACCTTGCCAGACTTGGCATCTGCGCTTCTGAATGGATAAATCACAAATGGAAAACGGAGTACTGTGAAAATGCTTCCAGGCTCCGTGCTATTGTGCCCAGGACCGGTGCCAGGCCTGTTGGGATGGGCTTACCCCGAGCAGCTTGGGTTAAACTCAACCGCCTGCGGACTAGTGTTGGGCGATTCCATTTGTCCATGCACAAATGGGGTCTCGCTCCTTCACCAAATTGCGAGTGTGGCGCCTCTGAGCAAACCGCAGACAATGTTCTAACAGCGTACCCTATACATCGGGCACCACATGGAGCACGAGGTCTGACGGTTTTGGATGACGAAACCCGATGCTGGCTGAATAACATCACTGCCAGCATCTGATTCAGGCAGTACAGCAGCCTAGGGTAGTAAAAGAGTAAACCCACATCCCCAGTCCTGTTTGTGTCTGATCTGGAGTGGATGCCCTTCAAACGACGACGATAAATTTATTTCGAAAGTTAAGTAAAAACCAAAAAAGCTCCACTCTGGAAATTTAAAAATAATTTTTTATATAAACGTAAAGACCATTTTTGGCCTACACTTGCCTGTGGAAACCTCGCTAGTTTACAAGTTAGTAAATACTTAAGGTTTTAATAAACTTAAAAATAAACGTATTCTGCAATCAAAATATGGAAAACAACATTAAACTAGTAACCGCTTTACATGAATGATCTAGACAAACTAAAGCTTCAGTTATCTCAAACTACACGCAACCACGCAGGCAACAAAACCCAAACCGGCGCGCAAAGCAATTGCGATGGCCTCGGGAAACGCGTACAATTACTGCAAAGAAACAAAACAATTACTGAGAAGTAGAATGAACAGGGCAATGCAACTAAAAATCTTCACATTCACCCCCACTTTAAGAAATTATGCAAGCACTAACACAGACAGTAAATCAATTTAAGTAGTAGATATAGAAATAAATAAATGCAAGCAAAAGTACACGCAAGTTAAATTAGATTACGTCAAAGGAGTGTGAGAGTGAATGTACATTGTAAACTGTTTGACTTATGTAGTTATTTGACCCAAGGACAGAAGATTTTTAGTTGCATTGCCCTGTCATTCTACTTCGCAGTAATTGTTTTGTTTCTTTGCAGTAATTGTACGCGTTTCCCGAGGCCATCGCAATTGCTTTGCGCGCCGGTTTGGGTTTTGTTGCCTGCGTGGTTGCGTGTAGTTTGAGACAACTGAAGCTTTAGTTTGTCTAGATCATTCGTGTAAAGTGGTTACTAGTTTAATGTTGTTTTTCATATTTTGATTGCAGAATACGTTTATTTTTAAGTTTATTAAAACCTTAAGTATTTACTAACTTGTAAACTAGCGAGGTTTCCACAAATTTAATAAACTTAAAAATCACCAATGGATAAGTTGTTACGGCCTAAAGATTTAGAGGTGGATTCTAATGCAGCAAACGCTGAAAAAGTATTCAAGTTTTGGCTTCATACAGTTGAAGATTTTATCGAAGCATTAGTTGAGACACAGATTTTGCAATTAATTTTATGTTTGAACTCAAAATATCATTTAAAAAAATTTGATATGACTCCTGGTCAAATATGATTATCCTATTATATTCCGACGTCTTTCTAGTTTTAAAATGACCCGCTTATTGGAAAACTCTGAATAAAATAAACTTAGATTCTCAGTTACGGATGACCTGGGCTGTTTACAAGAGTTCTTTTACGTAAAACCAGATAAAGCTCCGGGCCTGAATTTTATGTACACAGAGCTTATATTCCATATTAGAGATGCTTTGAATTCTTGATTACATAACTTTCACTTTTACTGCATGCATCAACTCTAATTTCAAAAATCTACGGAAGAGCGCTTGTAGTCGCGATTTGAAGACTGTTGAAGACCCAAAAAGTTGGCAATTTTATCAACTTTACGTCCCCTGAAAAAACTTTGAGACGCTTACCTACGTCTGCAACGAGCTATTGATGGTTTTGATGCAAAAAGTCAATCGTGTATTAAGTCGTTTTGTTAATACAAATCGACAATTTTCTCGAGACTAAGAAGCCCAGTGCAATCTGATAGCAGTATATGAAACTGTTATTTCATACAAACTTGGCTTTAACTATAAGCTGTTGAGGTTTCTGTTGAACAAATGCATGGTTCGAATTATTATAAAACTAGTTCGCAACTAAAGTTTCACTCTATCGGCGACAGTAAGCAAAATAGTCTTGTGTGTTAGAAAAACAGAGTTCCCCGAAATCAATCGCGACTTTTTTAACATCTAGATGTATAATCTGCTTTCCAAAATCTCCAGATTAAGAAAAAAATGTGAGTTAAAAGTTTACAACAACCAACATTCACCATTATGTTTAGTTCTGATTTATCTTGAAGTAAAACTATACAAATCACTCAAGTTTCGTCACCCCCGTTTCGCATTGCACAAAAAATTTTGTATTCGTGTCCCGCTGCTGAGGTAACGTGCGGCCTCAGGGAGGGTGCTAGTGCCAAAACATCAGATACAACTCTCTTATTTTTAGTTTATTCAACAGCCGAGTACTGGAGTCTTGTTTATTCTCGTAGTACTTGTTTTATATATAATGTTTTGAATCACGCTTTGTGCGTAGTCATCGAATGCCTCCGTATCTCTCCCACGAACCACCTACAAGTTTTTCCAACCCCCAGCCCTCTGAGCTTTATAACTAGGAGCGATACTTATTTTGGCTAAAGGTGGTGATCTAGACCTGTGCTCCACTACTTTTTCGACATGCGGCACATTTTGAAAAATTTCAAAAATTAACAGAACACCTGGTCCAGATAAAGAGCTAAATTTTGAACGCTTTCCGTTACTTAAAGTTTCATTTATCTTTCCAAAAAACTTAAAAATTTCAATTCAAAATCTAAAAATATAGTGATAACTTTATTTTCATCTGAAATTACCAATTTGCGCGTATCGTGCACAATTGCGCCTAGATGAAAATTGATCAAAAAAAGTTATCAGTTTATTTGTAAAGAATTTTCATGTTCACTAGAAAAATCTTCATTTGAAGACAAGCTTTCGAAATTTAGTAAAGACCAAAAAAGATCTTGACATTACACAATGAGATGTAGGCCTAATGAATTTTTTAAGTTGTTTGGTTGTTACTTCAGAGAAACATAACTGTATCTCTATTTCAAAAAGTATGTTTGTCATTTTTCCGCACACACGAGTTGCAGAGCATTGCTCTAGATCCTGACTATGGTTTATTTATCGGTTATCAAATGCCTGCCGATAAACACGAAGGTCTAAAAACGCTTGTTTGTGCCTGCTGCGCAAAAACTTGAACAATCTTGCTAAATTAGGCATCTGTTCTGTATCCAATACATGAATCATAGATCTAGTACATGAATCAGTACATGAATTATAGATCAAATTCAATTAGGTATTGAAACTAGTACATCAATTAGGCATCCAGTACATGAATCATAGATCGAACACAGAGTACTGTAAAAGTACATCCGGCCTCGTGCTTTCATTATTAGCACCTGGCGCTACTCGTTCGAAATAGCGTGCTCAGAACAGTTTGAGTTATGCTTAAACGCCTTCAGACGGGTTAAGGACAACTGGCCGCAGCTAAATTAACAGTCGGCTGCGTCTAGTTAGATTACGCCCAGTCGCTTGCGGCCAGTTGGCCCATTCCACCTGCAGACTGTAGTTGCACGTTTTTATTTGTGCATGAACAAAGAGGGTCTCGTTTCTTTCTCTCCTTGCAAATGCGGCGCCATTGCACAAACCGGAGATGTACGAAGTATGAAATGAAGTATAAGCTCTGAGCTAATGGATTGAGGTCCCGGAGTTTTTTTGGGCCGTTGTTGCTGTAGGGCACAAGTAAATTCTTCTGAAGTAAAATCTCCATAGATGTTTTTGCGAGTAGGTGTTAGTATCCTCCAGAGCTCAGATGCTTTCTTGGCAACTACGGGCTGACACGCGATCCTTTATCTAGCTGTGATGCAATCGAGTTTGGTGAAATGGGCCAAAGAGGGCGGTGTTGGACCTACCAGTTAAGTTGTTAATGGTATTCCTTGCCAGCCAACTGAAGTGCGTAAAATCAATGGTAGTGACAGTTTCTGACCAATATTCTCTTCGCTTTTCATTAATTTGCGCAAGCAAATTCAATGCAGCCTTGTTTAATTCTTCATCAAAGGGTGTCTTGAGATAAACTTGGTAAAGGCTCTTGCATTCCGCATCCCAACATGGTTTGCAGTTATTTTTGCGCCCACGTAGAATAAATCTCTTTGCTACTTGGATTATGGCATAGCAAAAGTCCTAATAGGGCTCCATCCACACAGCTGAAGTCTGGAGATGGTAAGTCCTTAGCCAGTTTATCATTGATAAAAACAGAGCTAATGGTTTTGCTTGTTATTTAACGTAAATTTCGGGGACGAATTGCTTCAGTAAACGCTTTCACATTGTGGTCATGTTCAAGTTAAGTGAAACCAACTACCGTGACATTAGCTAGGTACCAATACGTATTGCCTAAATTTTCTTCTTTAATAAATTGAAAAATAATTCGTTGAAATTCAGCTACACCTTTTTTTCCCAAAAAAGTATTCGTGTTAATTCATATAATTTACCATTAGAGAAGCCAGTTTATTTAAACTCAGATGAAACGAGTTTAATTTGATGGCAAGCACTATGCAGGTCAAAAGTCGAAAAGCAGAGTATTGATACAGTTCATTAATCATATCGTCTATTCGGGAAAAAGAATAGGCATCGAGTTTTGTGTAAGTATTTCTAGTTTGCAAATAATTTATGCATAAACGTTTTTGTTGCCACTTAAAGGAATCTTTTACAACAACTATCTGTGCACGCCAAGGCGAGAAACTCGGTTGAATAAGTCCTGCTTCTAGCCATTTGTCAATCGTTTTCTGAATAAACTCTCGGTCCTCTTGGTTAAATCGATGGGATTTTGTGACAATAGGTTTTACTTCTGATCACAAATTTGAGAAAATATATACAGCATCAGTTCACGCAGCTGTGACTGCACAAATTAACTTTCCAGAAACAACCAAGTCATCGGATTCACCATTATATTCAAATATTACACGTTGGTGCCGGCCTTGAAAATTTAGTCCTAGGATTACAACACTGCGAAGATTTTTAAAAAACATTGAATCTGATCGATTCGTATTTGTTACCTTTCAGTTCTTCATTAACAAGATAAAATCCATTTAATTTCATTTTTAACTACTGGGGATCCCATTTGTATTTTACTTTTAGACAGATACATTTAAATTTCAGGTCTTTGCAGACTTTCAAACTAATAAAACTTTTTGAACTCGTGGAATCAATCAAGGTTGTAAGAGTTTTACCATTAAAATTCACTAGTAATTTAGACATTAGCAGATTTTCTGATACGCTATAGATGTTAGTGACACCAAAGACAAAATTACATTTTGATTTGTAGATTTTGACCTTTTTTCAGACCAGCTATTTGATCTATACACACGTGAAAAGTGCCCAATCTTTCTGCAAGAGCAATAAGAAATATTTGTAGCAGGATCATAATTACGATTATGATAAGTCCAGCCGCAAAAGCAAGAATTCTTGCGTCTTGCAGCCACAATTAAGGCTTGCTTTTTTTCAAGACTAGCATTTCAAAAAGTTTTTAGCATTAGCCAAGCTGTGGTCATTTTTAGAAGACACAATAGCTGTTAGACTGGTTTCAGAATAGTAAGCAGCGGAATGTTTTTGGGCCATCTGGAGAGACATACCAGTTGTATAAGTACGCTCCACGGTAAGTTTGGTATGTTCCAAAAGCCGTTGTCGAATATGATGCAAAGCCAGCCTATTAACAAATGCATTACGAAAAATTTCTTGCCTATGTTCTTCCGCGGAGACATTTTGAAAGTTACAGTTTTTACTGAACATTTGTAAGATTTGTAAAAACTCCTGCAAAGATTCTTCTGGTTTTTGTTTCAGTGTAGCTAACAAATTTCTCGACAAAACGATATTAGGTTGCTTGACGTAGTGACGTTATTGTTTAAGCAAGGCCGCATCGTAGTCCGTATCAGTCTTCAATTAGTTCGTAAAAGGTAGCATCTGCACGTTTAAGGATACCCAAGTTGTTCTGAGCCCGCTGTTTCGAACGAGTCGAGTACGAGCAAGGCGCTGGTAATAAAAGCACGGAGCCGGAATGCGCTTTCACTGTACTCCGCGTTCGATCTATGATTCATCTACTGAGCAGCGCTGATTCGGCAAGATTCTTCAGAAGGTTTTACGCAGCTCCCATAGACAAACGTTTAGACTTTAGTCATTTTAGGAAGGCTTTTGATAGGCGATAAATAAACCATAGTAAGGATCTAGAGCTATGCTCTGCCATCTGTGTACCGCTGAAAAACGACAAACCTACTTTTTAAAATGGAAAAAGTTATATTTTTTTGAAGTAACGACCAATAAATTAAAAAAATTCATTGTTCATTTTCTTGTGTAACGTCAAGACATTTTAATTGTCTTTACTAAGTTTCAAACGCTTCCTTTCATTTGAAGCTTTATTTGGTCGACAAAAGATCCAACAAATTTCAATCTAACTCACTAGAAATAAATCGATGATTTTGGTTTTGAATAGCTGTCTTTCTGGCGCGATTTGTACACGATATGTGCAAATTGGTAACTTTAGATAAAGGAAAAGAGTAAACATTTTTTTTAGGGTTTAGGTTGAAATTTGTAGGGTTTTTACTACAGTCAAAAGTAACTTCAGGTAAAGGAAAGCGTTCAAAATAACTCTTCTCTCTGATACAAGTGGGCCGCAGATGCAAAAGGTAGCAGAGTATTAGTCTAGAGTACCATCTTTAACCAAAAAGAGTATTGCTCCTATTTGTCATAGCTTAGATGGATGAATGTTTGTAAAAACTGGTAAGTTTTCCTTTCGAGAAAAACAGAGGCATCCAGTGACTCCGTAAAAAGCGTCATCAAAGACACATTTATAAAGAAAATATCAGCTCTGCGACAACGAATAGGATCCTGTAATCAGATATCGAATAGACCACAAAGTATGTAATGTATGCGGTGCTTTGGCACCAGCACCCAACCTGAGCCGCAAATCGCCTCAGCAGCCGGATGCGAAGAAGGTTTTTTTTGCAAAATGCCAAATGGTGGTGATTGATCTGTCTAGTTTTACTTAAGATAAATCGGAATTGGACATAATGGTGAAAATTGATTGTTGCAAATTTTTGGCACATATTTTTTTATAATCTGGAGATTGAGAAAAGTACTAATGGATTATGCATATAGATGCTAAAAGAATCAGTTTTGATTGATTTTGTAGTAACACCGTTACTCTGAGATCCGAGACTGTTTTTTTGGGCCTAGCACAACTGGCCGCAATCCAACTAGCCGAGTCAAACTGCCCGCAGCCTAACGCTAGTTACGCTGAGGCCAACTGGCCGCAGCGTAACTGGTTGCAGAATTATTTATGAAAAGTCAAGATGGAGGAAAGAAAAAAAATCATTTTCTTGTAATAAAAATATTATGATAAATTTGTCTTTTTTTTTAATACTCCAGCGTTTTAGTAATATTTGTCTTTTATATATTTTTCTTTGTGAAAACCTTTTTACAAAAATTATGACTTTTACAGCATTTTTTTCAATAATTTAACTTTTTAAGAATCATTAATTTTCATGTATTTTGATATTTTGAGTATGCTAGTAGCAAGGTGCCTGCAGCGAGTTATCCTTCTCAATGACTCTATGGCCAATTAGGCTGCAGCAAATTGGCTGCGGCCAGTTGTCCCATTTCTTGTTTTGCTTACTGTCGCCGTTAGTAAGAGTGAAGCTTCTGTTCCGAACAAGTTTCATAATTATTCAAACCATATCCAGCAGAAACCTCAGCAGTTTGTAGTTAAAATCAAGTTTGTATGCAATAGCAGTATCATATGCAGCTGTCAGATTGACAAATATGGACCGGCCTTCTTATTCTTATTCTCTCGATGCTTTGTATTAACAGCAGGGTTGCGGAGTCGGAGTCGGAGTCGGAGGTTTTAGGAAGGAGTTGGAGTCGGATTGTTAAGAGGACTAGGAGTCAATTTTAACTTATCTTTTTAATTTTATCTTTTTAAGGAATATTTTATCCGAATCCGACTCCTCATGTCCAATTTCTTTACATATTAGTGATGTTAACCGCGCAGCTTACGCGGCCGCGTGCGCCAGTGGAGTGCTTTGCAGTAATCTTTTTAAGAGAACCTTGCCGCGTATCGCGCCACACAGCTCGCGACTCACAAAAAGTTTACATTTTAATTTGTAAGCAAATAGTATTTTGCGTAATGCTATGTTCGGGTAGCCGATTTAGTTGCTTCTCTTTCTTCAATCCAATGACAGGAAGCAAATGCCAGGTGCATAATCAATTACTATCCTAAGCAGCCTTTTTCTAAAGTATAGTGTTACCTTGACATACGAGTTTAATTGGTTCCGCGACCGAGCTCGTACCTCAATTTACTCGTATGACAAAGTCAATTTTCCCATTAAAATTAATGTAAATGCCATTAATCTGTTTCAACCTCCAAAATGTCCTCCCATTTTTTATTTTTGGCGTGTTTTTAAATAAGTAATTCCTCCAACAGAAGCGAGTGTTGAATGTCTGTTTTCATCACTAAGGCTTATCAGAACAGACCAAAAGGCTGCAATGAAGGAGAAACTCACAGTAGCAATTTTATTTTTACGAGCAAATTATTAAATTAAAATTTTTGAAAATTAAAACTTACTTTTCTTGCTCTATTCTTTTAAAAAAATATCAACCAAAGTTTAGAACCAAAGTGAATTTTTTAATAATCTCCTAATATGAATGTCAATAAACGGTAGGGAACTTGCATGTTCAGTCTTGTACAAAATTACAATAATTAAAATATTCATGAGATAGAAACTACAGACCCCCTTTTATTTTGTTTACAAAATCCGACAAAATTCACATATATATTCTTACTATCAATATATAACCATGAATTACTGTGAAGATGGACTCCATATTATCAAACTAATGGCTGAAGTTTATTTGAGAGAAATAAGAATGAGCTTATTATTGGTATGGAAATGTCAACATTTTTCTCTGGAGTTTCTTTATATGTAGTGGGTGATTAAGGAAAATTCTAAAATTAGTCTCATTTTATTGTTTTTCTTGTAATCTATAATTGTGGGTTTTAAATTTTTAATTTTTTACATATGGTTTTTTGTTTCTTTTGCTTTTATAAACTTTTGTTTTCAAATTTTTATTGTTAATAAATTCCATAGTTATTACCTACATATGTAAAAATTTTTACAATTATAAAATATTCATATTTACGTTTTAACCTCATTACCTACTGATAAAAACAAACTAAGTCACCTAAACACAAGAAACACCAGACTCGAGTTTTGCTCTTGTTAAAGTACGTCAATGATGCATACCTCATTGAGTTTCGAACCGATTAGATGTAGTCCTACACGCAGGAGGCAACACTCAGGGTCTAGTCCTACACCCAGGACCTACACAAGTCATTAATTGTATTAACATTTAAGGTTTGTCGTGGGTTCGATTTACCATGGGAAAAATAATAACTGTAAAATAGACTAGAGATAAGGTTATGATTATTCATAAAACATTTTGATGTTCAGAAAATGTGATAAGCATTAAGTATAGAACACATATTTAGTTTCGAGTTATGTATGCCATTTTGAGTTAGTTTTCTAAATGTGATTTGTATTAATGTTTCATTCAAACACAGTAAGAATTATAGTTAATGGGTTGTGTATATAATATAATTATATGTATATACGTATTTATCAAAATATAAATATAACAAAAAAAACATGTTGTAGTAAAATAGTCCCAACGGACAAAGCAATATTATTACGTTGAAACAAATAAAATAAGCAAAAATTAAAAGTTAAAATAAATTTTTAGGCTTCAGATGAAAACTCACATCTTAGAAAAATAGCAGTACCGAAAATTTGGGTTTAATCAATTATTTTACTCAAGTTAGTGATTGATTAATTATTAAATAATTACTTTTGTCACGAGATATTAAAAGAAAACATGCTGTAATGTTGCGCATACTCGTAGATGTATTAAACTTGGCCAAGCTGCCAAAAAATTTAAAGTGTAGAAAAGTTTATAGATCATTAGTTAAGAGCAAGTGTTGTAAAAAAATTTTTTATACTGCATAAAGCATTACTATGGATCATTCGTTAAGAGAGAGTGTTATAAAAAACATTTTTTATAAAAAGATTCTTTTATAACACTTTCTTTTAACTAATGGTCCATAAACTTTTTTACGCTTTACCGGTAATCTTTTCGGCAGCTCGGCCAAGTTTAAGAATACATCTATGCGCAACATTACAGTATGTTTTTTTTTAATATCTCGTGACAAAAGTAATTATTTGCTAATCAATCACTTACTTTAGTAAAATAATTGTTTAAACCCAAACTTTTGATAGCGTTATTTTTCTAAGATGCAACTTTTCACCTGAAGCGTAAAAATTTATTTTAACTGTGTCCTCTGATGAGCCTTACAGGTGAAACAGTCTGTTGAGACTATTTTAATAAAAATTTTTTTTAATATTTGTGTTTTGATAATCAGGAATAATCGTTCAGACTATTGAAGCCATTGAGCACTCTTCTGAAGAGCACCAGTAATTTGCAGTTATCCATGTATATACAGTCACATACATAATTTTTTAAAAAGTAAATATCTTTTATTGCATTTAAAAATCCTGACTTATTTTGTGCAACTGTCAACTCAAAAGGATGATTTTTGCTTAGTTAAATCTAATTTAAGATAAATACTTTGCCCATTCTAGGGAGTCGGAGTCGGAGTCGGGAGTCGGGAGTCGGAGTCGGAGTCGGAGTCGTAGTCAAAGTTAAAGTCGGGAGTCGGAGTCGGAGTCGGATCATAATCTTCCGACTCCGCAACCCTGATTAACAGAACGACTTAATCCACAGTTGACTTTCTGCGTCTGTTTTCTAGAAAGCAATAGATCAATTGGTTTGATGCAGACGTAGGTAAGCGTCTCGAATTTCTTACAGGAGACATAAAGTTAATATACTTGTCAATAATTCTTTGGGTCTTTTACTGCCTTCTTTGTTTTTTGCATTGCGACGACAAGCGCTCTTCCGTAGATTTTGATATTTGCAGTTGACGCAAGCAACAAGGGAGAAAGTTATGTAATCAAGACTTCAAAGCAGCTCTAACATGAAAAGCTTTGTGCACATAAATTTTGGGCTCAGAGGTTTACATAGTTTTACACAAAAGGACCCTTGCAAACAGCCCAGGTCATCCGTAAATTAGAGTCTAAATTGATTTTATTCAAAGGTTTCCAACTAGGGGTCATTTAAAAACTACAAAGACATCGGAATATAATAAAATAAATATATTAGATCAGGTGGCATCAACTTAAGGTCAAATTTACTTCGTGTCGCAATCAAACATACTCGCCATGATGAAACCATTTCCCACAACA
This sequence comes from Diplosoma virens, assembly GCA_963680785.1. Taxonomy (NCBI): domain Eukaryota; kingdom Metazoa; phylum Chordata; class Ascidiacea; order Aplousobranchia; family Didemnidae; genus Diplosoma; species Diplosoma virens. The sequence goes on from OY796886.1 coordinate 32,235,911, forward strand.
TCTAGCACATTTTTTTAGAATAATCAGCTAGGAAATGTTGCAAAACAGCGACACATTAGTTGGCCAACGGCCCCAAACTTGTCCTTCAACATCCGCTACAGAAACAAACGCTTTCATTTGCCTATGTGCAAATGATTTATTGCTTTAAAATTGAAATGCAGTTGTACCTCATCAATTTTTTGAGAAGGTTTCTCTTTTAGATATTTTTTTTATTGTACAGAAATTTAAAATGATCAATAGGAGTGACGGAATATTTTATTTTGCGCCTTTTTCCGTTTTTTGTAGCCTCTAAAAAGTCTGTTATCTGATGAAAGTTGGCCGAGGAAATTTTTAAGATAAGAATTGTTTTATAAACTACCAGAAAATTAAAATATTAAATGAAATGGATTCGCTACTATTATTGTTCATATCAAAATTTATCCTTTTATCACTCAAGATTACGGTACTACCTAAATCAGATGCTGGTAGCGATGGTGTTAACCAATATCGATTTTCGTCATTCCAAACCGTTCGATATTTTAATTGCTTACCAAATGTGAGAATAAATCCTTCTTCCCAACCTTCGCGTCTAGTATCTTTTTCTATAAGGAATAAATGAGTTGCAGTCAACACCCATTTGTTATTTATTAAGGTTCCTCCACCTCGCAAAACCCCAAACTCGTAAAACTGAAAAAAATTCTTGTTTTTGTAGTTGTTTTTCGATTATAAAAAAATCGGAGACGTAATCGTAAATGGTTAAACGTTTTAAAATAAAATTAATTTTTATGTTTTTTTTTATTTATTAATTTTGTGGATTACTAAGCTATATAGTACAAGCAAAATTATTAAATAAGTCAAAAAATTCTGACAAAGTTTTTTGAAAGAAGTTCACCATTATTTGAAACTTGTTGGTCATTTTTACAATTATTATTTCAATAATGTTTCTTAGCAATACGAGATTTTAATTTCTCTGACTATGTAAGAGTTCAGCATGTGAAAACTATTTCTTCTGTGCATCCAAAATGTCTGTCAAAATAGCGTATCTTATGCAACGTACAAAAACCATGGCATTTAAATATTTATTTATTTTAAGCAATATATGATGCTACAACAGGTACACCTCTAGCACATTGATGTTGAAAAGAAAAAAGTAATAAAAAAGATTTTAAGCAAAATCAAACAATATGATTTGTTTGTTTAAAATGATATAGTTTTACTAAAAATTTATGTATAAACACCCTGATTTTGTAAAATGCTATATATCAATAGTAAAAAAGATAAAAAGTAAGCCAACTTTATGATCGTTGCAAAATAGAGCAACCCAAAAAAAAAGCAAAAAATTTAAGCTGATTTGACAATATTTATTAAAATATAAAATAATTATAAATAAACGACTTAAAAATTTAATTAAAATTATAATTTCTTACTCTCTCGACAAAAGTATTTTCAAAGTTTAGTGGAATTTTACTGATGATTACTTGCCAAGGCCAAGTCTTTTTAGTTGCATTCGTTCCACCAATAACTCGACCAATAGAAAGCCTAGCTTGTAGTAGAACATCGTCAACGTTTCCTGCTAGTCCACATTTGTTGTAATCTGAAACTATAGTAGTACCAACTTAAAAAGTATCAAACTTGCATTTTGCTACTTTTGGCAAACGACTGTTATTCCACATACGGCATTTTTTATAGTTTTATTTTTTTTTTATTTTTTTTTTTATCTCTATATTTATCCTCCTGACTCGCAGGAAAGCGACGGAGGCGCTATACATAGGGTAAGCAATTACCCCGACCTGCTTCCGGAGATGCCAAGATATTGCGGTCCGCTAGTAATTTAGTAGAGATATTACTGTAATTTAGAACTGCTTGTCAAGACCACCAAGCAGGGGAAAGTGCCGTAAAGTGTCTTTCCCAAGAACACAACAGAATGGCACAAGTAGGTTTTGAACCGAGACCAGTTTTATTCAAAAACTTTGAACATTAAGAGTTAAACAAAATCTGTATAAAATTTTGAAGTAAAAAAAATTATTAAGATTGATATAGTAATGCTGCTTTGAATGATGACGTTATAGCAAACAAAAATACAGTTTCAACGATGCAATTATTGATATAACCTGAAACTTTTTTTAAGAATATTGGTAAGATTTAAAAGTTTGAAACTTATGTTTTTATTTTTACTAACAATTAAATTTTTTAATTTTTAAAAAATTGTTTGTTCTCATTGAAAATATTTGGCTGAGCTTATCAAAAGAGTCAGTTGGCTCAAGTAAATTGCGGCCAAATTTTACAACTGAAGGCTATTTTGTTGGTCTTTATTACGTTTTTAGTACTCTAAAATTTCCGTTTGTTTATTCTGTTTTTCAACCAATGAATATACGTATGACAAAAATGGCCGTTTTTTCAAAAAGTTCATGGTATGCGGAGTCTACAAAAAAGTTAAACTCGTGAGATCACACTAATATTTATATCAACTAGCAAAGCAGCACTCAATTAGTTTAAATATACTTTGTTGGAACAGCTCGATTAAACAGCTTAATTTATTCCGGTTGTAAGTTAAAAATACTGTAAGTTACAAGTTCGGTAAAGTTGTTCTTGTCGCTTCCAGCTTGTAAAAATTATTGGTATTCCTGTTTCCTACTCAACCATTAAGAAAATTTTAAAAAGCTTCAATCCATTTAGAGTTTTGCTTATTTCCCTCGCTTTCCTATTAGTATGTATCAGCTACTCAGGCTGTCAAACTACTTTCATAGTTCTAATTTTAGCTTTAAACCTATTGTTGATTTTCAGTCTTTTACAGTAACTTGTAAGCTTTCGATTATGACATTATCATATTCATTTTAAATAGTATTGATTACGTAATCGGTACACCACCTCTTTATCTAAATTATTTTCTCTGCAAGTTGCTTTTATAACTTTTAGTCGGCAGCGTGGTCGAGTGGTTAACGCACCGGACTGATAATCAACATGGTCTCGGTTCAAAACCCACTTGCGCCATTCTGTTGTGTTCTTGGGAAAAACACTTTACGGCACTTTCCCCCGCTTGGTGGTCTTGACAAGCAGTTCTAAATTACAGTAATATCTCTACTAAATTACAAGCGGACAGCAATATCTTGGCATCTCCGGAAGCAGGTCGGGGTAATTGCCTACCCTATGTATAGCGCCTCCGTCGCTTTCCTGCGAGTCAGGAGGATAAATATAGAGATTAAAAAAAAAAAAAAAAAAAAAAAAAGTGATTATAAAGAGTTGTTTTACTCTTTTATTCAAGCGCATTGGTTGAATGAGGTTTTTAGCCCCAGCAACGTTCCTGTTTCGGCAGCAATGACGTAAATTTTGACTTGAGCATTTGAGATTAGTATAATCTACAAATGTTAAGCGAATTCTATTTTATAAGTTACATAACGTATTTTCTACATAGTGATGTGATTGTATTGGTGACGTCATAAACTGCTTTGTCCCATTGCGAAACCTATAAATTAAGAATGCGTGTTCACTTTAAGGATTCTGGTAAAATTGGATGATTATCTATGTACAGTACTTAGCTCGCAGTTTGCTTTTCTTTTATACTAGTTCAAGTGGTTAGAATAGTTTGTATTATTGTTACTTTTGTGCCCGGCGTTAAGTTGTTTAAGGGTCTGGTTGACGCCTTAGCACCAGTCTGGTGTCGCAGCGCTCACACTCGTCTCGTAGACAATATCCTAAATGACGCCTTGCACATAGCCGCTGAATGTCTGCGTCCGACTCCAACGGACCACCTAACCATACTTTCAGGCATCCAGCCAGCTGAGCCTCGCCGACTAGGAGCGACACTCTGCTTGGCTTACCGTGGATCTTTGGTCCTTGACCATATCCTGTATGATATTTTAAGCGAGTTCTCGAATGCTCATCAAGAGTAACTAAGATCTAGACCCCCGTTTGTGCGAACTGCACGCAATTTATTAAACAACCTTGCCAGATATTGCATCCGCGTTTCTCAGTAGACAAATTAGATGGAACGTGGGGTACTGTGAGAGTACATCTAGGCTCCGTGTTTTTATACCCATAGCTAGGGACAGGCTTGTTGGAATGAGCTTTCCCCGAACAGCTTGGGTCAAGCTCAATTGCCTGCGCCTGGTGTTGGGCGATTCCATTTATTCATGCACAAATCGAGTCTCGCTCCTGCACCGAATTGCAAGTGACGCGGCATTGAAAAAACCTCTGACCACATTCTAATAGCGTGACCTATACATCGGGGACCTCACGGACCATGAGGTGTGATGGTTTTGAATGACAAAACTCGATGCTGGCTGAACACCATAAGTACGTGGGTACATCGCAACGGCTCGAAGACCGAATCAGACCATTATTGTGCAATGCTTATTTGTCTATAAATCGCGTGGTTCTTTACTTCCATCATTGTCACGCTTCTTTTTCTAAAGAAAAATGCTTTTGTTCGGTACTAGAGAGAGAGTATGCGCATGAAATACAACTGGCTTGTTGTTTTGATTCAATGTAGCAGCAATAGCAAAATCAGAAGCATTGGTTTCAATTATAAATGGTAAATTTTTGTCAAAGGGTTGTAAAGTGCCTTGAGACAGTTTATATTTCATTACACGTAAAGCGATCAATACATCTTTTGATAATAAAAAAGAATCAATTTGAACAAGTAGACGTATAAGGGCAGAATAATAAGGAACCGATTTTGAGTAATAACTAAACAAGCCTAAGATTTGCTGCAATTCGTTCTTTGTTGTAGGTGTTTTTGATTGTTCAAAGCTGCGACGCACTTGGGATCAGATTTAATTACGCCATTTTCTACTAGATATTCCAAAAGTATGATTTGAATAGAACTGTAGAGGCTTTTTTTATTAAAAGTAACGTTATCTTTTTTGGAAGCTTTCTTCCATGCATTCTGGTTCTCATCATGGAATTTTTTGGTCCATTCTTTTGACAGTTATGTTGTCTAAATAGACATTGACGTACTTCAAATCATGTCGTTAAATGAATTAGTTTATCACTTGCTGGAAAGATGGGACCAAAGGGACCAATTAGTGAGTCCAAAGAGCACTTCTCTCCATTGATACAATTTCAATCTTGATTGGAAAGCAGTGTTGGGACAATCTTCTGGTCAAGTTTGAATGTGATGATACGCTAATTTTAAGTTATATGTACTAATATATTTCCATTTGTCAACTTGGTTTACGATTGACAATATGCTAGGCAAAGGATAAGCGTCTAAATGCGTAAATAAATTGATGGTTTGAATGTATTTAATAAACGTTCGCTTTTTTTCCAATTGTCGGCCAAAAGCAGCTGTGCCCTCCAAGAAAAGTTACTCGCTTATATCATTGTACAAAAGAGAATAAGTCAAACACAATTTTTACTAAGCGGTATAGAAAACAAACGTCGAAATAGTTAGTAAAATTGCTAATTGCGCAGAGGATACAAATAATAAAAAAATTATACAAATAATCAAGCATGTCCTACGCAGCCCAGAGAAATGTACGAGGTGTACGGATAAGCACGTCGGTCCTACTCAGCTGTCCCATGAGCAGGTATGGTTTGACTTACGTACTGTATATAAAATCAAATGGCAGGTAGGAGCGTACCAAGCTATGTAGCTGAAAGCGAGGAGGAGGTTATAAACAGGCAAAATTGATTTTGAAAAACAAAATAAATGTGTGGCATTTGCATGTTTTTAGTTTTGAGTCATGCATAAATAGTTACTTTCTCTAAAAAACTGATTGTTTATGTTTTCGTATTATGATTTTTGATGGCGTTACTCAAAGAAGAGCTTACATATTTGTTACAAGTGGGTTAGAAAAAATTACTTACAGGTACCAATGGGTACAACTCACATATAGCAAGCCGTGTTGGTCTTTAAGGCAGCCTATTGTTACCGCCTAACAAAACTGAATGAGTTAGCTATTAAGCGTGAATGAAACATAATACATTCAGGAATTTCCTTTTTTACAATTATGAGAACATGTCTGGATGATAAAAATGTTTGTTAGGTCAAACATGTCAGCGTGGTGTTGTTCATTAACTAATTGGTGCAAGAAAGATTGAAAAAGCTGGCGACTGGCTAGTTTGGACACATTTCTTTTTCTAACAATCAATCCTAAAATAGTGACCTCAGTCGGAGCCGCGCTAATCTTCAGGTAACGAGCGACAGCTTAATTGTCATATCAAGTATCATATGAGGAGAAGAGTTTGCATAAAAGTTATTATGTATCATTTGAAAAAAGGGAAAAAATTGGCTAAAATAGCAGCATATATTACATGATTAGCCTCTTATCTTGAACTGCTGCAAAAATCGGGGGTGCTAAACTTCAAAAAAACTTTAGAAAAACCTTCAATGGATCACCGAAACCTGTTTTCGAAGATGCCAAAATATGGCCTGCGGTTACAATTTTTCTATTGGAATTTTTAGTTTTATTATAGTTATATAATTAGAACATTAAGCTGCTTGCTAAGACCACCCAGCAGAGAAAAATGCCTTAAAGGGTTTTCACTGAGCATACGACAAAATGACGGGTATTGAAGTTAGACTGCGTTATTCACTTTTGTCATCAATACGGCAACCTACCTAAGCTAATGCAATTCAGTACGTCAATGTCCACAGCGTGGCCGATCAAATAGTTAGGAGAACTGTATTGATGAAAAACTCGATTACAAACTGTGTTAACATGTTCAATCGAAACGATGCTGCTCAAGCACTTTAAAAAAGATTTTTAAAGATAAGACTTTGTCTGTTATTGTTCGGCCATGGCTTCCTCTATATCCAAGAGTTGTAATCCTCCATTCGACTTCTGATGCCTTTTTTGTCAAACTGGTTTTTCTGGATTGTCGAGGGTAAAAAATGAGGCCAGAAATAAAAAATAGTTAATTCAAATCTGCCACGCGTTCTAGCAACAGCAGCACCAAGCAAAGGAAAATTTTTGCCAAGATGCAGTCATCTTAATAATGTACTTTTTTATAAAGGGTGATCAAAAAGTCCCTGTGCACCTGATTTTTAATAAATATAGGTTGTAAAAAATGTTACTAAATAGCGTTTTATTCCATATTAATCAAAAACCTTTATTCAATTACGAGTACTTTTATTTCATTAAATATTAATCAAAAACAGCATATTGTAACAGATATACGTGTTACTTGGTGAACTTTACAGTAGATGCTGGAAATGACTACCACCCGCCTCAGTACATCTTGTGGCGCGTGTCATCATGTTTCTGAAGACGTCTTTCACGACATCATTCAAGACATTCTGAAGACGTCTTTCAAGTCTTCATTTATGTCTATTCATGACTATTTATAACTTCGTGAATCATTTATTATTTTCACAATTTAGGTGCACAGGGACTTTTTGATCACCCTGTATATAAGAAACTAAGCCACTTAAGACGAGAAGCACAAAACTTAATTTTCACCTTTGTTATAGCTCGTTTATGATGCATATCTCATTGAGATTCGAACCGAATGATGTTATCCTACACGCAGGGACAGCACCACTAGACCACAAAAAATGAAACTTCTAGTAGGTTTACATAAGTTATCAGCTCTCGTAAAAAGCCTATTTAGTCGTTTAAAAACTTTTCCTTTTAAGTCTTTCTGCCCGCCATGACTATGGTGCAGAATTATACGCTTACAAAATATATGTATATGGTTTAATTTAGATCGTTCTTTTTGTTACAGAATTGAGATCAATTTCGATTTTCTCCTAAAATTACTTTGCTAACTTTAAACCTCTTGAAAGCAAGGCTACCACTCCTGGGTTTTTTACTTAGATCTGGTTTTTTCTTGTCCCTTCTGGGTTTTCAAGTTTTACATTTCAAAAATCTCTTCAAAAAAATTTTTTTTTGAAAAAATAAATAAATATTTATAGTTAATTACTTAACCTCCATGCGTTTATATAAAAATGATATGAAAAAAGGTCTTATTTAGAATAGTTTCAATATGTTTGAAAAAAAATGTTTTGTGAGGAAAAAAGGTTTGATATCTAGCAGAGAAAAAGACAGTGCTATCTGAACACATGGATTAAAATCAAACAGCAGGAATATTCTATAGGTATCTTAATACTTTAAATAATGTTTTTTTTAAAAGTCTAGGTTTTTTTCTCGTGCTATCTAGGTTTTTGTAAAATCTGTCGATTTGATCCTTTGAAGTTTCTGCGTTTGCTCGCATGTGCTGGTACTGGTTAATAGGGTTTGCCATAAGTGATTAAAGTAGAATTGTACATCAGTGCACAGAAACGATTCTGCAATTTAAGAACATCTACAATTTTTTAACTATTTGATTGTTTTTAGTAAAAACAAGAATTAATTTTTAAGATCTTTCGCTCTATTTTTTGTTGATAATTTATTTAGTTAGTTAATCAAACGACTTTTCAAAATTTTTGCTAAATATATTGACTGATGATTTTTTGGCGTTCTCATCTGTTAATTGAATTGTTAAATCAAAAATAGTGACTCTTGCTCAGGTAGAATCAAGTTGTTCAAGCTGAAAAACCAGGGTCAACCTAACAAAACTCTCTGTTTTATTTATCAATTTATAACTGTCAACTTTCTTACCTCGACACTGAGGCAGATGATCCGGCAAAAATCTGCCGCTGCTTGTGCAAGTCGCAGTAAATTGATTGCTTGATCTTCCTACCATGTTATACCCAGAAGGACAACTATAAGTAATGGTTTCATTAAATCCAACAGTTCTTCTGTTTGGAGAAACATTTGCTCCGCCTCGGCGCTGGGGCACAGTACAACGAATTTCTATAATAAAACTATTTTAGCCTACTTGAAAAATTACAAATACAATTTTGGCTCAAATTGAATTTTTTTACATTTTGATTTTCAAAAATTATAAGGAATTTTTTGATTTTAAAATGATTATAGTTTAACATAATGTGGTATTTCTTAGAAACACAGATATATTTGCCTTTTTAACATTAGAACAACAAACCAAGTAGTTTTTTTGACGCATTTTAATTTTAAATGCCTGGCGTGTATTCAAAGTTTTAGGTTTTGGGATGAAATTTTCTTGACAAGTATTTGTCTCTTAATAGACAATTTGGCAGTCTGTCTATAAAATTTAATAAAATAGTTATGAGGAAAATTACCAAAAACAAGTGATGTTTCGAGACATTGCTTGTTTTATAAAACATTGCAATACGCAACAAACTTGGTTTATTTTCTTATGCAAATCTGGGTTTCTATAAGATCAACTTAACACCAGTTGATGATTTTTTAACAATATTAACGCTATACGAATCATTAACGCTTTATGAAATTTGTTATGAATTCAGACTTGCACTTTTTTATTATTTTAATAAAAATAAATTTAACTTTATTTAGACTCAAAAACAAACTTTACGACACTAAAGTTACGGTATTTCTTATCTATTTAATATCAGAGAGCTAAAATATAAGTGCGCTTTAGCTTTACTGTAGAGCTTAATAACTGATTGATATACATATGTTAAGTTTGTGTCACACGAACAAAAAAATCTTAAATAAAGTTTGAGCAAATCCCTGAAAAAGTTTTGGACGTAATTGAAAAGATTTTTTAAGTCTTAATGTTTACAAACAAGACAAACTTTACGCTAGAAAACTTGATTAAAAAATTTCTGACAAACGATTTATGATGTCTCAAGTCAACATCACAATACTCACCAGTAATATGATAAATACAACAGTTCGTAGAACGGTCATTAGGTAAATTAGACTCAAACTTGTTTAAAATTTTACAAAAAACAAAACATGAAAGATATTAATTCAACAAAATAGTCTTTTAGGGTTCATAAGTGTGTTGTTTTTATTTTTTAAGTAGAAACCCTAACAAGATGAAAGCCATGTCAAACTTTTCTTTGTAATTGCTCGTATTTTCAGACAAAGAAAAATACTCTCTTCTATAAAAATCCTGGTATTTAATTTTCTTTTACTCCTTAGAAAATGACGTTAAACTGGGACAGCTTCCAACACACTCTATTTTATTTAACTAATGGAATTAATCCAAATCACTTTTTTACTCTAAAAGTACTTTTCCTAAATCAACATTTAATTTTAAACACAAATGAACTCGACAGCTGAGTACTGCGCATTAATAAAACTAAGATCTACGTGCCCGTTTGTGACAGGTGCGCGAAAAAGCTAACCGACTTGACCAAACTGGAATTTGTTCTGCTCAGTGGACGAATCATAGAGGAAACAACGAGTACTGTAAGACTACAACCGGGCTTTGTGCTTTCATACCCATGACCAGTGCCAGGCCTGTTGGAATGGGCTTGCTCAAGTTGAATTCGGCTCAATTGCTTGCAAACTGGTGTTGAGACATAAACATTATCTGTGCATGAAAAAATGGAGGGAGGAAGACAGATGATATCTTGCTCCCTCACCAGATGGCAAAATGGGCTGCCAGTGAATATGCCGCAGACCAAGTCCTAATAGCGTGCCCCATACATCGGACACTACATAGAGCACAAGGTTTGGCAGTTTTGGATGACAAACCCGATTCTGGCATAAACCATCACTGCCAGCATCTGATCCGGGAAGTAGAGAAGCCAGGTTGGTAAAAAGATCAACGCTTGGCCCTATTCATGTATGCTTCTGACCCAAGGAGGATGCCTTTCATAATGACAACGATGATAAACACGTCTTCCTAAAATCCATTTCTTTGCAAGAGTCATTCTGTTTACCCATCAACAAACCAGAATTATTATTAAAATATTTTTTAATTCTTTTTAAGCAACAATAAATTTGAATTCCTCAATCGATGTTTTTTGTAAGTTTTCAAAACAAATGGAGGATTTACCGTATCCTCTTTGTTTCCAAATCTTACACTGTCAATTTAGTCATTTTCTGCAGAAAAATAATTTCCATCTTTCAATTTTGAGAGATTGTTGCTAAATGACACAGATTTACCATCTTTTTACTTTCATTAATTCCAAGCCCCACCGACCTCATCAAACTTATGCTAAAGAAAAATCTTCCGAGCAAGAGCCAAACTAAGCCTTTCTTTGTGAAATTTTTTTGAAACTTACTCACAAATCTTATATTTTTACATTCTTAACGTTGAACTTACCCTCCTTCATAAGGTTTAATCTTAAACATTCAAAACATCTGACTAAACTAAAAAATCCTCAACCATTCCGTTTTCTAACTGGAGAAAGAAAATGTTTATGGACAGTTAAAAATAGTTTGTCAGTGGGTGTTTCTTTCTCAAACTCAAAATTATCTCTACTTTACCGACTGTTTTTACATGCATAATAGATCTCTCTTTTTATAATCACCCTCATTATCTTGTAATTATTTATCAAATTCCTAGTTTTTTTGTTTTGAACTCACAAGATCTTAAACTTTTAAAACTTTTATCCGACTTACTAAACCAACGGTTTCCAACCGGTGGGCCACAAGCCTCCAAGAGACCCTTTAAATGAATTTAGGGGATCCGCGAGCATGCCTTGTTAAATTTTAGAAAAACACTCTTTTGCTCATTGTTTCAATGCAAATTTTTAAAATTACTTTCCTGGAAATTATATTGCACAAGGCATTTTGAGTTTAAGACCAAAAAATGTCTTAACTTTGATTTCTGGATATATTTTGAAGACAAGGTAAATGCTTGTTGTTTAAAGTGATAATTTTTTTTGGTCTTCAACTCAAATTAAAGATCAGTTCTCGGAAAGGTATTGCTAAAATTTTATGTTGAACTCAAACTTGAGACAAAAATAGATTATGTTTGCAAATTAATGCATGTACAACTATTTTGCAAAATTGCTTGTTCGGGTCAATCGTAAAAATTTAGGTGTGCGTTGCTTAGGGCTTACACATTTCATTTTCTTCAACTGCACAAACCTCAGGGACAATTTTTGCCTTTTTACTTCAAAATAGCATGTTTGTTTAAAGTCTGTTTTTTCAAACGAAAAAAAAACTGTAAATCCATCCCTCCTCAATTTCCTTTTTCCATTAAAAAAAAAAAATTACAAAATAAACTCTAAATTTAATCTTGCCAACTTTAAGTCAACAGACACCAACAATACCACCACAATTTAAACTCTCGAAAAAGAAAAGAATGATGAAAGTTTTCTTTCATATGTTTTAGTCTAATAGCCTCAGTTTTTTATTGCTCTTATGTGATTTTTCATTCTTTTATTTTTTTACTAATTCAACTTGTGTTTTGTAGTTATTATTCCAAATGCTTCTTGAATACCCGTGATTTTCATTTTCTCCGAATATCTTTTTTTATTTTTTTTTAGTTTTATGATTTCACTAATAATTCCATATATTTTTCATCTTAATTTAGTCTTTCATTCTAATTTGTACTTAGTGATATTGAATTTAATTAGGAATTGTATTGTTATATTTCTATTTACGTAAAAATTTTTTTTAATAAAAAAATATTTAAACATGGACAAAACTTGCTTGTTGTTAGATATTGACTCACAACTTGTAACAAAACAGAAAAATTTGGATTAAAAATTTAATTTGGAAAAAATTTTAAATCAGTATTCTTTGTATACAAAATAGTTATATTTTTATTTTTTACGCTTTTATGCCATTACCATCATTTTTGGGAAAAACTGTGAACCATTCAGAATCTTCAACCATCCCGACTTTTTGTAACTAGCGGCAATTTTGCCAGTGGAATCCAGGACGCGTCCAGGACAGGTCTTCAGCATAATACCGCCACCAGTTCTGAGTCGTCCTCTAGGCCTTTTATCACTTAAAAAAGCATCCATTAGTTGCTTTGCTGCTGGTTTGTGGGACATTTTTGTCACATGACCATACTAGCGCAGTTGTGATCTTTCTATGCAAAGTACCAGCGGTTCGGTGTAGAGAGATTGACAAAGTTCAGTGCTTTTATTTGTAGCGAACTCATCTCCTACAAAGCATGCAAACGTGTGTATATAGTGCAAAATATTATTTGCTCGTTGCGTTATGTATTTTGTCCGTAGTTTGAAAAGCTTGGTTTCTCAGATCTTGAATCGCAAATTGTTATTTTTCCCAAGCTTAATTAGTTATATTTCCTCCCTTCGTATAAATTGGCTGGTCGTAAACTCGGATTTGTGGCACCTATATTGCTTAGTTAATCAGGCCGCATATTGCTAAGAAGCTTCCAATCCTTATAATGAAATCTCGTGATTTTCGTATTGAAAAAGGGTAATCATCACCAAAAGAAAATAAAAACTAAATCGCTTGTTTAAATGCCGTAACTCAGTTGTGATCAGGCAGTGCAGAGCAGAGAAAGGAACTTAGAGACTTGATTTCGGGCAAACTACCCGTGATTGAGCCATCCTTGAGAATCTCGTTCAATTCGGTGCTTCTCGTACCGTGATTATTGTTCTGCTGCAAGTTATCTTATGGGACTCATCTTTGTAACAAACGAATTCAGTTTTTTTATTTTTTGTAACAAAACAAACTTGCTACAATCATGTTAAGTAGGGATAAACTACTCACTCTTTGCAAGAAAACCATTTTGGCCGCCTGCACTCGGGATCTCGCTCTTTTGGTCATAACCCACCACTTATGACCAAGGTGACGATAGGAACAAAAATCTATCAGAAAACAAAAAGCTTTGCTTTTGTACACAGCTCTTGTTTCTGCACAATCAATCGGTGAAGTTGGCCCATTATTACATTTGGTTTTCCAATACGTGTCTCTAATTTGTTGTCCTGTTTTGTACCTTCTTCTTCTTCTTTCGGCCTTTCCCTTTAGTTATGGGTGGCCACAGCGTATCAATATTCTCCAAACTTTTCTGTCTTCAACATCCGTCTTGTTTGCACCAACTTCCCCCCTATCTTCTTTCACTACTTCTAAAAATCTTCTCTTTGGTTTTCCTCTTTTCCTCTTTCCTGGTAACTCCATTTCCATCATCTTTCTTTTTACATGCTCTTGGTCTCTCCTCATGACATGTCCATACCACCTGCTTCTCTCCCCATAGGAATGAAGTCCTAACCGTTTTACCTTAACGGTGCTCCTAATGTATTCGTTTCTAAACTTGTCTTTTCTCGTCACTCGCATAGCAAACCTCAACATTTTCATCTCTGCGACTTCCATCTCTTCCATTTGTTTCTTTGTGACTGCCACCGACTCAAGTCCATACACAATTGCTGGTCTTACCACTGAATTGCACATTTTTCCTTTTACTCTAGCTGGTAGTCTCCTGTCGCAGATTACTACCGATACTTTTCTCCATTCGTTTAATCCTGCCTGCAATCTCTTCTTTACCTCCCTCTCACAAATTCCACTTTCTTGCACCGTTGATAACAAATACTTAAATTACTTTAGTCTTGGCACTTTTGTATCCTCCATCTTCACTGTTTTGTCGTCATTTCCTACATTTATGCACAGATATTCGGTCTTTGACCTACTTACTTTCATCCTTCTTCTTTCCAATGCATACCTCCAGGATTCTAACCTCAGCTCCACTTCTTTCCTGGTCTCTTCGCAAATCACAATATCATCAGCAAACAGCATCATCCATGGTGGTTCTCTCCTTACTTCATTCGTTAGTCTGTCCATTATCACTGCAAACAAGAACGGACTTAATACTGGTGCTCCTTGGTGATCCCTGGTGCGGTCCAACTTTAATCTTGAAACTTTCTGTAGTTCCTATTGCACACCTCACCACTGTTTTGCTTCCCTCATACATATCCTGTACTAGTTGCACATACTTTTCCGTTATTCCTGATTATCTCATACAGTACCACAACTGTTCTCGCGGAACCCTGTCGTAGGCTTTCTCTAGATCCACGAATACACAATGTAGCTCTGTTTGACCTTTCCTGTACTTTTCCATCAACATTCTTAAAGCAAACATGGCATCGGTGGTTCCCTTTTTTGGGGTAAATCCATATTGCTATTTGCTAATCTCCACTCTATCCCTTAATTTGGCTTTAATAATTCTTTCATACATTGTGTGGCTCATTAGCTTTATTCCTCTATAGTTTCCACAGCATTGTGCCTCCCCTTTGTTTTTATAGATTGGGATAAGCACACTCCTTCTCCATTCTTCTGGCATCCGTTCACCCATTAATAGTCTGTTGAACAGTCTGGTCAAAAACTTTATCCCCATATTTTCCATGCACTTCCAAACTTCTACTGGCAACTCATCTGGCCCAACCGTTTTACTTTTTTTCATCCTTCTTAGTGCGTTCTTTACTTCTTCTCTACTGACACAATTTACCTTTTCGTTAACCACTTCTGCTTCCTCTGTCCTAGGGTCTCTGTTATTTTCTTTGTTCATCAGTTTCTCAAAGTACTCATTTCATCTCTTTAAAATTGCTTCCGAATTTACCATAACATTACCGTTTTTATCCTTTATAACCCTCACGTGCTGTACATCTTTCCCTGCTCTGTCTCTCTGCCTAGCCAATCTGTACAATTTCTTTTCACCTTCTTTTATTTCCAATCTAGCATACAAATTGTCATACGCACGTCCCTTCGCCATCTCAACTGCCTTCTTTGCTTTACTTTTCTTTTCTTTGCATATCTTTTTAGTATTTTCCTCTCTTATTTTGTCTCATGCTTTCTTTGCCTCTTTCTTTTATTTTACCCTCTCCTAAACTTCCTCATTCCACCACCATGTCTCCCTGTCTCCTTTTCGTTTCCCAAATGTCACTCCCACTACATTTTCAGCTATTTTTCTCAGCATTTCCGCTGTTTTGTCCCATTCGTCAGGTAACCCATCCTTGCCTCCCAGAATCCTGGTCACCTCTTGTCTAAGCGCTTCTTGACAGCTTGTCTCCTTCAGTTTCCACCATAGTATCTTTGGCTTTACTTTCTCTGCATTTTTCTTTTTCACCATAAGAGCCATTTTGCAAACCACTATACGGTGCTGCTCTGCAACACACTCATTCACTATTACCTTAGAATCGCCCATTTCCTTCAAGTTCCTCCTTCTGCACATCACGTAATATACTTGGATACTTTTTCCTCCACTTTTAAAAGTCACCCGGTGTTCATCTTTCTTTTTAAAATAAGTGTTGACAATCGCCAATTCCATCCTTTTCCCAAAATCCACAATCATTGATCCTTCCTTATTTCTCGTTCCAGCACCGTACCTCCCCATTATTTTCTCATCCCCTATGTATCCTTCGCCCACATGTCCATTAAGGTCTGCACCAAGAACTATCCTCTCTTCTTTTGATGCACTTTCTATCAAATCATCCAGGTCTTGCCAAAAATCATTTTTCTCCTCCATACTGTTGTTAACCAGTGGAGCATATGCGCTTACTATATTTAGGATGGACTCTTTTACCTCTAGTTTCATGGCCATTAGTCTGTCTGACACCCTCTTCAACTCCAGGACATTTTCAGCCAGCTCCTTCCTCACCACACAGCTATACCGTATAAAAATAAAATAAAATAAAAGGCGCAACTGAACAAGCGTAAGAGGATTTTTAGTCATCGACAAGTGACGCGGTATAAATTGTAACTAATGAAAAAAGTTTAAAATGATAAAAAAAAACGGGTTTGATGCTTGGTAAAAATTACGAGAAGTTTTTTAGTTTAAATTTGTTTTTATGGCGACATTTGCCGGTGAGTTCTGTTCTTTTGTTAAGTGTGCTAGGTGGGTCTGCCAGGAGAATGGCTAGCTTTTCATCGAGGCAGAGATAGCACCTGGCGGAATAGGGCTGATAGGTGCTGAAACTGGCTGAAATGCTTCATTCAACATGAGGATCTCTCCTATTATCTATGGCTTTCCAGAAGGATTTCGATAGCTTGTTGGTATATCTTTTTTGTTTACTTTTGAAAGTCTGGCGATGATTGTAAAAACGGGATTTAAATTTTGTTTCGCAGCATCCATAGTACGATTTGGGAGGATCGTTGCTGTCTGTTGATATGCTAGCTTTATAGCCTGATGAGCCGTTTTTATGGCAAAACAGACTGTTGCGAATTTTAAATAAATAAATTTTATCTGCAGTGTTTGTACTTAATTTGATAATCTTGCTCTGATCTTCAAATCATTGAGCACTGTCAAAAGTAAATTGACAGCACTGACCTTTGTATATATATGTTTTAGAAACATAAAAAATTTTGCTTCTATAAGTTAATTTTTTTTAATTTTGCTATTTTTGCCATTTTTTAATTTTTTTCCTAAATCGTTTAAAAAGTCTGGTAATCTTTTCTTTACTCAATCTAAAGTGAGACGGTGTTATTTTGTTTTGTATCAGTACACATTCTGAGCACTTTGAGTCATAGACATGAGTGCTGCATATGTCAAGCTGAAAACTGCAAACTATAAATGTAATGTTACAGAGTTAGCAGAGAAGATGCAACAACAAGTTTAATATTAATGTTGCAAGTAAAATTTTATCGCACTTTTTTTTAATTTAAGATATGAAAAATGACCCATCAATTAAAAAGGTTCTTCATTCCTGCTAAAAACTATCTTTTTCAAATAAATATAAGCACTCCTTTTGGCTACTTGTAAAAAACTGCAAAAAAAGGACTCAACTGCACGTCTTCTTCCCAGTTTCTTTCCTTTTTTTTTTCTAAGGTTGTCGTAATAATTCATTTTTTGTTTAGTTTTTTTTTTTTAATTGTTTTAAAAGGCGATAAAATTTGAAAAATAAAAGTTTAATAGTTTATATGAGTTTAGTTGAAAAAATATTTAATCTTATGCATCAATTATTTTAAAATGTAATTATTATTTTGAAATAAGCTATAATTTTTATTATTTTTTAAGTTTTTCAATCATCTGTTAATCTAATTCTGTCAAGTTTTAATGTTGACTCACCAGAGCAACTCGGCACTGCGTTTGTCCAGGATCCATCAGTTTGACAGCGAGATGAAGATTGACCAATTTTTTTGTATCCAACATTACATTCAAATTTTATGATTGTATTAAAAGGAACTCTTCCGGATCTTATCGGTTTGATGTCTCCATTGAAAGGAGCAGTTGGAATTTCACAAGTGGCAACTAAAATAAGTAGAATTTTTGCTTCATCATAATGTCTTAATGTTATTAACTTTTCAAATAACTGTTTTTTTACCAGTTGAACAAATGTTATCAGAATAACCTTCAGTGCAGTTGCAAGTAAACTCTCTAACACGATTAACGCAAGTGCCTCCGTTTTGACAAGGATTATTTTGACACACGGAAACTAAAAACAAAACTTTTTATCTAGATATAAATATTGTAGAATTAAAAAATAAAACAATATGTTAAGTATCTTCAGTAACAACAATTTGCTGTTTAAAGTTATTACTAAAAAATGGCAAACAACGGAAAGTGATTTTTTTAAAAATCCCTTTCTAAACCTGTTTGCACCTATGCAATAGCTGATTCTTAATTAGTAAAAGTAGTAATAATTAGTAACCTGGAGAGGTCGGAGCCGGAGGCGTGCTAATCCTAAAGAACAGTCTCTATATTGTCTAACCTTAAAGAAGACTAGTGATCCTAATCTAAAGAGCTAACCCTAAAAAACACTAGCTCTGAGTTTGATTCATAATCAAGACAGTTGCTTTTTTTGAAGCTGTAAATAAGTGGAAAATTTAAAGAACAGTCTAAGCCTAAAAAAGAGTACTGTTCTTAACCTTATCCTGACTCTACATAATATCTTAGTCCTAAGTTCCATCCCTTACCAGATAACTTTTTTTGACAAAATAACCCTAAAGAAAACTCTAGTCTTGAGTTCGGTTCCCACCCAGGGCAGTTGCTTATGACAACGAAGCTGTAAAAGTTCGATTTTTTCCCAAAGCAACGAAGTTGTCATCCTACAAAACAACAAAGTTGTCTCTTTAAGTTCCATTCTCAATCTGAGCAATGCAATTGCCACTTTGCAGCAAAGCTACTTCTAAAGAATTTATTTTCCAGAGCAACGAGGATGCCTTCTTGCAAAGAGTGCAATTCTCGCCCAGAACAACGAAGTTAGAGGGCAACTTGGTTTACTCTTTGCTGCTTTAGAGAGTTCGATTCTCATCTAGAACAACAAAGTTGTCATCTTCTTGCTTTTAAAGAGTTCAATCCCAAACCAGTTTAACGCAGTTCCCACCTTGCAGCAAAACTGCCTCAATGAATTCATTTCCCAACCAGAGAAACAAAGTCTAGAGTAATTCTTTTCATAGTTAAATCTTAAGGTATATTATTCATAGAATGTCAATGGGAAATTTGAAAGGGTTAAAAGTTCAGTTTTTTACTAGGTAAGATTGATTTTGTATAGCTTATTTCACAATTTGTGTCAACTTGCTGATTGCATAATGTTTGGTTGTTTTACAGTTTCTTGTCTTTAAGTTGGAGTTGAAAACAACTCCTACAACCGTACAACCCTGCTAAAAAGTACCAACTATACAGCACTAAGTATCAAGCACGCCGAACCCAATCTCACTACCTGACCATGAGTTCGAGTCTTTAACTCTAATCAGAAAAGTGTGTTTGCTTGAGTTATTTTCGCAGACTTGGTCATATTTGATTTTTCTCCTCTTATACCCTGTACAACAATTTCTAGAAATATAACTTGAGTAAACAAACAGTATTTGGGCAATGAACTTTAGTAAAGGAGAAGAAGTAAGAAGCGAAAATAATCCGGAGATGATTATGTACTACAACAGTACGAAAGGTAAATTTGATACCATGCACCAGTTGGTTTGTGCCCACAGCAACAATCAAATGACACGCCGGTGGCCAATGGCAATATTGTACAACATGATGAATGTTAGTCCTCTAAATATACTTATAGTTTACCTTTCCTTAATCAGAGTGCCTTTGGAAGCAGGGTAAGGTCGACGCTCAAAAGCTTGCTGAATTAATTGGGGAAAGAGTTGGCAGGTTACAAAAATTAGCAATCTAGGAGCACCATTGCTTGTCAATTTGGTGATAAGAATATGCCATCTGGCCCTCCACAGAAGAAACAATGTTACATCTGTCCAAGTAAGAAACACTGAAAAACAAAGACCTTGCGTGTACAACGCTGCAAAAACTTCTGTGCAGAACATTATGCTGTCGTGTGCTATCACTGCCGAAGATTGTAAGCCAACACTTTTGTGTTACATTGTTATGCTTTCAACTTGATAAATTTGCAAGTTAAGTTCTTTATCTTTATTCTCAATAGCGCATCACATCATCTTACATCAGCACACAAGTCAATTATTTTTGGAGAAGCTGTCCGACTTTGTTGTCTTAACGAACGTAAATCCGATTACTTTAAAAACTTAGTTAATCTAAAAATAGTGTCTTTGCTTCAATTTTAACCAAAAAATGACAGAAAATATGTTAGCAATTGCTAATACTGGGAAGATTATTTCAAGCCGAAATTACGGCATCACAAGTAAAACAGAACTATTTGGTCCACGCCATTTATTAATTTACTTTCACTTTCTAACCAAAAAATTAAACTTAAACCTGAAGCGGCAATTGTGTATAAAAACCCATCAGCATTAGCTACTAAATTAATGAATTACAAAATTATATCAAATTCGTTTTAATAAAGATAACACCGGTTCATACCCATGTGAAAAATGCGCTTTACGTGAAAACTTTAAAAACTATAAAAATATGGTTAAAACTGTTCATTCTGTTATTTTGCATCCAAATAGCAAAAACCTTAACTTAAACAACATCTTACTTGCAGAAATTATGGTATCTATGGAACACTGCGTAAGTTTTGCAAAATGCAATACATAGGACAAACAAAACATAAATTATCTACCCGATGGAATAACCACCTAACGTACGCTGTTATACGTACGTTTTTTATGCAGCTTTCATCGAGGCTTCACTTCGTGTCTCTAGAGTCAAGACCCGATTAGAATAAATAATAATTTTTTAATTTTTGATATTTTTAGAAACTGATGATAACGTGTATAGGTTGAAATCGATTTTTCTTTACAAGTTAGTAGGTATTAGTATTTCATTTCTTCATAAAATATTTGGCCCACTGAATTTTGACTGATTTTACTAATTAATTTATTTATTGCTGTCTAACCAGTAAATAAAATTGTCAATTTGACTTTGCTGAAAAAAGTAATAAATAAACGTTAAAAGCCTTTTAAAAATAGCCTTTACTGTCAATTTCCATCAATTATAAAATTTATCACAGCTTTTATTGCGACAAAACTGTGATGAACTTGCCTGTAATTGTAGAATTTTGTATTAGCTCATTCCGCTTAGCTCGTTGATTTGAAACGCAAAATTACTTACGTTAGATTAAATTTTGTTTCTGAATTTATGTTTTTACGAATAAGAAGAATTTCTTCGACTTTCATAAATAAATTTTTTAAATTGTTAAAACTTTAATTAACACACAAAAAGATGTTTTTAAACAAAAACTTTTATAAAATTGGAATTAATTGAAGAAAAAAATTATCCTAAGTGTGTTAAACTTTAATCAATTTTAAATAAAAAAATCAAGTGTTTTACGTCTTAATTTAGACTTTAGAGAATAAATTTATTTTATCACAGTTACTTTAAAACTTGCCTGTAATTGAAAAATTTTGGATTAGATCATTCAGCCATATTAGTTGATCTAAAACGTCAAACACAGTTACATTAAAAGTTACTTTTGAATTTTTATGATTATTTTTTTTGGGGGGAAACAATTGTCTATTATGGCGATAATTTCAGAAAATTGTTTTTGAATCATTACATGTTCAAAAGTTAAATAATTGAGAAATAGTCGCACTTTTTTACGATAATTTTAAAAAGTTAACCAAACTATTTAAAATAAGTTATCTTTATGGAATTTCGCCTGAAAGCCCAAACGTTTTTTGCGTTATTTTAAACTAAATCAAAGTTTTCATTTTTCTGAAAAATACAAGTAAATGAATGCAGATAATATTTTTAACGTTGCATAAAAAAGTTGCAAAAAAACGGATTAAAATCTTCTAAAAATAGTTTGGTTAAAATTAATCTGTTTTTGTTGCTAAAACTTAGCTTACCTTTCAAGTTATTCAACCTTGTGTTAGTAGTATTGATTTTTTCTGAAAAGATTTGTTTTTTAGAAATTGTGTAAATAAAATTCGAAAAAAATTAGGAAAAGAAAAGCACTAAGGCAATAGCAGCAACTATTCATTGCGTTTAAACTCGAAACATTATATTTAATTTTTAGTTCTTTGAAATTGTGTTATACAGTAATTTTATACCTTCTAAAAATCTTATTTGCTTTGCTGGAATTCCACCTGGTTCTCCTTTCTCTCCTTTTGATCCTTTCAATCCGCTTTTTCCAGGAATAAGTTTACAATTGTTAATAACAGGTGGATTGTTTGGACTTAAACAGACCAAGTCATTGCTTTGCGACAATGCGAAAAGGAAACAACAGAAGACAAAAACAAAACAAAATATTTTCATGACAACAAGCACTTTGATTCTTCACCTAATCTTCGATACAAAAATTGATTATATTTACTGTACATTACCTTATTTATTGAATGTAGACATATATGGTCAATCATAAGTCTATAATTTTTTTATTGTTTTTTTTTTTGCTGAAAACAAACAAAAAATCTTCTAACCTAGAATCAAAAATTTCTATTCCAACATGATTGAAAACATTTAAGATAATCTTCAAAATGCTTTTCAAATGTACAGATCCATAACTAATTTTTATGGAAACTTTCTTAATTAGAAAACATATAACATCAGATTAATTTTATGCCGAATTTTAACAATTTAACAAAATTTTATTTTTTTAAAAAAATAGTGCGTAAGTACTTAAACCGTTGCTGATTCCCCTTCAGTTAGTTTTTAAATTAAGAAGTTTAGCACCTATATTCAGCTTGATTTAATATTGATTAACAACGAAATAAGTTGCCTTTCGTCGTTAAGCTTTTCAAAAAGACTTGTTTTCAACGATTATTTTAAGAAAATGACTCTTTATTAAACATGTGGAAACTCATTTATCTTCCTCGTACCCCCGTATTGATATCGCTGCTGTTTTATATTAAGCGGAATCTTCATTGTAGTAAGCAACGTGAACTTTTTTAAGAAGCTTTTCGTGAATTGCATTTTTAAGGGCACAAGTTGAGTTTAGTCAAAGTGTTATTATACTGAGCTAATTTCCCGACAGAGTTTTTATAAAATCCTCAAAAAACATTCACTTTTTCTTTTACTTTGTTCAATAAATGTAAACAATTATTGAAAAAAGTTTGATGACACCTAATAAGAAATAAACTAACTCACGTGATCAAAAGAGCACAGGTTCACCACTACGGCCAAGTATATGCTTTATAGCAAAAAAAAAAAAAAAGATAAAATTCTTTTTACAATTTAAATCAAAGTTTTGCAGTATGCGTATAAATGTGGAGTAAAATTATTTTCAAAATAAATTTTGTTTAAAAATCATTTAATGTTTTTATTAATAAAAGATTTTAGATTACCATTTTGATAATAAAAATATTAAACAATTTTTATTAAAAATATTTTTGAAAACAATTCTAGACCAGCACTTATTTGACCAGCACACAAAATCTACGATGGTTGTGCAGAAGCGCACTCTAGCTTGACACGATTGGAATAGAACACAAAAATGGAAAGCACTTGTAAATAGAAAAAAAATATTCATTGTTACGAAATTCCCAGACCATTGCTTGGCAAACAATGAGAAATCAAAAAGTAGGACGTTGTTGTTGCTCTAACTCAGGGGTCTGCAATCTACGACCCTCCAAGAAAAATTGTCAAAACTCGCAGGCTCTTTTCAAATTGCCATAATATACTACTTGCCTTGTAGACTTCTACCTTGGAATTTCTAGTCAATTTAACATCGTACTTGAATAACTTAAATTTTCAATTCAAATCTTTCCGGGCCGATATTTTGCTTGCTCGCATTGATAGTTGTTTTTGCTTAATTACCCCATGAAACGGGTCGAGTACCAGACTAATGGGCTTACCTGTACCCGTACAAGTCTCAAATACGCAGTTTCAAAGACAACTCACGACGAGATGTGCAGGATGTACATTTATTTGAAACAAAACTACGATTCTGGGAAAGTCAGCTGAAAAATGCAAATTATGGACACTACAGCTAAACTGCAAAAGAACAACCTACAAGCAGTACTTAATCTAATACCGTAGTTAAAAATTAGTTTTTATTTCGTTTTGCTGACATTCATTCTCTTGAAAACGATAGAAAATTGTACCATACTCGTAGTTTATTTGATGTTCAGGTGTACAAAGTACAAAAAAGGTGTCAAATAGAACTAATTGAGCTGCAGTGCAGTAACAAGTTAAAATCAAAATATTAAGTCTGGGAGCGTATCACTGCCTCACGTTATAAAAAATCTTCACTGCAAACAATATTTAGATTTGATTACGGTGATCCTACCAAAAAATGGCATCAATGTTTGGCAGCAGTTATTGTTTGAATAATTATTTTTATCAACAAGAATCACCAAGTACTAGTTGAAAACACAACATACGGATGACCAATTGGCCAATTGCAAACTGTTATGTTTTTTACTTCATTCAAACTACCAGCCAAAATTCTGTATTTGCAGTATCAAGTATCACATTAATGTTATGCTATTAATAATTGTATGTTATATTTTTTAATTTTGTTATTAAAAGTAAAATTCAAAGTTAATTTAAGTAAATTAAGTTAAATTTTATGAATGCACTTATTTTAACAGTATCTTGTAAATTGTAAAGGGAATGGAATTGTTAGTGGAAAATTAATACGACATCCAAAAGAAAAGGTAGTAAAAAGTTGTGTAATTATAAAGTTTGGTTTTGATGTGCTGTAAGAAAAAGGTTGCCGACCTCTGATATAGCTTATTGGTAGCGAAAAAAGTAAGTAAAAAATTTGTAACATTTTGCTTCTTCTTTGAACATTTCAACTTTCATGACTTATTAGCCCAGTTTTGGATAAGTTGCCAAATTGCTATGAAAAGTAGTGACATCATCAATATAAGCCTCCGCTGGAACTGGATATGTTTTTTTGTAGGCTTAATTTTGTTAAAGACTGTTTTACTTATTTTTTTGTTACGAAGATAACTTTCTCTTTTATTGGCAGTATCGAGGTTTTGACACTACTAAATCTTGCTTTTCGTTGGCAAAAAAGAGTTTCAAAAGAAAAGCCAATAAACTTATACAGCTACTTGATTCTTTTTCAGTTTTTCTCTTCCTTTTTTTCTTTCTGAAAGATATTCTACTTTATTTTACTCTCATCATTGCTAGATTAAAAACCTTTAACAACTGCTAAATAAATCGTGTCAACGGCAAAAACAATTATAAAGTTATCAGCTTGTTATTAACTAAACGTTTTTTTGGCGTTTGCCAGGACGAATCAAAGTAATAAAGCGTGAGTTGATTACAAAAAAAAAAAAAAATTATGCAATTGAAATAGTCCAAGCAGTTGAAATAGGGATAACTAAATTATTCCAGTCGTTTATCGAAATGGATTAGAGAAAAAAATGGTTGTTTTAGTTTTATTTAATTTTTGATCAAACTAAAAATTATACCATCCAAAAGTTTTACTTTGTGCAACACCATTTTGATGTTCTAAAAAAATGTTTAAAATGTATTTAGCAGCTTAACCCTCTATCGCCCAATTCAACAAGTTTGTCACGTTTCAAATTTTTGTATTTTTTTCGGCTAAAAAAATTTTTTTTTCTTAATAGACCTTAGCAACAGATGTAATACAACTCTTAATCTATCATTTTAATTGGAAACCCGGAAAAGTTCAATCAGTGCGATTTTTTAACAAAGCTACCTTTTGACTTTTTCTTATATTTTTATGTCACAGAAAAAAATTTTGAATTGTGTTTGATCAGAGTTGAAAAGTGATAAGAAAGCTAACAATTTTTTTTCTGGTAGTTTATTCTTCAATTATTTATTATCCATATTTAAGTTTTTTAACTGAGCTTCTTATTGTTTAATTTGTCATAGGCTTCTAAACGTACCAGATTTGTGTACCTGGTCAATTAAGTGACTAGACACTATGCATGTTTTCATATACAAATTTCAATCTGCTAACGATAATAAAATGAAGCAATAGAAAGTAAAATTAAATTATTTCAGAGTTATTTTTGTCTGACATTAAAACTTGACTTAAAACTGCTTTCCGAAAAAATAGTATTTAACATTTTCCCATCTACATGGTAAAAAAGGTTACTGCAAAGTGCCAGATTGAAAACTTAGCCCTCATTTGTTTTTTCGTCTCAAAATAAAGTGATCTCTTTATAAAAAAAAAAAAAAACTATCACTTTAAAGGAGCCCAGTGTGGCCGCTCCGTTCGCTTCGTACTAAAGCCATCACTGTTGACGGGTATTACTCAATTATCTTGTGCCTGTTTTAAACTTAACAGTTTTTTCTAAAATAAAATTAATACATACATTGAAATATGACTTGCTAGAAAGCAACAAACTCTTTAATAATACCCAACATTTTAGTCAATTCAGTTGCTTAATTACCACTGTTACAAATTTGTAACGTTTAGAATGATGATGATGATGATGATGATATTTTATTCATGCTTAGTAACATTATTAAGTATATGCACTATACTATGAAGCATGAAAAGGAAACGCGACACAACGACGAACGTTAAACATGCAGAAAGTATAGAGAGAGTTGAGAAAGAGAAAAAATGAGAAGCACGGCCGCGTTACCTTTAATTCAAACTAAATATTAATATTTAAAAAGACAAAAAAGACAAAAAATGTGCAGTGCAGGAACGGTTCTGTAAATCATTGGGAGTTTAAGTTTTTTTTGAGAAAAAAATGAGGGGGTTTAAAGTTTTTTTTTGAAAGTTTTGTTTCAGTTGCATTTCTAATGCAATTTTAACTTCCAAAACACACTAAATAAATTTTTTTTATTCAAAGTATAAAAGCAGACGATACAGGGTTACATTTCCTGTATCCCACAGAAACATTATCTCATATCTATGGCAAGTGCTTTGCTTGACGTTTCAAACTTCTTAATAATTCAACTCGCTATCAACTTAATTCAGCTTTACTTACTTGTTACTAAACTAACATATTTGTGTAAATGGAAATCTAAAGCTTCTTCAAAAAAAGTTCAGTTTTGGAAGATAGTCAAATTTTTTGCTGTAGCTTGAAGTAGACATTTTGCTTCATACTTAAACTCGTCTTTTGCAGATAGAAAAATTCTAGACTTTTTACGTTTTACTCTATTCCTCTTTAAATTTAATGTGATGACTATATTTAACGTATAAATCCAAAAAAGCAAACTGCTTTTTGTTTAAACTCTAAAATTTGCTTCCTTTAAAATGTGCCGTAAGTCATAGAATTCATTTCAAAACCAAAAATGTTTCATCAGAGAACTTTTTCAGTTATTGATCTTTGTAAACGAAACTAACTTGGGTTTTCATTACTTTTTTAAATGCAAACGCATTTTCTACTACAGAATGCCAACTTTCCAACTCTATTTAAAAATGTTTAATCCGTTAAGTGCGGATAATGTATATATACGTCGCAGCCAAACGCTCTCTCAGTGCGCATAACGGATATACAGTACACGTCTTGATCATTGCAGCTTTTCATAGCGCGGATTATTTTGCTTCTCGCACTTGCTATATTCTCGCACAAGCAGCAATTATAATCGATCGAGACGAGAAAAACAGCGAGATGCGAAATTAATAACGCACTGTAACTCGGATAACGAAAGTTTAATTCCGCACTTAACGGGTTAATCTATTTAAAGTTTTTATGAGTAATTTTTCGTTTTTATTTAGTGCATGCGCGTGGGTTGATTAAAAACAATGACGCAGTTGAAATATTGCAAGTTGGGCAACTAAACTAATCCAGTTATATATTTCGTGGTTTCGATTTTAATCCATTAAGTTTTGAAATAATTGAATACTCTAATTTTCAGTTTAATCAAAACTATTACTTTGGGTATAATGTTTTTTGAAAATGTTTTGTCACCAACATGGAATTTACAACTGCCTTATATCAACGTAAATATTGTCTTACCAGGGGTAGGCAAACTACGGCTTGCAACTCCTTTCTGTGATGCCCGCAAAAGTCACAAACAAGCAATTAAAAAATTATCAATTTCGTTTTTGCTAGCGTTCTCCGATTTTTAGGCAGAAAAATGAAAAAAATTGGCACAAATTCAAATAAGGATTTTTTTTTAGAGATCACTTCATATTGGGTACGAAAATCCAAAAATCCGAATAGATTCAAAGTGAGAATCTTTCTTTTATTTTTATTTTTATTTTTAGAGATCACTATAGTGGGGCCCCCAAGCAAGGTAACTTCTAAATGTGGCCTTTGAGCTAAAAAGTTTCCCAACTACTGGTTTACCTTTAACACTAGAGCGACCAAGTGACTGAATTAACGCATTTTAAGTTTTTATTTGCCCGTATCTTTGTCGGACATTATTTTATCCTGTTGAAATTTTTGATAATTGTTTTTTGTGCAAAATTAAATTTTGTGTGATTTTTGAGAAATTTTTCATTACAATAACAAAATTAGACATAAATGTACCAAAAACGATCAAATGCGTCAATTGACGCAAGCCATTGGCAATTTGTTTGTTTCACCATTACAACGAGGTTTTATTACTTTAGTTATCATTGCGGCAATGATTGATCAATTATATTAAACTGTTAAAATCATGCACAGTTTGATATTCCATTTGGTACAACAGCAATGACCCTATTTTCTTGAGTAATTTAACTTATGCGGCCTTATTTGTTAGTGCCTGATCTAATGTGGCCTCCAACAATAAAAAGATTCCCTACCTCTGCTCTATTCTATGAAGCTTTTTGATATTTATTTTTTACGCAAAAATAAATTTGTGTGATTTTTGAAAATTTTATTATTAAAATGACAAAATTAGACAGAGACATACCTAGAAAGACCAAATGCGTTAATTGACACAAGAAGCTGGAAATTTGTTTGTTTGTTTATAGAAAAAGTGATTACAGTCTACTGAACATTTAAAACGTTTAAAAATTTAACAGAAAGTTATTAGGCTTTAGGCTTTTTGTAGCCAACTGAGTATTGTAAAGTCACAAGAGACTTGCAGTAATGTCTTTTGCGCGTTCAACTTATTCTAAAGATTCGGCGGTACTGCAAAATTTTATTTGAGACCAACATGTCTTTTAGCAATGGAGAGTTAAAGAGTGAAAGCTAGAAATTGCGGATCGAATTGCTTCAAAAAATATTGGCAAGAAGGTTTCATGAACAGGAAGTGCTCCTATATCATAAAACACTAAATTAGTGCTTACAAGCTTGCATTTGACAAGTTTCAGTTGCTGTTTACTCTGTTTTTTTTGTTTTTGTATTTATGAGCACACTGTTTATATCAAGGTTTTTAAAATGGGCCGCATAGCAACCTAACCAGGGGGTATACAGGATATTTCTACAAAATTGCCGGCAGCGTCCTCGAGTAGTAAAGAACGCTGTGATTGTGATCGACATGGTTTTGGTTCAAAAAGTACTCGCGCTATTCTGTTGTATCCTTGGGAAAAACACTTTAAGAAAATTTTCCCTGCTTTTTTGTTTCAAATAATTCTTAAAATATGTTTACCAACTTATGATTTACACTTTCCGTATCTCACAGAAACATTATCTCATATCTATGGCATATGGCTTGCTGGACATCTTAAACTTCTTGATAATTCAACACGCTATTAACTTAATTCTTCTTTACTTTCTTGTTATCAAGCTAATAATTTTGCAAGAAAATAGTGTTGGCTGTCAATATTTTTGCTAGCCTGAAGTAAAAATTTTACTTAATACTTAAACTTGTTTTTTGCAGATAGAGGACTTTTAGACTTTTACATTTTACTTTATTCATGCTTTAAATTTAGTGTGAATAATTATAGTTAACTTATAAATCTAAAAAAGCAAACTGCTTTTTGTTTAAACACTAAAATCGCAAATTAATTTCGTTTAAAATATGAAGTAAGTCATAGAATTCATTTCAGAACCAAAAATGTTTCATGAGAGAACTTTTTCATTTATTGATCTTTGCAAACGAAACTGTAACTTGGGTTTTCATTACCTTTTTTAAATGTAAACGCATTTTCGACCATAACCTAACCAGAGGGCGTACAGGATTTTTCTGAAAAATAAAGTTTTGCTATCTACATTCCAGTTTATTTAAAAGCTTAGGAACAAATGTATGAACTTTCAACATTCCTAAGGCTATTAGAACTTGCGAATGATAAGTGCTTTACTGAAATAATTTGTGGTGATAAACTTTGTAGAGAATACTACTCAAATTAACTTGGTGTTGAAGCATTAAAATTTTGTGAAGACCAAAAAAAAGACATTCATCAATTGAAGTTTGGGTCTAGTTTTTTGTTAACGCAAACTGAAAAGTTTTTTTGTCTTCACTTGGGATGAAACTTGGGTTCAATAAAGTTTCATCAAATTTGCGCTTGGGTTTACATATTCCAACCGGTTTAGAAATTCTGGCTTAGATCGTGATTATTTGATAACTATCCAGATGGCAGATTGATATGCGTTGTAGACGAAGCCAAGTTTTTCAATGGCAAAAAAATTGTACGTTGAAAGTGCTAAGATTAGCGATTCGCATTGTGTACCGAAATCACAATATTACTCATGTTATTTTGACTTTTAATCAATACAAAACAAAAATTGCTACTACTATTAAATTTCAATCTAATATTCACGTTCCTTTTTACAATAATTTCAAAAAACAAAAAACTGATATAAGTTGGGGTTGATATTTTTAATAAAATGACTGTGAAATCATTTGTTTTCAAAGATTTTGAACATGATTTTAATTTCGTTTTAATCCAGGGTTTTCAACTTGTAGAAATTCTCGATGTTCTAATGTCTAAATTACTCAGGAAAAACAATTTTGATAAAGTATTTGACAGTTTATTTTGAAAATCATTGAAGTCGTTTTTTAGTCTTCAACTAGTTTTTTCACTCCAGTTCCAGGTTTTGGTGAGCAGATTTTACTACAAGCCCAAAGAAAGTTTAAAAGATCTTTACTTTACACTAAAGTTTTTGTTACTTAATGGTAGATTTCAGAAGGTTAAAAAATGTGGGGCCCTTAATTGCGTCTTTTGAACTTAGGAGGGCGGTTCCGGCAATGCCCTGGTAGCATCAAAATGACGCTCAAGTTGTGAGCTATTAAAACAAATGCCTCGTACAGAATGAGTTTAACTATCAAGCACGTTTCATGATTTTACATTCAAGTTTTTCATTGTTTTTAAGTTAGTTTGAATAAATTCTTTGTTGTACAAAATTTAAAAATAACAAATGGTATGGACGGAACCACAACTTTTTCAGTTATTGGTAGTCTTTAAAAAGATTGTTTTTTCTGAGAATTCTTTTGGTCAACTCTTGTCAGAAAAACTCTTTGGCAAATGACGAACTATGTGAAAACCGTAGTTTATAAACGGCTGTTAGATATCGAAAGTAACGGCGTCTCTGATTAGTTGAAAAAAGAAAGCACGCGATTGATTGCGCGCTCACTTGTGCAGTAAGCAAAAAAGCTTTAGCCACAGACGAACTCTTTCTGCTGACAAAGAGATGGTTCAAGAGACTCTATGAAGGTGGCTTTGAGCGTTGCCAGATAAAAAGGCAATTTTCCTACAGCTAAAATTGGAAATAATATCGAGTTTTTCCGCGCAAATTTTGTTATCTAACAAATGTAGAAAAATACCCGAATCCAAAACTGCATTTTGAGCAGATTGACATTGACTTCTAAAGAGATCTTTTTGAGGTGAAATTGATTTCTAATGAATTTTGGAACGTTTCAAAACTCAACAAAAATTAAGTTTTGTTACAAATCACTTACAATGCTCAAAGCATTCTTGGCATTTAAATTCATTAACAATTTTGGTATGAAATTCATTAATAATTTATTAACAACAATTAAAATTCAGTACATATCACAGACAGTGCATAAACATTTGTGGTATTGCACCGAAGCAAGACTAAGAACAATCATAGGCAGCACTTCTGTCACTGCTTTAACGGGGTGCCAATGCTTTAATTTCAGCTAAAAGTAATGCAATAACATGCTCGCCAAAATACCACTGACACAAAATGATTAAAAAAGTTGATAATCATTTCGATAACTGTAAAAATAGGGCCCACTCATCACCGTGGGGTCAATTCATCGTTGGTAAAATTTAGGTAATATTTAGTCAACTTCTTAAGTCGATAATGAAACGAAAGTAACATTGCTTCTCTTTGCTACACGCTGAGATAAGATAAGCATGCAAACTCTTCTGGGGCTCTGCGTGCTGCAGATTTGAGGTTGAAGCCATAATTACAATTTTAAACAAATTTAAACTATCACCTGAACAAAATCTTTCGTCGTCGTCGTCGTTTGAAGGGTATCCACTTCAGGTCAGACACAAACAGGACTGGGGCCGAGGGTTTATCCTTTTACTACTCCAGACTGCTGAACTGCTTGAATCAGATGCTGGCAGTGATGCTATTAAACCAGCATCGAGTTTAGCTTCATAACACATATACAGTATAATTAGTAAACAAAATCTTTACTAATTATATGTGTTATGAAGGCTTTATACTTCTCTATTTCTTAATTTCTTATTATATCACATTATATCTTATATGAAATCAATCAATGCGTTAAAATATTTACTGATTTCTTAACTGTTTGTCATTTAGCAGTTTATTGTTTTTGCTTAGAAAGTCATAAGCATTCAAATTATAGATGTAAAATGGCTTGTTCATAAAACAAATCCGGTATTTTTAGAGATAAGATTGCATATCAAAGCAACTTTCTAACATACGTATGTTCTTAAAAACGTACACTTTGATAGCTTAAAAGACCTACAAAAAATTGTTTTATTATGTAAGAATCTGTCTTATTTTTTTGTATTTGTAAGTCCATGTCAAATTATGGGATCAAATTTAAAAAATCAGCTGTAGAGAAACATATGAAAGTGTTTCCAAATAAAACTAATTTCGCTAAGCCAAACCAAAAAAATAAAAATTTTATTTAGAAAAAGATTTTTAAAAATTGATTAATGAAATACTAAAAGTCACTCAATAAAACCACAGAGAATGAAAAGTATAAAAAGTAGAAAATCCCCTTGTTTAGCTTAAATTCAAAGACAATAAAAATGCTAAACTACTACTTTTTTGAAATAACATCACTAAAAACAAAAACTAAATTATCCAAAGACTTTCTATAAAGGTTCATAGTAATTTTCTTTTTTCAAATTTTGACGAGCCATGCCACTTGTTAAGCGAGCTGCTCTTCTTCCTTTTTCAAGCCAAGCTTTTATGTA
This sequence comes from Diplosoma virens, assembly GCA_963680785.1. Lineage (NCBI taxonomy): Eukaryota > Metazoa > Chordata > Ascidiacea > Aplousobranchia > Didemnidae > Diplosoma > Diplosoma virens. The sequence goes on from OY796886.1 coordinate 32,269,005, forward strand.
TGGCTCTGGACTCGATTTTTTGCACGGAGGCCCCACAGTGTTAATAAAAAGCAACTTCTAGCTATTGCTGGTTGTGATCACATTTCTGATAACAGTAATCATATTGTTTATGTGCTGAACCCTCGCTCACATTTGATGTTACTTGGTAAGAGAGCATCAACGGTCACTGGCAACTTATTTAGTTAGTGAGGAATGCTTCGTCTCCCACTTGCTTAAATACAATATACGCAAAATGAGTTCCTTGGTGTTGAGAGGAGGAATATCACATAAACTTTTTACTGTATCTTCTTTAAAACAAAGATTTTTATGCTCAATTTTTTCTGGATCTAACACACCCATTTAACTAATAAGGGTGTAGGAGTTTTCTTTTCGAGTCGCATAAATGCTAGACTGTGCTCTGTTTGATGCCGTAGAGAAAAGCCTTTTTTCATGTTGTCAGGTACAGCCCAAATAAATTGAACGTGATTGATTACTAGGCTTTTTCTTTTTCTCAATTCTACTTCCTGGAACGACATTGCTTTTTCTGCTTGTTCGGCAAAAATGGAATGCTCTTCCAGGGAAGCAATAAGGCTTTTTATTCGTTTTGTATACGCAGTGAGTAAATATCAGCTTTTAACAGCGTGGTATTTCGGTTTTGCAGTGTCTCTGATAAACTTTTTAATTCGTTCAAAACATCCGCCATTAGCGCTAAATTCTTAACAAAACTTGATACATAATTTAGATAATAATCCTTAAAAGGAGGTCTTTTTTCTATTTTGTCTGGTTTTGTCATTTCAAGCTTTGTGAAAATGTTGCGACAAAGCTGGGAATGCCAGCTCCTAATGTTGCCTTGAAAAATGAAGAAACCCAGCAAACAGCAAACATCTTTTCGATTCTTTTGAGGGCTATTTGCAAAACATGAAAACGTTTGCTAAGTTCCCACTCGTTTTTGGTGACTGGCTGTACAGTGTTTATAAATGTTAAAGAAATGACTGAAAATCATTTTTGCGGCTGATAATTTTTAGTGAATTTCCTACAGCAAGCTCAAGTCTGAGATTCAGAAAATGCCACAATATTATATCAAAAAATTTGTCTTTAAGCGACTTTCCGAATCCTAACTTTATCCCCAGCATCACGCTAGCTCCATCACTACAAAATCCAATGAATACTTTTTGCAGAGACTTGCGATGACGTAACCATTTTTTAGTAAAAACTTTAGAATTTTGTCAGCAATATGAGAAGCGTACTAACTTTCCGATCTAATGAATCTAGCGTGGAAATTAACAGGCGCCGCTTTGCTATCAACACTCGCAATTTTCCAATTGGCCAAGTTCTACCACGGCGGCAATGGAACAGTACATTACAAAACATTGCAACACTTGGTATCAAGACTATTTCTCCTGCAAATCTTCAACTGGTACGCTGTTCCGCCAACAAGTTTTTACCGGAATAGCGTTCCGGACCGTTTCGGCTTATTTTCACCACTGCGTAAATGGTTAATATTTGTAAATTAAATTAACTAAATCTGCTTACCATAATAGAGTTAAAAATAGTTTGGTGGTTGATCTAATTTTGTTTTAATTTAAGCTATGTAACATTGGACTTAAATGAATTTTAAAAACAAAATTACCGCGAGCTACAGTGTAAAAAATGTTTTAAAAAATTTTTTAAACAAGTAACTACTGTTCTAACTACAAGCAAAGTCCAGCTTAATAAGTGCAAAAAATTAGTTTTCATTGCTTAACTAATTAGCAATTAATAAGCTATCTGTTTCATGACTTTGCTGTTAAAAAAACTAAATAAAGCCAAAGCTTTGCTTGGCTTAGCCATGGTTACTGTAGTATTGTTCCTGTTTATTCAACATTTGTTTTCGAATCGTTGTGAGGTTTTCGTGCTCGCTAAAATAGCTTAAAAATAAAAATAAAAATTGCTGAATCGGAAGGAACAGTGTTTTAACAAAACTGGAAAAATTCTAAAAGCTTTTAAATAGTATAGTTGCGATGTCCACTTGGTGGTAGGAAAAAGGTCTATTTAATCAATCTAAACGCAACGTATAAGTTGTAAATCCGGTTTCCAAGTATTTTCATATGCGCATCTGATTGCTCCACTGGCAATGAAAAGAAGCCTGTCGTCGTTACAGTGAATCGTCAGAAGATCTCCTTTATGTATATTCTATTTTCATGCGGATCAAATATTTCCACTCCAGTTGGAAATGATGGGTTTGAACATGTTTCTACAACGATGTCTAAAAGTTAAAAGCAGCAAAAATAATAAATTTTACATCATTAAAATATTTTTAAAGCCAATGAAATAAGACAACAAAATAAAACAAAATCTCTTTTTATAAACAACAGTCGTTTGAATGGACAAATCACAAATGGAAATCGGAGTACTGCAAAAATGCTTCCAGGCCCTGTGCTTTTGTGCCCGGGACCGGTGCCAGGCCTGTTGGGATGGGCTTACCCCGAGCAGCTTGGGTTAAACTCAACCGCCTGCGGACTGGCGTTGGGAGATTCCATTTGTCCATGCACAAATGGGGTCTCGCTTCTTTACCGAATTGCGAGTGTGGCGCCTCTAAACAAACCGCAGACTATATTCTAACAGGTGCCCTATACATCGGGAACCACATGGAGCACGAGGTCTGACGGTTTTGGATGACGAAACTCGATGCTGGCTTAATAATACCACATCCAGCATCTGATTCAGGCAGTGCAGCAGTCTGGGGTAGTAAAAGGATAAACCCTCGGCCCCAGTCCTGTTTGTGTCTGACCTGGAGTGGATACCTCTTTGACGAAGAAGAATTTGTTTGTAACTTTTTACACCAAAAATCAGCATTCTGAAATCAGTGCTTTTTAAGTCACAGCAATTTCATTACAAATGATAACTTTATAATATTTGACCCTAGCTAATTGCAATTGCAATTAGGTGACCTAAAGTTAAAGGATCAGTTTCTAAGAATCGTTATAATCATTTTTGAATAAATGACCACTTTTCTTGTTAATATTTTGCCGATTTTTTAAACACAAGTTTTCGATCCATCAAAATCGTGTTATATTAATAATATTTTTTTAAACTTCATTTTATCTTTTTCTATGCAAAATGGTTATTGAACAACAGTGTTGACAAAAATGCGATTAGTAAATTTTTTGTATTATCTAACAATATTTCGAAAAAAGTTTTAAGAAACAAGAAGGATTTCAAACTGCCATTGTTACAATTAAAATTGTTCTAATTTCTACTCTTTAATTCATAGGTTCCCAATTGGGGTCTACAGAATATTTTAGGAGTTAACAGAAAAAATTTTTCATGGGATTGGTCTGGATAGGGGGTCTATGAGAATAATTTGAAAATCCACAAGACAACTCAGTCAATTAAAAAAAAAACGTGGTCTGCAACACACAAACAAAAGATTAACATAGCGTTGTAAAACTCCGTGAAATCTTCAGCTTTGTTTGTAGAAAGGTTTTACAGCTTTCTTGGCATAAATATTTTTTGGTTTTCACTCTCCTGAGCACGAGAATGTACAAAAATTGTGCCCAAAGTTTAGTTGAAAATCAAAAAAGTTATCAGACTAAGAAAAGTTGTAAATCCTCACCACAAACAAAGGTAAAGATCTTTTTTGTTTTGGTTCTTAACTAGATTTAAATTTCAGTTCTATTACAAAATAAAAATATGTATATCGAGTCACAGGACAATTGGCACAAAAATTACCATCTATGGCATTGTGCATTACGCATGCCGAACTTGAGCTTACTGCACGACCACGGTTTACAGCTTTAAACTCTCATAAGGGGCAGTCAGCTTACCCAGGTTTTGTCACAGAGCTGGTTTTATATATATATATATAGGCCTATATGCAGAATACAGTATATCTATATGTACAGTATATAATATAAAATTTATTTAATTACTGTTTAAAAACCATAACAGTCTGTTTCATCCTTAGAATCGTCAGGTGGTTACTGGAAAATTAAAAATATAGTTTTTAGTGGTAAAAAAATGCGTATGGAATAAATGATATATAGTTATATTAAGCAAACATTACGAATCCTATGACGTCATACAAGAAAAAACAACTTGAAATATGGTAAATGCAAGTATGGAGGTTTGCATTCATTCGAAGATTAGGAAAGTCCAGTTGGGTGTGAGGTGAAAGATATAAAATAAAAGAAAATAATCTACAAAGCAATAAAAGAAGTAACGAAAAAAATCGCATAAGATGAAAAAGTAAAGTGATAAAAAATGGTGTGAACGATAATGGAAAATATAAGCGGATTTAATCACGGATAAGAAAGCACACTTGCACAAAAATAATGGCAATTTAAGTATACAAAATCAAATAGGTAATTTATTTAATTTGTTTTTGTTACAACATTTTCCTGTAAGTTCAGATCGTTTGTTGAGGATTGTTGGTTGGTTTGCTAGCAGTATTTCTAACTTTTCGGTTAAGCACAGATTGCAGCATTTTTGTCCTGGTTTATAGCGGATAACTTGATTGATTATTTTTCAGTTAATTGTGGGTTTAAGACCTAATTCTTTGGCATTCCAGAATGTTTTGGGAAGCTCTGTGGCGCTTCTTTTCTTTATATTTTTAAATGATTGTATATGATTATAATATCGTGATTTGAATTTTGTTTCGCTGCAACCATAGCTTTCTGTTGTATTTCCATGAGATATGTCCGCTTGATAAACGACAGATTGCTGTCGGCAAGTTCTTTTAGTGGCCAGATATCTTTATTTTTACAGTTGCATGGCTTTGATTGTTGAGAGCTTTCCTTTTCCAATAGCTTCATGTTGTGACCGGTTATAATTGCTTTCATATGTTAGGCATGCAGCTATAGCTAATTTTTATGCTATTTCTATTTAGAATTTTGTAAAGCTTGTGTTGTGGTGGGAAGTGTTTGTTTATTAATTTAAAAAATTCTTTTCCGATATTGTTGGCAACATAGTTGTTAAAAGACGGGTTGAACCATATGATTTTGCGTTTTCGTGCTTTCTTTTTCGATTGAGTTTCACTAAATATTAAATTGTCTTTGTTGCCACTTTGTTTAATTGCGTTTTTATATGGTTTAATAGTTTTTTTAAATTATTCAAATCACAAGAAAGTTCCAATAGTTTAAGCATACAAAATCAAGTAGGTAATTTATTTAGTTTAAATATGTTTTTGTGGTAATTTAAGTAATTTATTTAGTTTAAATTAAATTGCCATTATTTTTGTGCAAGTGTGCTTTCTTGTCCGTGATTAAATCCGCTTATATTTTTTATTATCGTTCACACCATTTTTTATCACTTTACTTTTTCATCTTATGCGATTTTTTTCGTTACTTCTTTTATTGCTTTGTAGATTATTTTCTTTTCTTTTATATCTTTCGCTACACACCCAACTCGCCTTTTCTCACCTTCAAATGAATGCAAACCTCCATACTTGCATTTACTATATTTTGAGTTGTTTTTTCTTGTATGACGTCATAAGTTTCGTATTAGTTGCTTAAAAATTAAATTCAGGTTTTAATTTAAACTATTGATTTTTAACCCATATATGGCGAAAGTCGAAAACTTTGAAATTTTTTACTCAATCTTATATATTGATGCTATTTAGGTATGAGCAACATATTAACAAAATTTTTTTCAATTTTTGCTTTGTAGTTTTAAAAATACAAATACAAAAATACAAGCAACATATTAATAACATTTTTTTCAATTTTTGCTTTGTAGTTTTAAAAATACAATTAATATAGGACGCTAGGCAAATCCACTAGCATTTATTGCGTAAATATTCGCTTTTGCTTGTCGCATTTTTCTCCTGACTTTGCAAGCGATCTAACTGTCTGGTGTATACATAATGCCTTTACATCATTTCTCATCTATATATTGATTTTGCTGGATTTTTGTATATTTTTATTTGTATTTTTATTTTATATTTTTGTTTTTATTTCCGTAGAAACGAAAAGGTTTCATTTTTTTGAAATATTCAAAGCATTTTATGAATACAACGCAGACTCTAAGTAAATTTCTTCAATTAAAACTCTGTATGTCGAATTTTTCCTATTTTCGAAACTAATTACTCTGCTTATATGAGACCGCTTATTACACAGCGATCACTCCGATTGTAATAACCAAAAAATAATAACGAATTTATTATAAACTTAGAAAATCTGTTTTATATCAAACAAAATTGGAAAATCAATTTCTGTTATGCACTACTATTACCTTGCTTCAAAACTTACCATGCAAGGCTTTTTCTAACGTACTTATACCATTTCGCAGTCTTGAGACTGACTAACCGCTCACACGAAGAATCGCCTTTTTTTTGATAGTTTGCTACCATTTGTGCCTGACGTCCTACATGTAGAACGGCAAAACTTTAAACGAAATTGCCGACGCGGGTAAAATCACTTCGGTTGGAAACTTTTCTTATGAAAGGTTTGATACATGGCGATTGCTAAAAACGTATAGTTATGAGAATATATTTAGTTTAGCGACAGTTCAGCGCGTTGTTTTAAAGCACCCTAAGCAAAACGTGAAATGGAGAAATAGGTCGTATTCAAATTAATATAATCTCTGTAAAATACAAAACACGTTTAAAATATGCATAAACCTTATAGTACATATACTCTACTTTTCATATCAATTAAAAGAATATTAATATGTTTACACAAAAAGTTTTTATGTGTATTTAAATAGGTGTCCTACATGTAGGACGCTAGGCATATATGGGTTAAATGCTTTTATGATTCAGAGCGTGTTTTTGCAGAACATTCAAACTGCATAATATAAAGTATAACAGTTTTTAATTTTTAGAATACCACGTACAACAAATCTATAGCTTAAAAGAAGAAATAGAAATAAATTAACTTTTTATTTTTTATCAATTTTAAATGAAACTGTTGATTTTGGAATGGTCAATTCATGCTTAGTGCCAGGTTGTAAAACCGGTTACAAATCAAACAAAAGTTTTGAAAAAGAAGCTTTATTTAAATTCCGACTGATATTAAATTTTGCAATAAATGGGTAAAAGCTATTCCAATAAAGAATTGGATTTATGATGAAGAAACCGTACTTTTATGGTGCAATCTGTGTGTGGCAGTTACAAAGATAGGGTTTCTATGGTGCCTATCAACAAACTAGACAAAAGTATTTTGACTTCATGATTTCAAAAAGTCATGCTTGCATTGGACAAAATTTTTTTAGTGATTGCTGTGTCGGTGGACAACCATATCTACAACAGGTATTTATTTTATTTATAAGTTAATTTTAAAGCTAAATTAGGCCTTTTGTTAATATCTCATTGTTATATTTTCTAAACTTTACGCATTAACTAGTCTAATTGTTTTTGAAGGAACTTGTACACTCATCTTTGTAATGGTCATCTGAGACCTAATATTGTTCATCCAACAAAACCAGATGAGAAAATTTTTGGCTTTTTAATTCTACTCACAATTTTAAAAACATATTCAATAATTGTAATGACAAAGGACAATTTAATATCTTCACAACTGCTTATAAAGATGTTTTGGGAAAAGTTGCACTCCTTATTTTTCTCATATTAAGCATTTGTATGCTCTCGAGGAGCATAAAATTTTAAAAGTGGCTTATGCATTGAAAAAACACTCCTTAAATTCTAGTAGAATATCACAAACCTCACCACAACATGCTATTGGTAAGTAAGCTGTTCTGACTTTCAGTTGCTATTGTTGTGACATTTAGTAGTCTTTAAAAAGCCTCTTTTCAGTAATTTCAAGAAACAGTATTTTTAAATACTTCGAAAGTAATAGCAAATGAGTTTACATGTGGTATCACTTTTTTTGCCATTTTCAAGTTTTGTACAACAAAGAGTTTATTGAAGTTATTGTAAAAGTTAAAAATAAATACTTTTCCATCACAAGAAATCTGTTTTAACATAATTTAATGTTGTTTTGGGAATTTTGCAAAGCATATTGCATCTTGTTGAAAATGTTGAATCATTGCCAGTGCATTTTATTAAAATTAGTAATTTGTGCAGGAATTTTCCATTAATCAACTATATTTACTTTGGAGATGCATTCAGATGAGATTCCAGCATTATTAGAAACTTCACGTTTTTTAAAATTTATTGGCAATATTTGGAAAATATTATCTGTTAAGTCGAAATTTAAAGGTAATGTGGTATTTATTAGCATCGCAATGAGCAAAGCAAGCAATAAGCAAACTAGTATTTGTGCAGCATTCCTTGTGTGAATAATTACTCAGTGCCGTAGCTCGATTTCAGTTGCGCCCCTCATGATACAAAAATAATTGCTTAATATTTTTTTTACTTAATTTCTAAAAAAAACTTCTTGCACTTGATTCACCAGTTTTTTGATTGGATTCCTTGGTATGGGTTTATAGGTTTGGGTTAGGGGAGTTGCAATGGCTTTTTTTGTCGTATTTATTGATCGTAATGCTGCTAAAAAAAAATATTGTTTTATTTTACCACAAAGATGTTAGTCATGCCAAACCTATTCTACTCGCAAATTGTTTTTTTGTGGAACATCGAACGAGAGATGAGATGCATGCGCCTATGAGGTCAGATCAAGCAGGAGCAGCAAACTTGAAGTATCTCCTAACTGCCACTGAAATATTTCAAAAGTGGACAAATTCAAGAAATAATGGCCTTACTAGTCAAACCTTCACTGCGTGCATTCAAACAATGAGTGCTTTTCCTAAGGTTTTGAAACATTTGCCGAGCAGACACGGATTTTTGTACATTCTTCCAGGAAAATTTATCTCCGATCCAATCAAAGGTCGATTTGGTTGGTACCGGCAGGTGAATGGCGGCAACTATTTTATGTCCGTCAAACAATCTTAGAAGCTGAAAAGAAGATTCGTGTTCTTTCTTTGTTCCAAGAATAAGCTTTGTTGTGTGGTTCAAACCTAATGAATCTTGATATACTTCCTTTAAAGCATGTTGAGATATGCAACGCAGCCAGCAAAGACTTGCTCTGGCTTGTCTAATTTTTCAGTAATGCACCTGCCGATGAACTGTCTAGTACCGATGCAAACGTGACGTATTTTGTGAGTGGCTACGTTGGAACTTGCCACCGATAATGTCCTTCTTGTAAGTGATAGTTTGCTTCAGGACATAATCCTCCGTCATTGCATGAATGCGTGACAAAAGATTACAAACGTTTATTTGAAAATGCTAATTGTGACGGCTTGTCAGAGTCTTCAAAATTATGCTTTGCAACAACAGCGCTAGCGGTGCAATACAATACAGCGTTTATGTGTGATGAAGCTAGAAAAACCAATTTTTTTCTTACGAAATCAACGATCTGCTTTTATTTTTGCTTTTATCAAATGCGCCGAGTCTTCTTTGTTTTCTATTTTGCTGAAACAAACATGTTCTGCGGGCCATTCTAATTTTTATTCAATTATTGAAACAACTTTTAATTGCTTTGCGAAGAAGGAACTTAAACGCATCAATGATAGAAAAGAACTGCCGGAAAGTTCCTCTAAAAAACTTCGAAAGCTTGCTTCAAGGACATAAAACTTGTGCTTACTCAATTGTCTTTAATTTTATAATGTGTTATTGTCGCTAATTTTCCTTCATTATATTAGTTGTATACATTTGAAATTTTTTTATTTTTGATATCAGGTAATATTGTACAAACATCTTCTTCTTCTCCTTTCGGCCTTTCCCGTTAGTCAGGGGTGGCCACAGCGTATCATCATTCTCCACATCTTTCTGTCTTTCACAAACATGACACTCGTAAATCCAAAAACAAAAAAAAACAAACATTTCGTTAGAATCGCGTAATACACTGAGGTTTTGTGGGGCACATCTCCGCAACATTGCGCCTGGGCAACACAGCCATTTGCATAAAAATGTTGCCGCGGTGGCGAACCATTGGCAACAACTGTGTGAAATTTGACTGGCCCGGGAATGGAACCCAGACCTCCCGCGGCGGAAGCCAATGCTTTCATTGTGAAACTAGTATGAACAGAACTATGATTTAAATTGTAAGAAAACCTTAGAATATTTTTATTCATTTTTAATTAGCGATTGCTTTTTTACCGCGGTAGCCCTTCTAACGTAAGCCTTCAAAACGAGTTGTACATCCCGACTTTCTAAAATCCTTACTTTTCCCAAACGGTGTTTGGCGAAAAGCCCAAAAGTGTTCTCATCAAAATTTTGAAAACCAAACAACCTATGCTGCATCACTGTTAAAAGAAGCCGTAAAAAATTTGAGTATGAATTAACCTAAGAATCTGCTCGATTTTTGTTAGATTTATGCTGCTGCATAAGTCAACCTTTTGCAAACAGTTTATTGATCATTCCAGGTAAGCCAATTTTAAAGCAGATAAAGAAATAATTAGCATCTTTTGCTAATCACATGTAATAAGCTAATTTTATAGCAATTGAATTTCTGAGATTAATTCGAAACACCAATTTGATCAAATTACCTTATACTTAAATACAGCTCAATTAGATAAAGTCTAATCAGTGTACCCACTACACAAAACACAGTCAAGTAATTAATTTAGCTCAAAGATAGAAGAATAAATGCCATAATCTAAACACTGAACAATGAATGCCAGTGTGTTTTAATGTGCTCATAAGAACAAAAAACGTTTAAAGATTTTTAACCAAAACAATGACTTAAAGATTTTTAACGAAAACAATGACTGCAAAATAGCAGGACCAATAAACCTTTCCATTTTCAAACAACTGGCTAAATTTTTTCTCAAAAATGAATCAAGATATCTCTTTGTAATAGTGGTAGTTAAGGATTTGTGACCAAATTTGGGAAAAAGTTTGGTTAAGCAATCAATATACACTATTATTGTAAAAACAGCCTCATGGTACCAAAAAGCTTGAGTGAATTTTATTAAGGTGGGTGCAATTTTTATTAACTATCAATGCCAGAAAAAAATTTTAAACTTTTTTTATAAACATTCAAAAAAATCTATTGAGAAACTTAATATTTTGCACGGCAATGAAGTCATCATAACCTGAAATTTTTGGTCTTCAGCATCTGCATTTGACAAAGGAATTTTCAAAACTATTTCTATTATTGACACAGCACTTGCGCTAATAAGATACACAGCACAGTTGCTTTTTAACAAAGCTAAATCAGTGCAATTGTTGCTGATTGGCAGTGCTGGTAAACTTCGGTATCTACCATTCATAATATTAGGATCTACAGCTATATAAGAAATTAATTCATTTATAAAATTATAAATTATTTTATTTTGATACTCCGTGTCATTTCAAAATGCTTTGCAGTTTTGCATAAAAAAACTACTCTAAATTAAAATTTGTTGTTTTTCATATTTTTTGCCCCATCGAAATTTTCAACACCCCTTATATGGGAATTTTTTGAAAAAAAAATTTAGTATAAACATGTTTATTTAAATGGATACCACATTTTTTAAGAGCTTTATATAATTTAAATTTTAAGCCCCCCCTAACACAGGCCTAACAAGTTGTTTGTACAACTGAAGTTAGGCTCGATTCGCTTCCATGTCTTTATTTTGTTTATTATTACAAAATTAACCAAAATTAATTTTGAAATGCAAGGAAGTTGGAATAAATTTGGACTTTAGATTTAGGCTTAACTTGACAAGTAATCTTTTTTGATAACAAATTTCATGCAATGAACTAGTTACAGTAGAGAGAAAGATAAAGCGCTCACATCTGCTACAATCTTAATTCAGCCTCCTGTCTATGGTAAAAGCAGTGAAAGGGTCAGTGCTAACGAAGATGCTAATAAATATAATAAAACGTTGTTGTCATTTGGAAGGGCATCCACTCTAGATCAGTCACAAACAGAACTGGGGCCGAGGGTTTATCTTTTACTACCCCAGGCTGCTGTACTGTCAGGAACAGATGCTGGCAGTGATGGTGTTGAGCCAACGTTAGTTTCGTCATCCAAAACCGCCACACCTCGTGCTCCATGTGGTGCCCGATGTATAGGACACGCTATTAGGACGTGGTTTGCGGTTTATTTAAAGATGCCGCACTCGCAATTTGGTGAAGGAGCGAGACCCCATTTTTGCATGGACAAATGGAATTGACCAACACCAATCCTGGGACAATAAATAGCCGTTGTGCAAAGCAACTGCAATCTAGTGATGAAGTATAAAATTAAGGTTTGGTGGCGGGTCATGTAAAGCTGTAATTTAAGCTTTATTTGACTGTAATAACGATGTAACATTCGATACCTTAAAGTTGCCTTTGAAGACATTACTTTAAACAACAGAAAAAACGAAAATTTATAACCCTTTACTCCGTAGTGTATTATATATGATACAACCAAATTAACAGTTATTTTTTCATTAAAAAAAACTTTATTTTTTAAAATTTTGCTTTTGAATCAAAGAAAATGCAATATTTTCTTATTTAAAACTTTTTATTTTTGAAATAAAGTCCAAAATAATTTTTTAATTTAATTTTATGATTGAAAACATATTTTTTTGGCGACAGTTACTTTTCATAAAAATAAATTTAAATTTTTTTTTAATTTTTATGTAAATTTTCCGCTGAAAAAATTATATTTTAGTTATTACTTGGTAATGAATTATTAGAAATCTTATTTTCAAATTGATCCAATTACACCTATAAATGTGGTTGTATCATGTATGATACAACATGTGGTAAGTCATGTCTTGCAATGTGAAACTCAAAATGCTATTTGACCTGGAAACAAGAAACTAAAAAAAATCCTCGACCAATTTTAAACTAAGATATGGAAAATCAATTAGAATTAATAGTATTCGACAGAATAGCTCAGTTTTATGACACTTTGACTTTGGAGCAGAAGGATGCGAGTTCGATACTCAGTTTATCTAAGTGATTTTTGTTTTTTATTAAGAAAAGACACTTTCCGACAAATTCTTCAATGGATTTCGCGGGCTTGTTAAATTTTAAATCCGCTTGAAAAAAGAAAGCAATAGCTTGACCTCTACAGTCATACGAAAAAAATTAATTGTAAACGTATTCTCAAACGATAAAAGCGGTGTTAGATAATTTTTTTTCATCAAATAAAAATTTTATCAAGAAAAAACTTATTTCGATTTAATAAAGCTATTTCATGTAGAATATCTTAATATGGCTTATCAGAAGAAACTTGGAAGTACTAGCTTTTCTGTTCTGGTATAGATCTAATGAGTTTCCTGTGATAAGATTACAAGAGCATCAAGCAGTTGAGCAAGATGATGAAGAACGTTCATCTTGCTTGTAATGTAACATTAGATGTTTAGCTTGATCATGTTTCACCATTAGAACTTGTTGACAAAATTCAGTGATAATTTTCTTGTTCTCCAAAAGACGCTTTTCCATTAGAAGGCAGTGGCTGAAATAGAGGATGGGTAGATGCTCTTCAGTTTTGGCAGAATCGGTTTCAGTTTGTCTTCAATACAGCAAAAAATTTTTTTTACTCTTATCCTGGGCTGCCAGATGGCTCATCCGCAAATTTTCTAAAAACTGAAAAAATCTGAGACAGTCATAGGTGTAAAACAAGAAGACCATTCACCAAAACAAAAAAACTCTTGATAAAAACATTGAAAAAACGCTTCTTTTTTGACAAATGTATGAGCTTGCTTAAATGAAAATTGGCATTTACTTGAATGAAAAATGCCATGTCAATGTTGTATATGCATTTTTATTATCACCGCCTCTATTTCTCCTTTTACCTTGCAGGAAACGGTGGGGCGTCCTCTTTAGGCCAACTGTCAAGCAATTATCTCAACTTTATTTCAGAGATCTCAATACATGTATATTGCTGCGAGATGAAAATTTTTATTTGATTTTTAGTTTTTATTTAAAGGTAGGGCTGAAGTTTAAAAATATTTGATAAAATCGTCTAGCCAAAAACCGAAAAATGCTATCAAAAGTTTCTACCGAGAACAAAACAAATTCAAGTAGGTTTCGAACTGTAACCAAGGCAATCATATCACTCTAAATATAGCGCTAATATTCATCTACCCCATCCTGATGATTTTTTTTATTCTAGTTTTACTTCTGCACATATTGTTTGAAAAATTGTGTACAACTTTTCTTTAATAAACGCTAAATTTTATTCTGAAATTTTTTTGCAAAATCTTCTCGAAGCACATTTTGTATCATATATGATACAAGTATAAAATTACCCCATTTTTTATTTTTTTTCAATTTTTAATAAATTAACATTAATTTAGATGCATTAAATGGCTTTTAAGCTTGATTTAAATTTTTTTTGTTTAAATTTAAAAATTCATGCAGGAAAGGGATAAAATTATCATGAAAAAGAAAAAAGACCTTCAAGCATTTTGCTGTTTTGTGCCCATCTCAAAAGCCTATGACAAATCAGAAGGAAACAAAAAGTTTAATGTGAGTATTTCATTTGACTACTTGGAGTTCAGAAGACATAAAATTTAGTATTGCTTGTCGCAACTTTACCCGGTAATCCAAAAGGACCAGATGAAATACAGTAGTGTAAGTAACTCAAATACTTGCGCTGAAGTAAAGCTGTACTTACAGAATTTTTATTTATGACAGCTTTAAAAATAAATTGCCGCGAGACTGAAGTTCTTTAAACAGTTTGATTTAGCTAAGTACGAATGGATTCACTAAAAACTTCTTTCTACAGATAGAAAAAAAACACGGTTTTCGACTAAAAGAAATAGGCCTATACAGTAATATCCACAAAATAAAAAAAGATTGATCAATTCTTGTTAAACTGGCTCCCAAGCTTTACTAAACTTCAAAACAATCTACAGCGCCACATCTGGGAATAATCACTCAGCAATAAATTCGTAGCCTACGGAACTGATTAGAGCTTAAAAATAAATTAGAATCCCGATGGCTAATATTATGCCTAATGGATCATCTGTCACACAGACAACAAGAACTCGAACGTTTCAAACACTTATTTCAATCGAATAAATGAATCCAAAATTGTGAGCTATTCATACAATTCAGACAATATTGCTAGACAACAATCGAAGCCGCTAGATCGGGCTAGATTTCTCAAATAAATTATTATATTTAGTTTAAAATCAGACAAAGCAATTTAAGCCGCGGCAATTCAACCAATCAGAAGACACGACAGTAAACGAATAACGTAGTTTGTAATGGTGAAGAAGACTCATTCAGCATTCTCGAGCGTTTGAGATGAAAAAGAAGCAAATAAGAGAGAGAAAAAAAAAAAATGCGAAAAACTCTATCAATGCTATTAAACTATTAGCCATGCGCTTTAAATTAAACACACAACTTGCAGAATGTAATATATTAATTTGATTTAATTAGCATTTAACTTTTATTAAAGATCTAAAAGTCTATTTTATTGGTATCTAAAATTACAATACATTAAGTTACAACACACCAAATTAAACTACGTCTTTGTAAGAACTGAAAACATCTCTCTAAAAACCCATTCCAATTACAATCACGAAAAACATTAATGTGAATCGAATTGCGTGCTAAAACAAATAACAGATTAAATTGACAAACAATTGCCGAGTTTGAAACTCATAACATTTATCCCCAGGAAATTATTCAAAACACTACAAAAATAATCAATAAAATGCAGGGTCGCCATAACGGTCAATAGAATGATGAATTCGCAAAAATCAAAGCAACTTAACTATATTTTCAAAAACTTTGAGTTGGTCCTAATGTACGTCGTTTTCAATTTCATGATTACTGTCAGATTGATTTTTAAAAATATTAACTTTATTTTACAAATCATCTATTAACAGTTTTGCTTTGTTCATGCGACAAAGGTTCTGTTGCCTCATCATATTTGTTGACATGGTTTTCTTTCCTAGATGAGGTTTCCTTTAAAGTCAAATCTCAAAGAGAAAACGGGATTTTTTCAACCAGACAACAATTGAGAAAAGCAGCCATAATGGATTCAGCATTCTTCATTTTATTAAACAAACATTAAAAATTATTTATAAAGACGAACGTTTTCAGCTTACTTCAGCCCTCATCAGGTTTCTGCAATTTAGCAATATTAATTAACTTTAAATTTACACACACACGCATAAAAAAACAACAGCAAAAAAACAATGTATATTTTTAAAATACAGGCTGCACTTTTGACTAACAGGCTAAATTTTAAATCAAAACGAGTGAGAGACTAAATTGATACAAATTAAATTTCAGATTATGATGTCATCGAAGAAAAAAAAGGAAAAATATTACAATCAAAATATATTCAATAAATATGAAGCTCCGTTTGCGAACATTTGTCGATTTAATTTTGGACTTAACTTTTTTATAAGTAGAGCTTCGTGAATCTTGGAACAAAATTCTGATTTGCATTTACGTATTATTAAAAAATTGTTTTCATTAAACCGATTACACAGGTCGACAAAATTTGTGAAATAATTCTTCTTTCTTTTATAAAAATAGTCATTTCTTATAGATTTTTAAGAGCTAAATCCAAAAATGACAATAAAAACCTTCGATTAGCTCTCGTTTTTAAAATATTTTCAATTTTAGTTTTCTACGAATGTATTCATTAACGCTAATGCAACAACAGAAAAGTTCATGTTCACAATCGCATTCTTTTAGCTTTCCTGCTGTAAGATAATTCCGGTTGATCTCGAGCAAGAGTCCAACAGTAATCAGCTAACATTGATGGGCTCCATTTTCCTTGGTACCGTTTTTCCATGACTGTAATATCCTAGTGGAAACGCTCCCCACGTTCGTCACTCACGTCTCCACAGTTTGAAGAAAAAAAATCCAAGTGCAAATGTAAGAAGTATATTTTTAAAGACATGTTGCACCCCATATTTTTGTAGAAATCTATCATGTGTTCCACCAGTTCAACATAATTTGGAGCTTTTGTATTCCCAAGAAAGTTGTGTGCCACATCTTGGAATGCATTCCAGGCAACTTTCTCTATTCCAGACAAGTTGTGATCAAAGCCTTTATCCTTTAATAGCTTGTTGATTTGGGGTCCAACGAAAATACCTTCTTTGAGATTTGCTTGGCTTAATACAGAAAATTTGTTGTAAATGAAAGCTGCTCCATCCTGATTCATCGCTTTTACAAAATTTTTCATTAATCCAAGTTTAATATGCAAAGGGGGAAGTAAAATCTTTGATGCTTCAACGAGTGGAGTGGTACTTCACATTTTTTGTACCTGCTTTCAAAGTGCTTCTTTTTGGCCACTCCTTTCTAAGGTAATGTTCATGTCCTGCAAAACTGCCCCATTCACACAAAAAACAACAATACTTTGTATAACCAGGCTGCAATCCCAGCAGTATTGCAATTACTTTAAAGTCACCACACAATTTCCAGCAGTACTGTTCGTAATTTATGTACTGTAAAAGGTTCTTCATATTCTTGTATGTTTCTTTCATATGAGCTGCATATCCAACGGGAATTGATGGCAACATATTTTCATTGTGCAGCAACACAGCTTTTAGACTTAGTTTCGACGTATCAATGAACAGTCTCTATTCTTCTGGTCTGTGGGAGTACCCAAATTCTTGCATAATACCACCAACATCAGTGCAATATACAAGTTCCATTTCATGCTAAAAAAGTGGGCCAAAGACTGTTGACGTGTACGAAAACTACAAACTTTGACACCACTTTGAAGCAAATTCTACTGTTTTAATTTGGAAGTCAATAGTTCAGCTTTAACGTTAGGCAAATCTAAATTCCTTACAAGATCATACAGTTCACTTTTATTGATTAAATGTGGTTTAGTAGTAATACCAAATTCTTCATTCCTGGATGTGCACGGTTCAGAAATGCTACACTCTTTACTGCTTTCTGCATCGTCTGAACTCAACAGATCTATTTCACGTGGTTCAGGAATAGGTAGCTCGTCACTGTGCGGAACAGGACGAATTGCAGATAGTATGTTAGGATACTCTATTACAGACTTCTTCTTCCAATTGAATTCTTTTTTTATGGTAGGCGTGAGACAGAAGTAACAATCGTTTACGTGATCCGTAGGTTCTCTCCAAATCATTGGCACTGCAAATGGCATTGCCTTTCTTTTCTTCTTCAACCACTCATTAAGGGCGGTCACACAGAAGTTGCAGCATATGTGAAGAGCCAAGGCTTTTCCTGATCTCCGACTTTACAACCAAAGTACTGATGATAAGCCTTTCTTGTTCTAGTGGTTAAGACACGCTTATGCGAGACACGGTAAACTCCCCACAGATATAACAGAAGTTATCTGCAGAATTTACGCAAAAACGAGGCATTTCAAAATATACTGACTGAAAGCTACTTTAACAGGTTATCGTACTTGTAGTTAAAAGAGCTCAATTCTAAATAAAAAATAACACAGTGCAAGTTTTCGGATATAACTATATTACACAGGTAGTGCACTTTGCAGTATATTTGCACCTGTTAGAAGCCTTTTCTGCGTAGTCTAAGTTTGGTGAAATTTTGCTGACTAGCGTTACCTGTTGTATTTTACTGTTCATCACGCACATTAACTAAGCTACACTCCTATTTAAGCTCTGTAGCTGATATAAATCAGCGAAATGTTTTTATAGCACTTGTATTATCTTGGGATATGCTCTCCCTAACTGATAACTTTATTTCATCTCTGTTGCTGAAAAACTTCTTATCAGTATAGGAGGAATGCACTATGTATTTCCATCTTTTATAAGCCTAGCTATTATCACAATAAAACATGTGACCTACCTCCTCTGAAATATCTTGAAACATGAGCGCCTGCAGTATGTTTGAAAGGGGCATCAAATGATCTGTGAAGGGGGGTCAAATGTAACAGTCACCAATGGCCTTAGGTTATTAAAAAGATAACTTGGTGGTAACTTGGTGGTTGTTTTAAAAAGGTCTTCGAGCTCTGTTATCTAAAAGAGATAAATTTGTGAATGAACAAGATAAACAGGTATTCGACTTAGATTTTCAGGGGGGTCGCCTGTCCCCCTAGCATATGTTTCTGGTGCTCATATCTTGAAAACTAGAGCTAACCGACAATTTTATGGCTCATTTTTGGATTCAGCGCCCCAAAATTAGTAAAGGGAGGGTACTTTCATCCCAGAAAGAAATTTTGTGTTGACCAGTGTTATTAGAAAATTTTCCACACGATAAAATATGATCTTTAATTGCACTGTCTTGTAGACTTTTGAAATTCAGATGCTCCCGGACTCTAGTGATCAAATGTCTGGAAGACATACCGATGTACAGTATGTCTTGTTCGTATCGCGCGAACCGAGAATTTATAGACAACATTCGAGCAAACAGCCATACAAGTTTTGGATTTTAACTGGAAATAATTGACTACTTTAAAAGTTTTATAGATGGGAGATATTTTTAAAGTGGACTTGTTTTTTATTAATGCAGAAAGACGATTTGCAAAGTAATGTGATTCCTTACCCAAATACGGTATACAAAAGCAATTTTCGAAGCTAATGTTTTGAGAGAATTTGTTAGAAGATTGAAAGCTCGCAAGGATTTTATCAAAAAACGACGAAAGATAACCATTATTCAAAAACATCTTTTTTAACTTACTAACTTCTTTATCAAACAAAAAATTGGAGGAACAAATACGCTTGGCTCGATTTAAAAAACAGAATTAATCCAGACTTCCATTTAGTGGGACACAGCGCATTAAAATTCAAAATTAAATTGGTGTTTGTAGATTTTCTGTATACCCAAGTGTCAATCCCTGTTTCATTGAGCCTAATTTCAACGTCAAGAAATGGTATGGTATCAGAAGTTAAAAAAGTTAAGTCCAAAATTATAAAAATGTTAAGTCCAAGTACTCATAAAAAAGTTAAGTCCAAAATTAAATCGACAAATGTTCGCAAACGGAGCTTCATATTTATTGAATATATTTTGATTGTAATATTTTTCCTTTTTTTTCTTCGATGACATCATAATCTGAAATTTAATTTGTATCAATTTAGTCTCTCACTCGTTTTGATTTAAAATTTAGCCTGTTAGTCAAAAGTGCAGCCTGTATTTTAAAAATATACATTGTTTTTTTGCTGTTGTTTTTTTATGCGTGTGTGTGTAAATTTAAAGTTAATTAATATTGCTAAATTGCAGAAACCTGATGAGGGCTGAAGTAAGCCGAAAACGTTCGTCTTTATAAATAATTTTTAATGTTTGTTTAATAAAATGAAGAATGCTGAATCCATTATGGCTGCTTTTCTCAATTGTTGTCTGGTTGAAAAAAACAACCTCTTTACCGAAACTTTACTTTAAAACGGGATTTCTCTACTATCCTCTAATTTTAGGTCGGCATATAGTGGATTAGCTTTAAATAGTTTGGCTTCTCCCGCTAGTAAATCGGACTTATTGTTTTGATTATAATTTTTACATAGATGGGCCCTGGTTTTATCCAAAATGACAACGATAAAATACTAAATGATTTTTTCTCATGGGAAAACATACGTTGATGAGGAGTGCAATTTGTAGCATTGCATAATAATGAATGAATAGAATCTAACATAGTAGATAAAACATACTCCCAAAGTGTAAACCATAGCTTTTTACACGTAAAACCAACACCTCCATGTTTGGCACTCGTTAAGGCTCTTCAAGAAATCTTCCAAACCGGTCTATACGTCCTAAAAAATTTGTAAAATTGAATTTAGTTACTACAACCTTCTTTAGATAATAAGAATAAAAATACTATAACTTAAACTAAAAAATAAACGTTAAAAATATAAGGTACAGCTAAACTATGTAAATTTATTTTGTAAAAGGAAAATACAAAATCAGTTCCTAAATTAAAGCTACACACACACACACACACACACACATACACACACACACACACACACACACACACACACACAAACACACATACACACATACAAGTTTTTTAAAATTTTTGGTAGGTGTTCATCAGGAAAGTGCTTAATGACGTCGAGCCAGAGCGGTTAGATAATTAATTTTTAGACCACAATATTCTTTTAATTTAACATTAATTTTATTTTTATTTGCACCAACAGACTGTTTTGCCTGCTTGGGCTCGTCAGGGGGCGATTAGAAATCTGAAAAAACAAAATAAATAAATAAAGATACAGTTTAAACAAAGCACTTGAATGCCGGCGAAAAGTGTAAAACAACAACAAGAGAAAAACTACGGTTGCAATATTGATCGATAAATTAATTTTTTATTGCCAAAGAAAAAGTTTTTTTTACGTGGCTTGCTTTATTGTTTGAGAATAATGGGTAAATTTTAAAAGTTTGCACTAAAAATGCGTTAAAATTAGATTAAATAGTCTGCACTGGGAAATACGTACGATAAAAAGATGCTTAAGAAATGTGTTTAAAAATGACAATTATCAGGGTACGAATTAAAATTAAAACAGTAAATTTTTTTTACAGGATATAATTTAAGAATATTTTTAGTTCGATAAGTATGTTATGTAG